>OX424446.1:10865373-11465373 GCA_949152495.1 Lasius fuliginosus | reverse complement strand
TCTTGCTCGAAGATTACACTTTTCGGAATAAGTTTCCTCGTTGACAGAGAATAAATCATTCTAACAGAGAATGTTATCCCATTGTTGTTATTAATCACTTGTTCTATCAATTGAGATTGGATGACAATCAACGACAATTTCGTTCGATGAGAATCGGACAGACGGAATAAACGATAGAAGAGGAGGAAAATTCGACGAGCTCGGAAATAGTAGACAACTGTCACAGATCGAGATCCTGAATTACGACCGAAGTAAAAGTGTCTCGACCCAAGAGTATATCGCGAATATTTTTCATCCGTTCCTCACCTTCGTGTCTCTCGCGCTTATGCTTTTTGTGTTTCTTCGAGCCCATATTTCGCGCGTATTTGACCACAGCTTCGTGCGAAACACAACAATCGGCGTCTCTTGGCGTTACCTCCTCGTAACAGCCGCGCTATCCGTTGCGTATACAGATACCACAGTGGTCGCCATTGATGACGTCACGTTCCACCGTTTCGACAACAAGTTATTACTTGTCGGAACACCGGCACGCGGACTGTCATGGCGGCGCGTCGCCCGCGCGATTCGGATACCAGTGTTCGCGTTACTCCGATAATAAGTATTCGAACTATCATCGAGCTATTCCGCCATTCTCGTTAATCGAAGAAATAGCAGCCGTTTGTGGACGATATTTTCGAAGTGCGCTGTATAAATGGATCTTTTGGTCTCGATACGAATATAACTGCGGTATGGAAAAGTGCACGATGCGAGACTTCCGGCGAAGTAAGTTTTATCAGTGAATACAGATAACAAGAACTAAATATCTATTTCGTCGTGCAAAATTTAATTTTAACGAGATTTTCATCTTGACTTCCACTCGATGATCGGGGATTTAACGTTGAAAGTGAGAGAAGATCGCGAGAGAGGATCGCGGACCCGAGGCTGACTTTCTGACGGGGAAAAAGCGACTTCGCGTTTCGAACATGGCGGCCATTGCGCGTCCGTGCGCCCGTTCGCGTACAGAGAGCTTCGCGGACGAAAGAAACCCTCCCTAACCTATAAAAATGCGTCGCGTACCGGCACCCGTTACTGTCAATCGCGCGGCAGAGTACTCACCTGCGCCGATCGCGACTCCTAGACGACAAATCCCTCTTAACGATCTCGAGCGACTCACCTCGCACAACGACGGCTCGACGACGCGATTAAAGGGACGGCGATCAGCTGTTTCTCACTCGAAACGCCGAGAGATAGACAGACGGAGAAAGAGAGAGACTGAGAAGGAGGGACGGAGACCGAGAAACGCGTTCCTGCGGGCTGCAACTCGGGGAAAAAAATACCGCTCGCTCTCGTGCTATACCCGATACTAACCGTACATCTCCCGATGCGAGACGTCAGTCACCGATTCTCACCGACTGACTCGTACCCTTCTGCGAAATCGCCGTGGAATGCGAGATGATAAATCGTATATAACAATAGAGATAATGACATAATCTTCCGTATTTTATACGAGGTAAACTTTCAGATTTTTATCTCTACAGATAGATATTCAAAAGTATTGAAATAAGTCAGTTGAGTTTTTTTTTTATATCGAGTACTTTTCACAAAGCGTTTTTTCTGTTTCTATTACTTTAAATAAAATATTACTGACGTGTATATTTGTAATAATAATGTAAAATTAGTAAGACTCTGATGTTAGCAAGAAGCTTTAAAAAAAACTTGAAATACGTCGGGAAATATTGTGCGAGAAATACTGTTCGAGTGTCTCTTATTTCTTCTTTTCAGAGAATGGCTTATATAATTGATGACGTTTTTCTGCGACACGTTCCGAACGTGATGCGAATGCTCACTCGCGGCGAATTCAGAAAAAAAAAGATCGTTTGTTGCAATCATCGCGATTTTGTATTTTTCCGTAAGAATGTTCCGACTCTGAAACGTGTACGCAAATAGATTTTTCTTCCGCGAAGCGTAACGTAATCACATACCTCGCACAGTCGCGTAATCCTGAAATGATGCATTCGTATTATGTGCAAACGTTTCAATAAAAAAAAAAAAACATATTGTTCAGTTGCGAGTTTGCTAGTTACGTTACTGCAATTGGTGGTTGAGGGCCCGCAGGAGGGCAAGCCGACACTGCGGAGGTGCAAGAAAATATATTGAATATATCATCGAAAACAATTCTAGCACCAATTCAATGCCTATTCCATCTTCTTGAATCAGTCTCGTTTTTTTTCTCTTCTCGCTCTCATCTCATCCTTTGTTTTCGTTCTTACAATTAGCTGCATTCATTCGTTCATTGTATTACGCCTTTGTCCTTTCGTCACTCTTTGTCCAGTCATCACCGTCTGTCTTTCTCTCTCTCTCTCTTTCTCTCTTTCTAATTTTACTTTACAATTAGAGTATCTTTACCTTCTAATTTTATCTATATTTATTATAATCATCTGTGAAAAATAAAGTAAGAGAGAAATTTTTCTTTTGTCACTTCTCTTATTCTTATATTTCATAATATTTAACATCCTGAAATGTTTTGCTGCAAGACTGGAATAAAGTGATCTATCTCTATCTATTTATCTTTTGTCCTTTATATCTATCTATTAATCTTCCGTCCTTTGTCTCTTTTTCTCTCCCCATCATCATTCTCTTTGTCATTCCTTATGGCATCATGTTTTCCCTCCTCCTCTCTTCATCGTTATTTTGCCGCCCTCATTTTTCTGCTGTTTTCCTCTCTCTCTCTCTCTCTCTCTATCTTTCACTTTAGTTTCCTTCCCCCCGTAGCTCAATTCTCAGTACATGTCAGTATACCAAACACGATTCTCGCTTTTCGATACTATGCGTCGCTCTCTCTCTCTCTCTCTCTCTCTCTCTCTCTCTCTCTCTCTCTCTTCGTTTCTCTCTCGCTCGCTCGCTCGTCCAATCCCTCCTTCTCCAGTCAGTGCCCTTACTACAGTCCCCCACTCCTCACTGTCTCTCGCGTCTCGCGTGCGATAACACCGGGCCGCGGCGTCGCGCTGCGTACAGTAACGTTCCGTAATTTCACGTCGGCGAATGGGAAACTCGTACGCGAATGTCCGCGCGCGAACGTGCCGATTCGTACGCATCTCGAGCGTCGTTCGAGTGTTGTGTCTTTGCATCGCGACCGATTGATCGTTCGGCGTTTCGGTCTCGCGATCCGCGTGTGTTATATTTGCTATTCGATCCCCGGACGAAGGAGGTGAAACGAGGAAGCGTACGAAGAAAGTAGGAAGAGGATGGAGAGGTTTCGAGTGACGCCGGCGAGCAACGCCACGCGCTACACGCAGCAGTCGCCGGTACGCGATTACGGTGAGTCAGTATTTGTTTATTCTCGTGTTTGTAACAGGCGCACACATACGCGTGCGTACACATTATCGTGCGGCGAGAAACCCCACGTGCTCCCTGTGAAAGAAGACAGCGGACGCGTGGATCTCTCGCCGCACGCGCGCGCGCATATTTTTAAAGCCGATAGCATCTTGTCGCATATGTCGCGATAATGCGATGTCCACCATGTTGCGCTACCCGCGTGCTCGCGCTCGCCGCTTGCGGCTAACTTCGCCATCGTTCTCGGAACGGGCGGCGCATGCTGTCGCAGGTCAAAACCCTAGAGCGTGATTCCGTTCTGCGTCTAGAAAAAGGGGGTGGAACTGTCGCAGACATGACACTCTCGAAGAAAGTAACGATAGCTTTCGGATAACGAAATGTATACTGTCCCTTGAATAACATGGAGGCATTGGTTTTTTTGAACTTTAAGTAAAGAACGGTTTGATATATATAATGAATTATTTTGAAAAGTAATATTCGAATAAATAATTTAAAATATATTCATATATAAATACATATATATGATGATTAGGTAATGTCAATGTCGGGTGATATTAATATTTTGAGTAATGGGAATTAAATGCGAATCAAAATAGAAAAGAATTGTTGCATGCTGCTGCAAAACAAAGCACTTGGCTAGATAATAGACATAATTATATAACAGAGGGAAGGGAAGTCAATCAATCGTGACTTAATAAAAGATGCCCGTAAAAACGTCCGCAATGAATAGCATTAGACTTGCTACATTATTCATGCATTTGCATGCTCAATTGCAATTATTTTCATTCGTATTATCGTCAAATCATGCGAAAACGTATACGAGATGTTCTCTTTCTGCGATAAAGAGCAACAAGTAAATGGTCTATTGATAATTTATCGTCATTATCGTATCTACATGATGTATATATTGTCGAAACTCGTAGAAAGCTACAATCTGTACCATCCAATATGTTTTATTCTGAACATCCAATATGTTTTATTCTTTGCATCGTTGCGAATACAGGATACAACTCGGCGTGTCGGGAAAAGCTTTCGTTTCAAGGTCGATCGATCGATCGTCGTCACGACAAAGATTAAGACCGATCGTGTTAGAAGTTTGAAGTAGCTGCGATCAATACAAACTGTTTCATAAGCATTTCCTTCACGTCAGTCTTCGAAAATCTTGATGAATTTAAAGCCTACCTTTCCTTAGTAAAAATTTACCTTCTTTAATTGTGTAATAATAAAAATCTGTTTATATATTAATATAAATTTTATTTTAATGATTAGATAATTTTAATGACTTAATTTATCATGTATCAATATTGAGTAAACTTTATTTGAAAAATAAAGAATTTAATTATTAGAATATTTAATATATCGATGATTGGAGAAATTTACAATTTAATTACAATTACAACGATTTAATAGAACAAATAATTTTTCGAAGAATACACACTTGAAATGTGATGCAAAATATTTGAAGTACTGTGTATAACGCATGTCTGTATGTCGAACTTGTGTGTAATGACACTTTGCTCTATCTTTCTTAAATAATAGCTTATGAAACCTTTGATATATTTAAAGTAAAACTAAGAAAAAAGTACTGAGTAAAAGAAAAAGTCTTAATATTTGAATGAGGCATTAACATCGTATGTACAAGTTCTATTTAATTATTATCTATTTAATTATTAGATAAATATACATTTTTATTAAAATATAGTTTATAATAGTGTCAGAGAATTTATGATCGACTATGACCCGTTTGCGTTTGCGTGCTTTATATTTTCTCGAAACTCTCTTTGGCATCGTGCGCAAAGCTCGGCTATTTTTATCGAGAAACGATCGTCTCAGACGCACTAATAAATGACAATTTAGCGCTGCAGGCACTTCCGTTTAATAACATAGCTTTTCGATTTTATTAGTGGATCGGTCATCGACATAAATTAATTCTCGGTTGATATTTTCATTGACGTGTGCTATTCTGCATCTTTTTTCCGTTATATTAGTCATAACGCAACACGTAACATGAGTAAACTTTGACGTTAAATCGAAGAGACAAGCATTGTGTTCAATATCGAAAATCGTTCTAAGAATTCGAGTTATCGCGTCGCTGTTTAGTTATCAGTGCGCACGATCAATATTTATATTTTGCACCGTGATATTGTGGAAGTTACTTTTCCATTTAAACACAAGATGTGGTGTGCAAGATATCACACTATTTATTTCTTGTCGCGGCCGTCAAAAAAGGAAATGGAGTGTGGTGCATCGGTCACACATTTATTTGCATCAAAAAAAGCGCGTCCGTTTCTTGCAGATTAATCTAGACGGAGCGCAGTGAATTGTAATGAGATAAACGCCTTATCACATCAGTTCCAAGCAAAATTGTTTGACGCGAATCGATACAATGCATGTCGCATGAGAGGATAATTGTCGCCGCAGCAATAATCGGGATTATTGTATATTAGTAGCGTTTAAAGATGCTAGGACATTCTGAATTCTGAATAAGATTTAATTGATTAATTGATTAAAAATTTTCCCTTACAAAAATATTATTTTAAGCGTATAATATAATATTCTAGCAGCATCCAAATAAAAAATTATTTAGTCCACTTTATACCTAATTTGAAAAATATTGTACACACTTAAATAACGTAACGCTATAATTTATTAAAATTTTAGGAAAAAAACTTTGAAAGAATATAATAATCGAAATCCTTTAATTTTAAAGTATTTAAGATATTTAAAGTTTTCGTGATTATCGTAGCCGTGTCATTTTTATTATTTTCTATTATTCAGCATTTGTGAAAGAACAGTGATTCTCTGAAACACTTTGTATTAAGACCATATTCGTGGGTAGGTTTAAGTGCATCTAAGTTTATATCTTCTATTGATCTATTCTCTTCGTGATTGCCGCCTTATCATTCAATACATGATAACTAAAACAGATATTGACGTTTAGTATTCCATTATCATCCTCGAATTTTTCGATGATTCATAAAATTTTAGAGATTGTTGCTGTGATTTTATAAGTGTATTGTATAATGATAACGATTGAAACATATTATTCTAATAAAAGATGGGAAAAAAAAGAAAAATTAAACTATATATATATATATATATATATATATATATATACACACTTTATATTCAAACTTTTAATATTGCTCAATCTTTATTTTATGACGATCTCATCTTATATTTTCGTTTAAATTTGATATCATCTGAGTCAAAAACTTTCAAGCGGAAGATCGGAACACCGCCAATGATCCAGGATTAAAATATCCATGCGATTCGTATCTCTCCTACGCCGGATGATTATGTGTCTCAATCCGATTCTCCGTAGAGCTCGTTTAATTTGGTACGCGATAAATACTCGCAGGAAAAAGATCGTGGTCATTCGTTCCATGACTGCAGCTGCAACGACGCGTTCTCACACACACACACACACACACACACACACACACACACACACACACACACACACACACACACACACACACACACACACACACACACACACACACACACACACACACACACACACACGCACACACACACGCACACGCACATACAAAAATATATATATATATATAAAGTAACGGACGATATATATATATATATAATATCGAAACGATCTCGCGAACTGAGATGAAATTTGAAATTTGTGCGAATCTAACGTGACAAATTTTTTAAAAAGAAACCCACCTGACCTCTCTCTCTCTCTCTGACTCATAAGTTTCGCATGAGAACCACACGCGACATCGGTCCAAAGGCCGGATTTTGTCAATGAGGAAACTCGCCCTGGGAGGGCGAGATAGGATTGGTACGTGAGGGGAGGACTGTGCAGCTGCATCTCTGCTACAAAGCAGATTCGATGGTGGTCGATAATCGCGCAACCCCGCCCTACCCCTGCGATCATACACGTGTCGCT
This sequence comes from Lasius fuliginosus, assembly GCA_949152495.1. Taxonomy (NCBI): domain Eukaryota; kingdom Metazoa; phylum Arthropoda; class Insecta; order Hymenoptera; family Formicidae; genus Lasius; species Lasius fuliginosus. The sequence goes on along the minus strand of OX424446.1, from coordinate 11,458,148 downwards.
CTTGTAATCCTTCCCTTTTATTTATTTTTATCTACTTTGATTTCTCTTTCTTGGATGTTATCATACGAAGAAAGTTTATCCTCACACACCACAAATTCAAGTTTATTGGGTATCGCTCATAAAAATTTAAAAAAAATATAAAATTACTTATATATAAAATTAAAAAGTTGGTTAAAATAAAAGAAGAGAAGATTTCTCTTTAGAAATTTAAAACAAAAGCTAAAATTACTTTAGAATATTAAATAAGAATACTGAAAAAGTAGATTTGCAAAAATTTATAAATTGTATGATGATAGCAAGACCCAACCTTTTATTATTATTATTATTATCTTTAATTATAATTATTGATATTATTAAATATTTTATACGAACGAATCGACTTAATTAGTTGCGTTATATTGAGAGTTTTTTATTATATTTTTTTGATTGCAGTTAGTATATTTAATGATCTCAGATATCTCTCTTAGATATTTCTAGTGAGTGACTTTTTTTTATTACTCTCATTATATTTATATTCTGACAATTAGCGTTAAATGCAGCCGACTAATTCTTATTTCGTGTTGACATTGAACTCAATCGTCATATTAGGCGAATCAAATACAGGATTAGCCGTCGCATTTAACGCAAAATTGTTCAATGAAAATGCTTGCACATACATCTAATTATGCACACACATGTGCCTGTATATAAACAGGAAAATTCGCCCCGTGAATGTCAAGTAAAACACGTGGCGCCCTCAATCGAAGATAAGAATACGACTGCCGGTTAGTAACTTTTTTATCCACATAAGGGATGATTTTGTTGAAAGATGTGTTAGGATCTTCAAAATCTTATGTCTTCAGAATCATTTACTTTCATACAAGTATTATAACGTATTGTTATAATACATTTTTATGTAATGGTTTTTCATTAACTTTCTAAAATAGATTTTACAAAAATTTTTTTTCCTATGTAAAAAAGATTAAGATTACATAATATATCTCAAAATATATATCTTAAAAAAAATGCAAAAAAATATTTATTTTGTTATCGATTAATTTATTTCCTATGAATCCATGAATTAAATTGACATTAAATAATAGCTTAATTAAATAGTCAAATAATTATATCAAATTTTTAATAGAAGCAGTATATACATATAAATACATACATACATACATACATATATATATATATAAAATATCATAAGTTCAAAAATTTAATTGTGCCGATGCTGCATATGAGAAAGGCGCAATCATTGAATCAGTTGTATTTTCTGCAAGCATCGTATTTTATGCTCGTGATATGTAGCATCCACACAAGACTGCGAAATGTCGGAATGACTTGTGCCGTAAAAGATGCGTGTTTCCACATGTGACACGATATGTCAGCGTGATATTATGTACGAACCGACATTTCTCCATTCTGGCGCACCGTCAGAACAGAAACATTATTTTCGAATGCGCTTCACCGAAATTATGTTAAACACTGTTTCGCAACATCGACGGAAACGACGTATGCACTCATGTGACAAAGACATAAATAAAATCCAGCATTTTTTAAACAGACATTTAAATAGGAAAAAATTAATTGAATTAATTTAATAATAATTATACTAACTACATTCTAAATCGGAATATCTTTTGCATGAAAGTTTGATATTTTTTTCCCGCATTAAAAATTTCAATGTTTTCTACATTTCTCTCTATTCCAATGTTTGCTACATTTCTATATTTTTTTCGATATTATATACCTACGTGCGCTATTCGCGCAAACACAAGAATTATTTTGAACTCCGACTAAAAATCTGGATATTCGAACATACGGGAAGTTATCGCACCGATTGTATAATCCGTAGCTTTTACGCTGAGAGAAAAAGAGAGAGAGAGCTTAAAGCGGACAATACTGGTTTGATCCCACGGCCAATTCCTCGGTATATTCTCATTCCACGAAAAGCGAGGAAGTGGTCAGTGGCGGTGGCCTTTCATAAAGTCATTCATAAAGCAGACCTTCTCATTTTAACGAGACGCAAAGCGCATTTCGACGCAAAAACGCGTGCTGCGGCAATACTGTGAGAAAGAACGGAGACCCCACATGTCAATTGACATTTATTCCTGGCGATACGTCACGACGAATTCCCATCACAATACACAATAGCAGAGTTCAAAGAGAGAGAGAGAGAGAGAGAGAGAGAGAGAGAGAGAGAGAGAGAGAGAGAGAGAGAGAGAGAGAGAGAGAGAGAGAGAGAGAGATCTTCGGTTTATTCAGCGATGCTAAAATCGATGAACTGTCGCACGAATTTCGCAAAAGTCCAATTAAAGATTATGTAATTTTATATGGCAAGTAACTTTCGATATATTCTTTGCATCATTTAATCGACTTTTCATATAACTACTCGAATTTCTCAATTAAAATCCATATAGATATAAAATTAAAAACAAAATTTGATTATTATAATTTAATTGATGATTCAATTTTAGTACATCAATTCAAATATACAAAAATAAATAAAAGTTTTAATTTTTATATTCTAAAGTTTAATTCATACATTTTTAGATATAAAAGTCAAGATTTCAATTCTTACAGGAGTATAAATCAATTTTTAATATTAATGACATCTACGGTTGATCAATTTGCAATAAATTATCCCTTTTTACGGAGAAAATCCAATCGAACATATCTTTAGAATGATCTCGAATTAGGATATGAAATAATGCTGCGTCGCGCATAGGAATTCAGTCGGGGTTAAAGGGTTAAAGCGCCGTAATCTGCCGCGTCAGGCAGGCAGAATTGGAGGCAAAAATCCAGCCAGTGGTTGAATCACCCTGATGGCATGACTATAGTCGGGCAGCTATAAAGCGAGAGCTTTAACCGGTTCGCCATCGCGCGCGTGATGTGTGTGTGTGTGTGTGTGTGTGTGTGTGTGTATGTGAAAACAATAACGCCGTAATTGGGCCAATAATAAAATAATCGTTAGATACTCGGGCGCTGCATATTTCTATCAGCCTCTCTCTCTCTTTCTCTCTCTCTCTCTCCCTCTCTCTTTCCTCATCACATCTTCGTATGCATTTAAACGTGAAAGATGTCGGTCTCATTCGCGTCAAACACGCGTCTTACGCAATTGCGACATATCGTACGTAGGAACTTTCAATCGAGAAATTAAACCGCTGGGAAATTTTTTTGCGTAAAAGCTACAGACGTGCTAATGGCAATTAGCGTACATTACACGAACGGGATATTTAAATAGTATCCCATTTTAGGAAATTAGAATCGTAATCTTTTGATCGCAAATGATTCATCTGCTAAATTTTATAAAAAGAGAATTTAATTTAGATTTTTCTTATCTTAATGATATCTTAGTATTCTAAGTTTGGATTCGATTTTTATCATTTGACTATATTAGATTTAAATTATATGTTGTATATGTATGTGTATGCATGTGTTGATTGTGATTAAGGGCTCTTTTAACTAAATGTATCTTGTTTTTATAACGGGATAGTGATGGAATAATACAACTAATTAACGAAAACATCGTAAAGTATCGAAGGAAATCGGATGGTAAAATGTTTTTTTTATAATTTCGGATGTGTGAACCGCGAAGGTCGAAGTTCGCGAGTGTACTCGAAGCGGTTCCCGGCTATCCGGACTTCCAACAGTCGATACAGTGCCGGCGATTTATCGGGCGCAGAGTGCTCTAGTATCGTTGATTCCGATCAACAAAGGCCTTGGAAGAACTCGTTATTGAATATAGAATGGCTCACTATGTATCGAAAATAATTTCGCGCGCATTCTCTCTAAATTGCAAATTGTCAACAAGGGCAAAGTTCTTCGATTGCAAGAGATTAAAAAATAATAATTTTTTTACAAATAACAGAATACATAGACATACACTGCTCGATCAAATTTTTTTTCTAATAAATTCTATAATTTAAAATAAGCCTAAAATTCTTGTGATTATAGAAAATAAAAAGAAATTTGCAAAGACAATATCCAATTTCTCTAAGACATGACAAATTCAAATTTATTGGAAAATTATTTTATATACGCTTGACTGTTAGTGCGCGATTTCCGGTATACGATTTTTTTAGGTATGAAAAAAAGAATTTTTTCGCGAAAAGAAGTTGCTGACGTTGTCGTCTGGCTTTAGCTCCACCCCATAGCTTGGGATCGGTCGATGAAACCCTATGTACCCCACCTTAAACTATCTCCGATGGAAATGTATTATGCAACGCACGCGTACTCACCACCGGCTATATGTAGCTCTTTAACCGAGCTTTAATACTTTGTGTTTCTCGCTCTTTGTCATCGCGCGCAATATTATTCCGCGAAATGATACGTGCCTTTTGACATTAAATATTTTAATCGTAGGCAACTCTCTCGCTTTTACCGGACACGGTTACGGTCGTCTATATCCGTCCATTCGGTAAACGCACATCCCTCGGCTATATTACAACGGTTATTAACAAGCTATGCATCAGAAAAGCTGAAAAAAGACAAATGTGTGTGCACATTAAGAGACTATAAATTTCTTTGTTATTTAGACTTTGAGATTTTATATTAATTTAAATACTCTTTTATGACTATTCTTCTTTATTATATTAAATGTTGACATAATAAAATGTGCTTAAGTTGAATTTATTTATGTGTTTGTGTGTGAGAAATATATGGCACATAAAAGAGAAAACTTTCATAAATGTAATTAGAATATATATGTTGTTAGTACAATTTGAAATTCTAAAAATCTTTCAAGATATAAATATTTTTGCAGTTATGTTTATTATTATGATTTTAAATCAAGATACAATGGTAAAATGTGATCTCTTGCAGAGTTTACTCGACAGTTACTTAACAGAGTTTATAAATTCTTATTATTTTTCCAAATAATAACAAAGTATATTTTCTGTGAAATCGTTATTCTCATGAGCTCTTTTGAACGTGTATTTTCGCTTTTTGCAACGCAGGTATATACAGAAATAATATTTTCTAAGAAAATAATTTCAATACCTGCATTTCTACGCGTGCGACATGTGAATCTTTGGCGTAGCCTTGATATGAGCGAGATTACAAGGCGCTTCATTTACGAGAAGGACGCGGGAGACTTCTTTCGGGCGAATCATCCGCGAAATGCAGCCGTCTTAGACATCATCCGCACCGGTTCTCTTTGATTGTGGAGATTACAGGACGAAGTTGTTTATTCGCGTCGTTTGCGCCGTACTTTACACGTGGCGGACGTTCATCAACGTTGATGCACGGAACCAAAATATGATCAAACGCGCGATTTCATTGCGAAGCGATGCAATTCGTTCGAAAGCGTCACGTTGAAAGGATTTACGTCGCCCTTCTGATTCATCTTCCTCTTTTGCAAAACGCGACACAGTTGCAATAAGCTTCTCTTTATCGGTTTATCTTTTGACTTTAATTTTAGTAAAATTAAAAAAATAAATTTCAAATAATGTTTTTTAATTAAAATTGTTTAATTTACTATATATATATATATATATATATATATATATATATGCACATAACACACACATATTATTTATAAAAACATTATATAACAGCATTATCGTGTCAAGGAATTTTTTGTTATGTCATTCAATTAACGATTGCGATCACATTGAGTGAGTTAATAAAAGCGTTTTCGGTGACAGAAACGGATGCGGTTCACAAACTAAATATTTACCATGTTATACATGCATTATCGTTTAATCATTACGCTCACCCAATATCCTCTAATTCGTTTCCGGTTTCTGCCTACCGAGTTTGTAGCAAAATAAATATTGGTACTGCCGATGCTGCCGGAATAATCCACACACACAATTCCAACTTTACCTTCTTCGACCCACCAAGTGTAAAGTAACGTTAAGATGGATTTGCAAGTTTCGTTATTAATGCGTGATTAGCTTTTTTCGAGATCTTAGAAGGGTTTCAACGGTTTAATGTGAACATAAGAGGATTTGATGCCAAAGTATCGCGGCTTGAAAAACTTTATACATACATATATTAAATACAAATACACGATATTTAATACGTGTAATAAATTCCATATATTTATAAAAGATAACAATACATATTTATTTCATATAAATAATAATATAAAAACAATAATTTTACACGCACGTGAAAATATAATCATTATTTTGCTTCTAAAAGTGAATGGAAGAAAAATTGTAAATTATGCGTAAATCGATATAAATTAACATATATGTATTTGCATAATTAAATCAGAATCCAAATCAATTTATTAATACTTATTAAATGCATTTATTTGACATTTTATATGTGAAACATATCAAATACGTATATGAATAAAATGATTTATCGAATTAAGAGTTGCGAGGCGGACGTTAACATACACGTTTTTGTTAAGTTTGGACTTTAAGTTACGAGAAAAACATGAAAATAAACTCGCATTGTTCACTCCATGTTTTCTTGGAGAAGTGTCAAGGTAAACCGAAAGTTGTCAAATCGTTCGGATATGTTTCACAGACTCTAATGTTAGTCTTTTATCGATAAATATAGATAAGAAAACATTATTAGCGCACATAAATGAAAAGTTAAAAATTGACAGTTATATTTACTTTATTATTTTATATTTACTTTTCTACACGTATTTATTTTAATATAAGAATTTAATAAAAACATATATAAATAGAGCACACATATATAAATAGATAGAATTTAGTATATAAGAAGAGAGAAAGACACAAATTATTAATCGACATTACGCATAATACATAATCATTAATGACAAAATACATAATAATAAATAATAAAATAGAATTGAGAAGTTTTGCTGAAGGAGGAAATATTCAGAAGCTAAAATGCCATTGTTGAATGCCATTGAATGCGTTTGCAAAATAATATTTCGCGGCGAGAACACTTAATTAATTTAAATTAATTTCTTTAAGATGAACAATAAATATAAAATAAATAATAAACAGTAATAAACTTTTCCTTTTTTAAAGGATAAAATATCCAGGATACAATTAAAAATAATAATGTAATGTTTCCTTGTGAACAATTAATTATTAACGTCTTTAATTTCTTTGGTCATAAACCAATTGCTGAATGGTACGCAGTTGCAGCGCATCTGGTAGCGATTTCTACGAGCGCATGTAAGTAATCCGCAGCATTTAACAATAATCGCATTAAAGTTTTATATTCGCGCAACAAGCACGAGGCGAGCGCGAAGAAAGGCTTCAATTATTCAGATCGTTGGCGTTGATAGACAATATGGATCGGCTCAGAATTTTATAAACGCGAAAGTCAACTAAAAATGAGATGAACATTTTAATTATCGGAAGACATATCAATTACATAATTTCAAATTTATCGATTTAAAACAGATTTTATTATATATATATATATATATATATATATATATATATATATAGGATTATCATCAAGAGAAAAATAAACGCAATACAATCACAGTACTATTCATTGTTCAGTATATACACAGACCACATTGACGAAATTTTTAATTTATAATGATTTCATATATAACTTTAACATAGTGTCGCAAAACATTAAATAGCAGTAAATTTAATAAGATAACTTAAAAAACTCTTATATAGATTAATAGGACAAGCATTTTCAGAATGAACTGCATTTGATGATTAAAGACATAACAATTTTTGAGTCATGTCACTTCGATATTTTTATCACGTAAATGGAGAAGTTTGTTTTTGATTGTGTACCCCATTTTTCCGCGATTTTAAGTTATTGAACTTACATCGAAAAAGATAACGTTGTCAACTCGCAAGTCGCACGAGCCGACGGCGTCGTGATGTTTCTTCGCGAGAAAAGACCCGCGTTCGAAAAAAAAATGCGAAACGCTTATAATCCGTGCGTGTAATCGGCGCGGCTTCGAACTGGGTCGAGGAGACAGACCCCGTTTCTATCCTTCTCACACTCGCGAATTTATTGCCCGCGGCCGAACAACAATCGACGATTCGGGTCAGGACCGGGCTTTGCGTTGCGCCGACCCGGAAGTCGATTGAGAAAATCGCGGATATAAATGCACGTAAATGTCGTTATACATTAATCAGTGTAAAATTTGCAAAAAGAGACGAAATACAGTGTAGAATTTATATCATTTTTTTATGACAAAAATTATTTTTTTGTACATTGATAATCTATTAAACCAAAATTTTGATAATTACAGTCATAAATTAAAAACGCTTAAATGCAATGTTAATCATATTTAATTATATAATTGTGTTAAACTAATAACTAATCTTAAAATTTTATAAATTATATAAATCTTTTGAAAAAAATACTTAAAAACATATGTATGTTGATGAGTAAATGAGATTTACTGCCAATTATGAAGGAAATTATAACTATACTGTATGTTCTCTTATGTTTAAAATACAATTATACGTAAAAGATAAAACTGCGGAAAAATACAAGCTGACAAGATTGTAAATTGCGAAAAAGAACACTTTTCTTCCGACACGAATCGCGGAAACTGTTAGGTAAATAGTAACTAGCGACAATTTGTCGTTTTAATTGTGCAATTGCAAACGCATGGCGCGAGTGATTAATGCATTTAATAATAGTCAAGGTTAACGCATAATCCGTTGATTACCGCGTCTGTCTGGGTCAATTCGATTACGAATAGTATAGGCTTATTCTCATGACAGCGACGTGATGAAAATGTGTGTGATATGTATTTAAAAATGAGCAAAAGAACTTAAAAGTTATTAGAAAGGGAATAGAAAAGTTCAGCCAAGTCATATTAAATAATATGTACTGTCTTAACAAATTTTTACTTTTTTTTTTTTAGTCAAAATGCATAAAACTGGTCACAAAATTTTGGTAGTAATAATTTTTTTTTGAAAAGTTGTTTCTCTTTCGATGTGCAAAATGACGCGCTTCATCCGATACGCCCGCCTAAATCGCACGTTCGAGTGTATTGCATGAAATTCTATGCAGTTAATTCGATAACCGGCTTATTTCGATAGATGATTCCTAAGTGAAGCCCTCTGTGTTTTAGGATTAAGCCGTAACAGCGCGAATTTGTTGCTAGCTGATTGATGGATTTCATTATCGTGTCCGCGAGTCGTTTCGCTGAATCTGACACACGTATATTCGACAATTAATTATGATCACTTAATCGAAAAATAAAAGGAATATTAATTTGCGTAAAACTGCCGCACAATAACAATAGCAGATAGCAATATCGTTGATTTTGGTCATCGCGTTAATGTACACTCGGAAATTCTTTGAGGAATCATGAATATAATTATTTATAATTAATTATAAAATAATTACATAAATACAAATCACATTGATATGTACGATTACGTACGATATCATCATAAATATTGCAATATAGATTGTAATACGCGATATTGCCAAATGTGTTTGTAAGAAGAAATAAAAGCTATATCGTGTGAATAAAAATAGACGCGCAATTTTTGTTTTTTTCTCACTTATTCGCAGAATCACGTACTATTTCTTTTTTGTCAAATTTAATATAAGTTTCATATATTCCCAGACAAATTCGTTGAGTTATCATCTCAAGTCCGTCCAATTCTACGACACACACACTTTGTCAAATATACACATACGCAGAAACATATATCATCCGGTATTTCATCTCAGCAACTCTGAGACAACTTTCTTTCTCGCCAGATTCGTGACTCTTTATGGTGAAAAATCTAAACAGGGTGACGCGACTCTCGAGAAGGATGATGCACTTCCGTCGTTGAAAATGCGGAAACTCGCGAACGCGAGATTAATACCAAGTTGATTTCACGACATAGATTTTCCGTAAAGAGCCGGCTTTATTCTTTCGATAATGCACGCAAGTGCGTCTCCCACAGGATGAGCTTCTCCTGAGCTTTTCCGACATTTAATATCCTGCCTGAAGGATGAAATATTCTTATCTTCCGCTTCTTCCGCGGAGAAAATAATACACAATACAAGCCGTATCGCATACGCGATTTCTTTCCCAACATATTCTTCGCTTTTTCTTCGTTTTATCGTAAATGCTTTTCGCGGTTTTTCTTAAGTTCTGCAAAGGAACTCTCGCGGAAAAAAGCATATTAGTTTTTTAATCTCGTGGTACGTTATTAATTATGATGTGCGAGATGCATTTAATCGTATTTCCCTGCAAGTAGATTCCGCGTGAATTAATCCAATTAATCAAGATTGTCGGTACCATCGCAGATGCCAATCTAAAACCTGTCAAGACTAAAAGAAGTATCTTAAAATTATTATGAAGATAGATTGTGTGTGGAATTAAAATATCGCGTTGTTAGAATAAAATGCAGATTAAAATAAATTGATAAGTCCAAAACATGTGGATAATTTTAAATCCATTTCAAGTTTTCTCCTAATAGTTTTAAACAATCTCAATGATTGTTATCTATATTAGTAGAATTGTTGAATGAATCTAAAATTAGAATATTAAATTCTTGCAAAAATTTAGTTAAATAAATTTTCATAGTAAATTCGTTGAGTTATCTCGACTTAATCTCATCTTTTTACTACGCTTTTTTTATTGTCAAACAAAATAGAACGTAGAACGTTCGACACGAAAATAACAAATTGAGATAGATCATTTCTCGTTTATCGATGACTCGTCGTATCCCTTGTGTAACAACACTTAAAGCGATAAGCCATTAACGATGTTGGATGGATGATACAAACGAAAAAAAATAAAGTAAAAATATCAAAGAGAGCAGGGGAGGGAGAGCACTCTCGTAATGTTCAGCATTTTATATCTCTTCTATCTTCTCGCTCTCGAAATAATTCCGCGTGAAATGAGAGAGATATTTCCAATTACGTATTTTCTCGATCGCAGATAACAGTACCTACTTCATTCTTCACTCTCGCTCGCATGGGGACTGAAGGTAACGAACGCGAAGTTCATTGTCTGCGACCTTATTCGAGTGCACAGAGTGCAGGCAATCTCTCGCGCGTATTCGCGAGCGAATGTAGGCCTCGGCCGATTAACTGGAGCACGGCACGCAATTTCTATCCTAGACCTTCGCGAGGTCCGTCACGTTATCGCGCGAGATCCGCAGACACGAATTAATCGTGATCCCACTTCACGTTGTCATGCAATGCAATATTCAAATCCGACAACCGACAGCGGCATTTAATTCTGCGTGACACGCCACGCGAACGTGCGCAGTTCTCTCGTGATATATGTATATGTCAGATTGATCTATAAATTTGTAATACTTTTGAAGAATTCTCTTATTTGTTATTTATTATTATTGATTTTTATTGTGAAAAACAAGCTTTTGATACGATGAATTTTATAGATTCGCTACAATAACTCGCGATTCTATAATATTGGCATTGATTTTATATGTAAGAAGCTCAGACTTTCAAACTTTTCTCATTGGAATCAAAGAATCTGTTAGCTGAATCCTGTTATAAAATTTTTCCTGTGATCAAATTTAGATCCCCAAATCCTTAAGAAACTTAGGAATTTCTTCCCGACGGAAATTTCCAATTTAAATAAGGAATTTGTTTCTAACATTTTATATACGTTTGTCGTATAATCTATTGTTGGACGCGAAGAAGATTCTGAATTGTACACGAGGAAACCGACACATGAAATGCGACCATAGCACGCGATGCAAATGATGATGTACATAATCGCGCAATCCGATCTCGACGAGATCGATCGTTTTCCCTTCCGATCACTGCGGCACGAAGGGTGTGACGCTGATAATCCATCGCGTCGTCGTCGTCGTCGTTGTCTTCGACCAAGTTATACCCTGAACTGGAAACGAGGTTCATTGTCTGTGACCTTACTGCACGCCCGTTGTGTGCAATGATCGTCTTAATCGTGGATGCGGTGGAGGCCTCGATTGTTAACTAGCGGCCGGCATGCAATCCGCCTACATCTTTCTTTAGGGGCGCCAAGATTCGAGGCTCAAAGGGCGGCCGAGAAGCCTTCCGGAAGTCTTGATCTCGGTCGCGTGACGCCACGTAAGATTCAACTTGTTCTCGAACGGACGTTGAAAAATTGTTCCCATTCGCAGGCCGAACCCTCTAACGGGCCTAATATAACCCAAAAGTCTGCGGAAATAAATTAAATTTTGTATCAACAACGATGCTAGCATTCGGCAAAGCTTTCCGATCAGTATTAATTGTCAAAATTAATATTAACCAATATTAATTAATGACTGTCGGTGTTAATTATTTTAAAACCAGATGTTAGTTTGGATATAACTGAAACAATTCTTCGTTTCTTTTAACATTGTAGAGTATTGGATATGATGCAGATGGCAATGATAGCAAATTTATGCCTCGGTGAATAATAATAAAAGATCCGTTTCACGCGCAAACGGAAGCTTCGAATGAACGAAGGTGAAGGATTGATATAAACGAGTGCGTCAAAGTCATGAGAATGGTTCTATATTAATCGAATCTCATCGTTCATTTTGAGACATCAATCATGTATAATTACTAGTTACCCACTCTATCAGAAGCGGTGACGATGAATTACAAATTAAACGAACGTACAAAATTATCGGAAGCTTGACGGGGAGATCGCGCGATACAAATTACTGTCGATATTAATTTATAACAATCGTTACTTCTTTATGCATGTTATCAATTTATAATGAAATTGCGCATCGAAATATTGCGTCGTTGTTTTCAACACTGATAAATTTTTCTGTCATTTACATAAATATTCTGTGTAAATTACTGACGCAACATTGACATTTATCATGCCTCGAAATTCAAAAAGTCAAAGTTAAAAGAAACATGTATAAAAATTGAATGAATGAATCTTCTCTATTTCAGAATTAAAATAGAAATGCTAAATGTTAGTTTTCCGCTCTTTTACCTGAATAAGATAAATAATAAGAAACAGAAGTAAGACTGCATTAATTTAAATATCGAAAAAAGATTGGGGGTCCCGAATTTTTTTTGCCTCTAGGATTTTTATTTGTTCCAAAAATGGGAACACTTTGATAATTATAAATCACGCATAAACATCAACGATTGTCCGGCGCACGAAATTCGCCTTTCAAAATGGAATAGAGACGGCCAAGCAGGCAGCGAATGTTATAGGTCGCAATCTTTGCGCAGGTTGAAGTACATCGTCAAGCGAAAGAAAACGGGGGTTGCAATCAGCGGCGAGACGCCGTTTAATTAAGAGCTATCTATGCGATATACGCATATGTCATACGCGGGTATGTGTCATACCGTGGGGACAGCATATCTTCTCATAAGGAAATGGGAGGGGATGTAATGCCATCGCATTCGCACTGAATCCTATCCGCGGACATTTTTCGGGAACGAGTTATTTTAACATTCCATTAATTTTATCATAATTTTATTTCCATCTGACAATTTTTCTCTTTTTAGGATAATTTAAGAAATGTGAAGTATTAATAGAAAAGAATTAACACAAAAACAAATATCTCACATCACATATTAATAGTCTCTTTATTAAGGATATTAAAAAATAAATATTTTATTTCATTAGTGTGCTTTTATCATATTTAAAATTGCAAAAAAATGCGTGATGTGTTTACTTAAATTTCCATAGAAAGGAAATTATTTTCGCGAAGAGACATCGTTCTCTCTGCAAAAAAAAAGGCCGTTGATATGTAAGTCAACATTCCGCAATAGATTGCGGACATGAATAAAGATATAATTGCTGTCACAGCTGCTTTTTTTTCGCTCCGTTTCGTTAAAAAAACATAGCCCCTAGTTCTTCGGATGTTAACAGGTGCGCCATTCGGCTCGGATTTAACGAGTGGACCGCGACGACAGTTTGCTTTGCCAAATGGCAGCGCAACGCGTTAACAACCCGCAGGCCGTATCTGGCATGTACATGTAGCCAATATATATGTTCGCGCGCACAGATATACATGCACATACACGCGCGTGTGTACCTAACGTATCTACAGTCGGAGAGAGCTTCTAACTCTCTCGCCGTTAGCGAGTCGAGCAGTGGGGTGGTAGAGTGGGTGACGGGCGGGTGGGTGGCTGGGTTGGTCGCTGGCGGGGGGTGGTAGCCTACCTCTAGTCGGATAGTAGTAGGTGCGCACCCTACGCGGCTACCAGGTGAGTGGGGCAGAGGCCAACCCCAGAGATACCCGACGCGAAACGCGAAAAACCACTTGTGCGTGTGTCGATCCTGGTTGTCGCGTCGTCGTTTCCGATCGCTCGTCCGATAATCCGTTCTGGTTCTCGCCGCGCTACGGCATCTCGATACCCCCTTCGAGGAGAGAGGTAAAACGCCTCTCTGTGTCTATCTCCTGACCGCCTTCTCTTCTCTGACACTTTCTACTTTTGTCTATTCTTGCCCCGGAACGTTCTCGGAAGTCGTCCCGCCCGAGGGCTACATTTGCCGGATCGAAAGTGATCTATGCCGGTTGCGGGCGGATATAGATCGTTGTGAGGTGTAAAGCGTCGAGACAACGACGTGAGAGAGAAAAGGAGTGTACGTTTAAGTTGGTCGCGAGAAAAAACGATAATATTCGATTTTTTTTTTTTATCGTAGCGCGAAGGTGATTTCTGATTTTTTTTCTCCGACGAAAATTCGGACGTCCCGCTCGATATCGACAGAAAAATATTTCGAATGAATCGAACATCCTGGCGGGGAAAAGTGTTTGTAGACTAAAATGCAAAATAATGTAAGTTTGATAGAAGTCTTTACAGTAAGCTAAGAGGAAATTTCATATATTAGAGAATATGTTATGTAATAGTAAATATAAGAATATAAATATATATAAATACAAAAATTCAGGTAGGAAATGGGCTAATAAGAGCCAGGCGCAGAAATTAGTCGCAACAAACTTGTCTTAAAATCTTATTTGATTTGAACGTTTCGATCCTTCTTTTGGATCATCTTCAGCAAATAAAAAAAAAGCAATCGAAGACGAGATGAAGAACAAGGAGCGAGAAACGCGTACATCATGACCTCAGCGATATATGTACAAACTAGCGTACTGTTGTCAGCTGTTTTGCATATCTCTGAAATTATGACGTACGCGTTTTTCGCTCCTTATTCTTCATCTCATCTTCGATTGTTTTGAGAATTTATCGATGACGTAAGGCGGGAATGAGGATCAAGATGCATGAAATTTTTTTGTCAATTGATTTGCTGAAGATGGTCCAAAAGAAGGACCAAAACGTTCAAAAAAATAAAGATTTTAAGACAAGTTTGTTGCGCCTAATTTCTGCGTCTGGCTCTTATTAGCTCATTTTCTACATGAATTTTTGTATTTATATATCAGAGCCTTTTCGTTTTATTATTAGAAATATTTATGTATATTGTGCACATATACAAATCCTATTATATTGAAGTATAGAAATGGGAGAAAAGTAGAGTTAACAATTCTAAATATACTTAAATTTACTTGCACGTTAGAGAAAGTATAAAAGTATAAATAAAATATAAGATGGGGGATATAGTATAACAGGAAAAAAGTATAAGAGGATTAAATAATAAAATTGGATAAAGTAAAAGAAAAGCAGAAAATATATAAAAGTATGAAAACTGTTTTTTGACATCTAAATTATTTTGTATTTTTAGTCTATATTTGATCGTAGAGAGGCACGCACATAATTTTTCCATTTTATATCAATCTCTTTTTTGTATAATTTTTAATGACTTTCATAAAGCTATAATTATTATATGGAAAAGTGCCTTTTTGCGATGGTTTTCTTTCCGGCCAAGATTATCGACATGTTCTTATGATGGATTATAATATCATTGAGTAGATTATAATATTATGGAGTGTGCATTTATGCAAGATATGCTTTTATATCAAAATCTGATTATTTTAATTCAAATTGGGAAAATCTTTTCATGTTATTATGATTAAGAAAAATTGCATGATTTTTCTTGAACGCTCGTAGACAAAAATAGCAGGTGACAATCTGAGAATCTTTATCGCAAATTTTAGTTTGAAACATATTCCTGAAAGTTCACATAGAATGACCCGATTTTTAACCGGGAAGATCATGCGACGTCGACAGAAAAAGTTATGTAAAAACTCTTGAATTGTTCTTCGATATTTTTAAAGGAGCAATTATCTCAATCGAAACTCGATCTAAGCGGATTGTCAAAATGATTCTTGGAAGATCACGTGACGTCAAAAGCAGAAAAGACAGCGGCTTCATCGATCCACTCTGAGCCTATCCGGGTACAACTAGGCCGCCTTTCCAGGATCCTCGGACGATCTGCCGTAGATCCTGAAGAGGAGTTTCGGAATTCGTCTCAAATATTTCGCGAGTTCAAAAATTCCTTTACAGGATAGATCGCTCGTTTGTGACAGAAAGATGATTCGCTATAATTCGCGATAATTAAAAAATTTTTGAAGAGCTCTTTGAACGTAAAAATTTATCAAGTTTACGCTTTAAAAAACTCGGTATTATTATTGTATTATTTTAAGATATATTAACTAAATTATTAGATAAAAGTAGGACGAATGGAAAAGAGAGAATACAACAAAGAGATAATTTTGCCAGGATATAACACTAACAATTATATTAAAAATAGAAAAAATGCTACAAAATACGATATGGATTACGCTAATCTTATTTGATCTGGTTGCGAGGAAATTTCACGCGGAAAATAATGTGATGTTATATTAATAAATAAAAATAATCGTCTGTGTTTTCGAGTAATAGTATTATTATTAAAGCTCTTAAACTGATTATCTGATTGTTTGATAAAAAATAGCACAGTATGATAATAAAAAAAATAATGGAAAATATTAAATTATGACAAGATTTTATAGAATATAAAATAGAGAGAGAGGAACATTGAGAACATATCTTGATAATTAATTATTTATATAGAGAAAGTAAAGACTAAGAAATAAATATTTGAATATAAAAGTAATCGCGATAGAGAAAGGAGAAACGAAAAAAGGGTCAGATGAAAATACACAGCGTCTATAGAGTTATTTTGATATCTACTATAATGGAATCGATTCACGAATTGACGCTAAAATCGATGTCGTCCATACAAAAATAAAAGAAATACGCATTAGAGCTCATTGTTCGATTAATTAAACAAGAATCGCGAGAGTCCCCGTTTAAATGATAGCAATTTATCTTCACAAACGTAATGCTTGTAACGACAAATGTGGCACAATGCAACGTGCTACAATGACTTGTTGCACATGCACGAATGTGTGTTAATTTATTAATTTTATATGAATTTCATCTTTGCATATCTTCTGACTTCTTTATACACAGAATACCGCATTCATTATTATTATTCGTACTTTTATTACCGATATTATTCGTTGAGAATATTTTATTCTTGGCGCATCTTTTATCTTTTATTATTATCCTTTTTCTTTATCGTTTTTTTTTCACTGGTATTGCCGTTTTTATTATAATATCTGTCGGCTTTGATAATGCAAGCTTTGTCGCGCAATTGTTATTATTACATTATGTTAATGGAATCGTGCAATATGTCTGCAAACAACGGTGAAACACGTTTCTCTGGGGATCATAATTCACCGTGTGACGGCATAGCGGCTCTGCTTTCGGTCTTTCGAACTCATGGATCGTTTTATCCGCCATTTATCATTCGGGAGGGAGGTGTCGCTGTCAATTTTCAGTACCAACCACGAGACTTTTTTCGATTCGTCCGTCTTACGGCAACGTTTTTCCTCTCGACCTCGTTCGGAAATCGAGAGGAAAAGGAGCGGGAACGAAAGAAAGAAAGAGAGAGAGGGGGGGGGGGACATTTGAGAACTCATTTGTACGTTAATGTACAGTGTCACATACGGGATCGATGTTGCGTGCAAGCGAATGAAAACGATCAACGGAACCGAAACAAAACTCAATGTCGATTTCATCTACGCGATATCGCGCGTTTTCCTCTCATCATGATTGCGTAATTAAGCGCGTGATATTATATTAAATCTCGCGGGCTGAAATAAAATTTTTACGTAAATTTTTCCACATACACAAATGAATGAATCGTGAAATCGTGGATAAACGTGATGAGATTATGTAGATAGAGTATGTCACGATTAAAGTTATAAGAACATTTTATCGTCGTTCGCGTGACGGGAGGCGTAAAAAGGAGTATGCTACTACTCAATTACAGGCGAGGGAAACAAAATGTTCGTGAAAAAGAAAACGTCCGATGAATAAAGTCTAATGTTTAATGACACGCGATACTTTGCAGTTTCGTATATCTTGCGCTATCGTGAGTTTTAATCGCTGCTAATTAAACCGGACGATTTTTTAATGTTTTCAAAATCAAAAGTCACAACGGCAACGGCATTACGAACACTTTGTTGTTTATCCTCTTTTCCTCTCTTAATACACACACACACACATACTTACATATATGTATATATACATATATAAAGAGAGAGAGAGCGCATGATTTACATGATATGATACATACTAGATGAGCGTTAGGTTTTATCGACCGTTTATGTGTAATAGAAATAGCGGAGCCTAGAGAACGTGGTGCGTTAACTACTCTCTCTTTTTTTTCTCTCCCCATAATGCTGCGTTGCTCGCAACGAGTGCTACGTAAACCGGCATCACGCTCTTCTAATCAAGCAGATAAAACGGTAAAAGATAAAAATTGAACGAATGAATGGCAGCTTATAAGCGCGATGCACGTGTATCTCGCTTATTTTAAATAGTTAATTTCGTCAGTTACCTTTTTTTACTTAGGTAATTTTTATTTATTAAATTTAGGTATCATTTATTTATTTATTTGCGATTCTTTATCTATTTAGCTTTTTTGTTAAATGAGGTTTTTATTTTATTGAAGTTTTTTCCACATTAATTGCCATTTCAATGCATTTTTCGAATTTTTTGAACGGTACGTATTTATTAACGTTGCAAGAAATGAAATCTCATCGACTCGTGAGTACTTGATTGTGTTCATCAAGTATTAGCAAATCGAAAGTCAATTTAGTAACGCTCGATCGAAATCTTATTTGCATTTTCGGGCGATAGTTTGTAAAAAATTGAAAAACGACGTCCGTGATCTTCCAATATATTTCTAATTATATACAAATTTATTTGAACGATTATTTAGCTTTTTCGTACGCATAGAAACGCATTGATACTTATAACATTATATTTATAATTAATTTAAAAAAGGAGAAATATATAATTTGGACAAATCTTGTAATTATAGATAAATATTTTTATCCTAAATAACTTTGAATTGTCAACTACGACATGGAAGAATTGTCGACAAGTCCAAGTTATGAGAAATAGGAATATTTCTTAAAGGCTACTCAGGTTTTTAACATTAAATATTAGTTATTGAATATTTTCCGAATATTTATCGCCGATTGTTAAACAGATTTGTTGAGGTCAAATCTGTCTGACTATCGACGGCGCTTTCTACTGAATCATTCAGTCGCGTAAATGTTTCGAATTAATCGTACGATCAATCCGGATGATTTTCTGCAGTTTGAGACCGAAGATCTGCTGAGGGTTTAATCGGTGTTACTCTACGACGAATCGGCAGGGAAAAAAGAGCGAATTTTCTTTGGTCGAGATTCTTTGCCTTTCTTTCTTTTTTTTTCGCGTGCGAAATCCGCGCTGACACAAAAATAGAAACTGTCATTCAATAAATCGATCCCGCGCTGCCGAGACTACTGTTTGAGGAAACTGTGGATGTTTAGTAAAGTGTTGCTTCCTTGTACGTGTGTGAAAGTACAATTTACGTGAGCTGCAGCAGAACATCATGAGTGCTTCCGGCGCGATTCCCCTGATCCTGGCGAAGAAAGAGCAGATCGTCGAAGGCAAGTAACTGCTCTCGTTTCTTCTTCTTTTTATTCTTGGGAAAGTTATCAACCCTTTAGGGAGAAAAAGGGACTATCTTGGAAACGATTTACTCGGCGAAACTAATCTCGTCTGAAACGTCTTGTACGGATTACATCGTCTAAAGTTCGAACATTAATTTTTTATTATTATTATTATTAAGTCAGTAATATAATCCCTATGGAAGTACTAATAAATATTAATGCAAATTTATGAAGGACATCTACAAATCGATATATGATTTATTCAACAAAATCAATTTTGTCTGAAACTGTTGTGTTCGAAAATATCCTCGAAAATCCGTCGTTAATATATTTATCTAAGCGAGCGTTAATCGATCAAAGTAATAATAAATATTGACGCAAGGCATCGATATGGCAATTTTTTTCTTTTTTCTTTTACACTGTTTACGCCGGCGATGCGCGATAATAGCGTAATCCTGGAGTTAACGATTAGATAATTCTAAGAGAGCGCGGTTATTATTACGCTCGCGTATATTTAACGTATGCAAATTCCGCATAATGCGTGAAATGCTTTGTAATAGACGTGTGATCCTTGAGAGGAAAATAGACGGTCTTTAAATAGATTGCACACTAGATATAAATCTTGCATCGCGTAGATGCTGTTCATGAATTGTTTGTAGAAATAATCGATGCGGTATGCTATGTTATGTTAATCGCGGCTTAAAATATATCGCGGAAAGAAAGGTCGAATCAATTAAGTGCGAAGAAATTAAGTGTATGCTGAAGAAACATTAATCTAACTTGCACATTCTTTCTCGGAAAAAATCATTTTCTATATTTTCTTTTTGAAATAATGTTTTCTCTTTTTTTATAAGAAAAGAAAAATAGAGAGAAAATAATTAATCAAACTAAAAATATATCAGAATCGGTAAAAAAAATTTTAAGACTTTTCGTTTGAAATAATTGTGATCGAAAGATTACAATGGAGTTCACAAATTGATAAAGATCGAATAGCACGGCACGGAGGAATCCCTTAATTGTGTAACGCGTTGATCGAATCGATTAATCGATCTATATCGATGGCACGTGAAAGCGAGGCGTTGTAATCAGTTTGACATTAATTGAATTTTCGGGGCGATGCATTTTTTCCATTATTTTTCACGCCGGTCCAAAACGCGAATTTGGCACGAGAAGGTCGTTTTCCGTCGCATTTTCAAGCACGAGCGCGTCTTTAAAGCACACCTGCAGCGGAAAATCCCGCTCGCTCGCGATGATTGCGACTATTCTTGCCCACCTGAATTTCTCGGTTTAGATCACGTGCACGTGATTCCAAGAGTTGCGAATCCAAAGATAAGGATCAGCGATGGCGGATAAGTGGGTTTATGAAGGAAGGAAATATTCGCCGTTTCCTCTCTCGAAGATCAAATAGTAAAAATAATAACTTCGACGCAAATTCTCCCGATTAATAACGATAATAGTTCGAATGTGGATTTATCCATCGATCTATCTAATATTCAATATGCGAACGAAGACTCTCCACGTGGAAGGATTCAAATGGCCTTTATATATTCAACTCAACGACTAAATATAGTAACTATTCGATTTCAGACAAACTTATATCATTATTATATCAAATTCCAAAATTAAAGATTCTTAGAAATAAATTTTATTTGCAGAAGTTTTTATTTTAAAATAATTGTTAAATTTTGTTGAAAGAACCTTAAAATTAAAAATGCAACTCTCCTAATAATTATTTCGCAATATGTTTAATTGCTGTGCATATGCTAATATTTCAATAATGATGTTCTGAAATCGATAATATCGATTTCGGAACATTAAACTCAAAGATCAACGGTTATGTATGTAGAACGGATAACTACGCTCTTATCGCGGGTACTTCATGGCGTAAGCTCGTTTATTACCTTACGTTTCGCGTTCGGGTCGGGGCTGGCATTGTACAAGCAACGATATGTAAATGCGGACCATCGGGAACAATAGCGGCGAATCCCCTGGGATTAACCCTATCCAGAAGTAACTGTGTGTTCGATGATCTCTCGCGCGGAACGAGCGCCGCCTCGTTTTACCGTTGAATTTTCAATTTGACCTCGTTAATCTCGCTTAATCCCTCAGACTCCTTAGTAAGAAGTCTCGAAAACTCGATAAAAAATACGTTTGAATGTTAGGGCCGTTGGTAGATGCACGAATGGTGCGACCCACTTTTATCGTATCAAATTTTAACGATGGATTGATCCTTCGACGAATTTGCAATCGATTTTTCTTTCGCACATATTTAATGACAAATCACTATCTCTGTAGGCCTATTCTGTAACTTTATAACGACGATATCGCTATCGTTACGTGTCGTAACGATATTATTTTACTTGTAAGTTTTAACAGAGTATATATTTTTCTAAGCACTCTGATTAGGCATAAAATATATATTATATGCACTTCACGAACATTTTCTCTCTTTTGCTTTCAATCCTTTAACCAAAAATATTTAGCCAAATATTTCTTGAAAAGTATTAATTGGTTTTGAAAAATCTATATAAATAATATGTAAGTTAATATTATATTTTTATTTAAAAAATATTTGTTATAGTTTTTCAATTATCCTTATATTGTAATTACTGACATTTTGCCAAAGCGAGATGATTTTTCAAAGTGGAAATTTTCCACGTCTTTTTTCTGACTTCTATAATTAATCTACATCCGAAACAAACACACGGCCGGGAAGTTAACTTCGATGCTTCGTTTAAGCTTGTAGTCATTTGGTAGAGCGAGCAATAAAGTGTTGCTGAAAGGCACATCGATATTTCAACAAAGTAACGAGCTTGGACAGAGAGTCGATCGAGCTAACCGTAAACGTGTCTTATCCTATTCCCGATTCTCATAGTTTGTATGGTCTCACGGTTACGTTATTTGCAATCAGACGTCAACGCGACAATGGATGTTAAACGGTACGACAGTTAATCTCTAAAACGACGACGTTGTCACAATAGCGCGATGTGTAAATGATTCTCGTTACAATCGCGGATTGCTCAGGCTTTGTTATTAAATTTGGTGAAATTCACTGAAGATTAATTCAGAACTTCTCTTTTCTAATTAATTATTATTTAAAAATTGAAGACTTATAATTGTAACTTATATATTTATATTTCACGACTATTTTATATAATTATAATTCGAGAAAGAGAGAGACGATAGAGAGGAAGAGATAAAGTAAAGAAAAGAAACGATTCGACAGATTTCCGCATCACGAAAAGTCAAATTCAAAACAATAAATTTATTTTAGCATTTAATTATGTCATATATTCGAATTTAATTTCTAGGGTGCCAGGTTAACGGAAATATTCGATAGCGTGATTTGCGACGATGTATGGACCAAAAGTTCACCAAGAGCACTTTGCTCGCTCTCTTTCTTCGTCAAGATTTTCTAAATTCAGCTTTTCTCGAAAGGCGCGCGTTCACAGCTTAGCGAACGTGTCGCCTCTCTGCGCATTTTCCAACACAGCAGCAGCAATCTTTAAATTGATTTTCAAGACGCTCGATGTTACGCAATACGATGAGGAGAGTTATTACATCTCGTTGGAAAAATTCTCGATGGTTCGCAAATACGATCGCGTAACTCGACAGGTGAAAATCGATTGTCGCCGATTTAAGAAACATCTTTTTGGAAAAAATGCGAGCGTATAATCTTTTTAATCGCGACGTTCTCTTGTAGCGTGATACTAGCGAATACAGATGAATAAATAGTAAAAGACAAGTACGAAGGTGATAAGAACTTGTTGAGAAGCAGATATTGATAAATAGAACCGCAAATGATAAAATTAAATTGCCTTTATATTATAGGAATTCATAAATCGTTCAATTTTTTTCTGATTATTAATAAAATGAGAAAGATATAATGAAATAATCGTGTGTGAGGAAAATAACGAAATTGTTAATAAAATTGTTGAACGTTTTGTCTTCTATACGTTACTTTTGCGAGCGAAAATGAATATTTTTTCTTTGCGCAACTTTTCCTTCTTGTCTCATAAAAAAGAACGATAGAAATATACGGTGAATATTTGTACGAAGCAATGACGAGTATTCCAGCTCTTTTTACTATTGCTCTTTACTATCGCTCTTTACTACCGCTCCTTACTATCGCGATGGCAATCTTGAAGTCAGCAATTAGCGATGCCATTTCGAAGCCTTCAATCGTTAAACGGATCGTGGCATTTCACGCGCATCCCTAGAGATATAACAAGCTTCGAATATTCTCATTACAACTCGATATCCTCGTCCCTGCGCTTTATGCAGCTCCTACTTGGAGATCAGCCTCTAATTGCAGCCTTTTCGAAAGTCAGATTTTCTAACCATTTATTTTCGAGCGAAATTTATCGAAGTTGTAGTATTAATGTTCAGAATAAATGTGACATTTTGACGATTTTTTTTCTGAAAAATGGAACATCGAAAACGAGATTGTTAACGAACAAGTAGGTAAAGATTTGCTCGTGACACTCAAGATCCCGGCCTCGTTATACCGCAGCTTCGCAAGCTTCACATGGGACTCGTGGGCGGAATGAAAGAAATAGCCTGGACAGAACACAGACAAGGGTGGTCCAGTAAAATAACCATTTACGATTCTTGTTTAACGAAGTATATAAGCATCTCAAGGAGAAAGTAAAGATTATCTTGCCAAGAAGAAAGTAAAGAGATTTATCTTGAATCAAACAAATATAGTAACAATATTTTTATTTCGATAAGGTGATTTAAGAAAGAAAAGAATTTTTTTTTCTATAGAAATATTAACAAATCGTATATAAAAAAATATTAAAAACGATTCCGTCAAATGCATGCTCTCTGTCAACTTTCGACATTGATAACAGTCAAGTGATATAAGGCCGCGAATATGCGCTGCAATTTATCTGCCGATTTTTAAAATCCGTAACAATTGTCTCTGTTGGTAGGAGACTGGGCGAGACGACGGCGAGAAATTAATTGAAAACGTAGATCCACGTGTATACCTGTGTGCTGGATATAGGTCTATGTAATGTATGTATAAAGAGAAAGAGAGAGAGAGAGAGAGAGAGAGAGAGAGAGAGAGAGAGAGAGAGAGAGAGAGAGAGAGAGAGAGAGAGAGAGAGAGAGAGAGAGAGAGAGAGAGAAATGGAAGGGCGAAAGAGTGTATCGAGGTAATTCATGCCTTCGCCGCGTGGCACAAGGTCGAGGAAAATCGATAAAGCGTAGACAACTCGGTAACGATGCCGCGGAATGATAGCGACTGTGGTGTGGCCAGCACGACATTCTTATTGCATCGCTTATCGTCGCGCGGCATTAAATAGCCGATAAAAGACGCCGCGCACGACCATATCTGTAGTGCCTTTATTACGATAATGCATTTCATATAGACTGTATCGCGCGGAACCATTTTAGTCGAAAACTGTTACTTGCGTATTTTCTTAATCACGTAAAAAAGTATCGTGCAAACGTAGGCCTGTAAATGCGTTCTTTACGAATTGCAAACCTTGAAAGTTTTACATATTGATGAAAAAGTTCTAACATTTGAATCAAACTGTCGAGCACATAAATATTATTGCATATGAATGCAAATTGTAGTTGTTCACAAAGTACATTTTATGTTAATTTATAAATAATTTTAATAAAAATAAAATTAATATATTAATTATTATATTTTTTGACAAATATATATTTTTTTCAAGAGAAATTATTGAAAGTTCGTTTTTACAACTTTGTAATATTTATATTAAAAATATCTCAATATTTAAATGAATATTAAAAATATCCTCAACAAAATAAAAGTTTTAGGAATTGAATGGCGAATAAAAATTTCGAATAATATAGTATTACAATGTAAATTAATAGCAGTATTACAATGTAAATTAATAGCAGTGTAGAGTAGCTCTTTAATCTATGATCATTCTACGTCTCTCAATCGTCGTAGGTCGCGAAGTTAAACCAATCTGAAATATGTTATTATTGTTGTCATTAGCTTGCTTGAAGGATTATATTCCCAGGGCGGAAGATTAAGTGCGCATGAGGGAGCAAAAAATACACCGCTGTTTGCCACGATTGGCGGTACATTCGTACCTGATTGGCCCAATTTGTCAATTTACTCCCTCGACGAGGGGCGCCCGGATCAGTCCCGGCGCCGACCCGATTTTCAGAAGCGCATGCTGCGCCGGATATTGCCGGGATAATGGAGCAGGCAAAGTGTAGCGGTGGACGCGAGGGGGAAATGTGTGCCGGCGAATTTTCACCGAAAACCGCCATCGACCTCGAGCCAGTTTTTCCGACATGCTCGAGAAATATGATCGGCACTCGACCACATCTTTGATGATTTATGCGCAGCGATGCGCTCGTACGTATGCCCCGCTGATTTGGATTGCTCTTTTCAAACTTTCGAATCGAAACTTTCGGGTAAAATATTCAAAACTACCTTGTCTGGGATCTCTCGAGAAACATAGTTTCTAAGGTTTATGAAAGATAAGAAAATGAGGAAAAAGGTATAATATTTTTTTATAAATTAAATAAAAAAACTTGTCAGATATCAATTTAATTGAATTATTAAGTAACTGAATTATTAAAACAAGAAAATAATATTTTAAGCACTTTAGATGTATAGCATCGGTATTGATATAACTCTACGAGAAGCGATCTTCTTTAGAGATGAATGAAAATGTATAACCTTCTCTAAAATAAATCGATAAGTCTTCCGGTATTTCATCATATCGTTTCAACTTCTTCTTTCGCTATTTAGACTTCTTGTTCCATTCAATGCCGCGGTTATTTTCGTTGACCATTCGTCGCTCGTTATATATGCGATCGATGGCGGAATAATCTTGGCACCAAATTTCCTCGCGTGTTTAATATTTAATTTAGTTCATTAATATTTTTTGACAATACGGAACTATTAAACAGAAGTCACATAATCCGCAAGATATGTAAAAGATATCCGCGAACGAATATAAAGGATTAGGACGTCATTTAAACATTTCTGCGTTTTTTAAATGTCTAGAAAGCAAGATACATAGCAACATTAACTTTATAGTCGAAGGCTGCTTTAATATTGCGCATAATTTTTTTTATCTATAGGTTGACTTATATCCTCGACGCAGTGGACATAATATTCTTGTGGGGGTAAAACTTATTCTTGACTTTTGCACAGCACCCCGGGGTCGGTCTAATTGGCACCTTGGTTCTCGTATTTCTTGCTGTAACACTCACTGCGATAATACTGTGATTTCCTAATAATGCGGAAGCTAAACGTAGCACGAAAATATCAGATTCAGTATCCATGGCACGTTCAGGTTTGGTATTAATAATGTATTTTGTTCATATGTTCTTTCGGCTATGATAAAATTAAATTAAAGGAGAGTAAACAGACGAGATTTAAAAATTATAGATTTATTAATTACGAGATAAATGTATTTATCAAATACGCTTTATAAAGATAATAAATGTTGGACGAAAATTAAAGAGAAAATAAATAATATGTATTATAATATAATATAATGTGATATCACACGATGTATGTGAGTCTGAGAGATTTTGCAAGATACTAATTAATATTACATATTGTGATATACTGATTATATTATATATTGATTAAAATTTGATAATCTCTTCCAACAAATATATATATATATATATATATATATATATAATAAGATATACGACATATTTTTTAAATACCATTTATAAAAATAATATCTTCAAAATTTGAGAAGAATTTCTTTAAGATAGAAACCTAACCGCTTGAGGAATATTTTCCCGACCTAAATCCTTAATTTTGGAAAATCCTTCCCAAATGATCTCCCTGTTCTCTGTTCGCACGCTCCAATTCTCTCCCTGGTTCGTCCTACGTCATTGTTTTTCCATCATCCGGGAACTCTACTGCCTGCCCTCGTTGCCTCCATTCGATTGACCGTTTATCCCTGCGAACGTTGCGATTACAGTTATTGATACAAAGCGTTCGGTGCGCGGGAAAGCGAAACGAGTGAACACCCCTCGATCTTCATCCCTTGATCACGTCATCGCATTTGGCCTTTCCTGGTCTTTTCTACGTCATGTGCAAATTGACGTTCGTATGAGTATATATTTCATAATATTACCTACAGTGTGAAACTTGCGTTTAGCGTTATTTTTTGTCGAATCAGCGGTTCTGACTCATCTTTAACAGAAAATGTTAAAGGCTGGGCACATTCCTTTAAATGTCAAATTCCCATCAGCTAGCTCGACCTCAATTTATCTTATTTGAAATATTGAATCCGATATACAATGTATACTTGCACATCCTATCTTGTTTGAAATAACTTTATACGAAGTAAGAAGATATCGTGAAGTTTCTCTAACAAAGTACATTATTTTTATTTTTATCGGTATATTCAACAAAACACATTGTAGCAACACTTTTCTTTTTAACAAAACTATAGTTAAAATAGATTTTACACACACACACACACACACACACACATATTACAGATCAAATATAGTTATAATCTGTTAAAAACTTATAATAAAATATATATATATTATAAAATATATACATACATACATATATTATATATATATATGCATATTTTTTTAAAACTAGATGAATAAGTTTATGTATAAAATACGATCTGTCTACTTTAGTGCTGTTGTCTATCCCGCAGTGATATGACTCGAGTAAACACGCTCGAAATAATTAACAGCGCGTAAAATTATTGTCGGCGTTTTATTTAGATCAGCGAGCTTCGATCGTTGTACGACGATTAACGCGCGAAAATAAAGCAGAAAGCGCAATAGCCGGATATACTCTCGTGAAAACAGAAAGTGATAAGCGGGAATCGCAATGAACGATTGTCTCGATTTACATCACAGGAAAATTGGTTGCATTCGAAGTTTCGAAGAATGACCGTACAATATTTACTGCATCGCTCTGAATCGAGTTTTCTTTGAAGACTAGCAGTTATGATCGATTAATCTGTAGATATGCTGTAAAGAAAGCTGCAAAAATTCTGTGAAAATTCCGAGAAACGTGTATGTCTGCTGATATTAATCTTTAATTTTTTTTAGTATATATAATTATATTTTATAATGATACACACACACACACACACATATACATATATAATTAATATTATATATATACATATATATATATATATATATATATATAATATCTACTGTTAGGTATTTACATAAAATGAAAGGGAGAGATGCATTCTGTTTTCTCCCTTTTAGTATTACGCATATACATATTAGTTTTTGCCCATATATTGAGTTGTCTAGTTATTTTTATATTATTTTATTTTATATATTTTATAGGAAAGAGACTAAAAAAATTTTTGAATAACTCAATACATTCGGAAAAAATTACGTCAGAGGTTCTAAATCTTTTTAACTCGTTTCTCGAATCTATCGTCATATCTAACACGATACATATATTTTTTGGCAATTTCTTCGTGTCTCTGAAGTCGGTTAAAAGCGTTCACGGCCACAGACGGATATTATCGACGTCCATCAAAACCGCTGGGCGTCATTCAACATTAAACCATGCCGGACGATTCGCACGCTTGTTCCGTCAAATATTTAGCCCTGTCGCGAGAGAGAGAAGACGGCATATCTTCTGTCGAATTTTGTGACATTCTTGGAACAGCGCCGGAATCCGCCGTGTGCATGAAAGATTAAACAGTACTGATTTACGAGCGCCCCTCGCGTTTCTATCAATTTAATATCACGCGAAAACGTTCTATCTTTTTCTCCTCGCTCGGGAAACACCGAGCAAGGGAAACGTCTCTCATGCATCGTATCTCTTTATTGAATTATTCAGAATAGCTTCGGCCTTTATCGTAATTGCATTCCCTTTTAGCTCCGCGATAGTACACTGAATTAATATTATAAATACAATTGGCAATGTAAAGCGAATAAATGAATTCTCTCGCGTATAAATATTTCCTTTATATAATATAGATAATACAGGATTAATAAAATTGAGAAACGTTTAACACAATTTATTTTAATCGGTAATTAAAAAATTGAATCTGTATTGTGCTGCCCGTACTTTTTTTTATTTCGAATCGATTAGATAACATATTTTTAGTCACGTAAATTTTATTGAGATTGATTTACTCGGAAC
The DNA here is from genome assembly GCA_949152495.1 of Lasius fuliginosus. NCBI lineage: Eukaryota > Metazoa > Arthropoda > Insecta > Hymenoptera > Formicidae > Lasius > Lasius fuliginosus. The sequence goes on along the minus strand of OX424446.1, from coordinate 11,428,319 downwards.
AATATCGATTCTCGTTTACATAATCACTGTTATTTCCGCTGGTCGAAGAGAGTAGAGATATGATGTAGGATTACATTTAGCAGCACATCAGGCAATAACTTTAATCCATTCGTCTCCTTTCGTCCTGCCTCGCAGCATTACGCGATTGCAATTAAGTTTTAACTCGGTAAGTCCGGCTTCATGTAATTGAAATGTTGAGTTCCATGCTGAATTCCTAGATTTACCAAGTAAACCTTCTTGGCACATACGACATTCCGTATAATCAAAAAGCTGAGAGAGGAATTGTTTCGAAATATTGTTTTCTCATATATTAAACTTTAAAGATACACAAAATTTCGTTAAATGACCATTTCCATGATTGGAAATAAATGAAATATTCCGAGATATTTCTGTGCGTTAATTAAGATACCGAAATTATCCGGCTTATTTCTCTTCTCTTTAAATGATATTAATATACAGATTATACCTCACACGCTTATTTGAGCATAACGCGCCATTGTGGATAATTTGGGATGAATAATATCATGAGATAATTCATTTCTAGGGCGTTGTCTCGTCCGCCTAATTTCGCGATGCCACCTTGTCTTTCTTTCAAATTTTGATTGCAATTATTTTATATTATATCACACTATTCCTGTATTATACTCGTTCGTTTAGTATATTATTTTCCCCTGTGATATCTCATTAATCTGAAAATATATCAGCGTGTACATAAATTAAGATCTGCCGGGCTCGCATGACATATAAGAAACAGCCAATTAACCCGTTTTATCGATCGTTTGCAACTGTTTACTGTCAACATTAATATCAAGTAACAACACGTCAACACAAAAGCCCTGCGGCATAATCGCGAATGTCATTTTTTTATTTTCTGATGGGTAAAAGGTCGTGGTTGTTAATAAAATAATTGTTAATAAAATGTGAGTTATACAATACATGTAGGCAAATTTTGGAAAGCGTCTTGTTAATTAATAATCAGGAGAGAGAAAGAGAAATGAAGGACAGAGAGAGAAAATAAAAAAGGGTTGTGTATTAACACGTATTTAATCAGAGCATAGAATTGTGCGAGGGAATTTTTTATATCGAATATTGATATGTGTCATATGACAAAAATTGCAGCGATATTATAGTATAGTATGGTGACAAAAATTTTTTTATTTCTTTTGACAATACTATAAGAAAGCGCATTTAAAATTACATTATCATGATAAGGATAAAAAATGTGTGTGTGTGTATATATGAGGTAGAATTTACAGAAAAAGATGTGTAAAACTTTTAAAGTAATTTCCCGAAACAGAGAAAGGAAATAATTACGATAATACATTGAACTTATCTTTTGCGCTATTTTATTTCTATATTTTCATGAAAAAGAATTGAATGTTTATTAATATCAACAACTACTTTTCTCTAAAAGATTTTTCTGAAAGTTTTTGTTTGTAATTGCGCTTATATAAACATGCATTTCATATAGGATTATATTTTATAAACATACATTTTCGGAGTGGGATTATATTGTTAGTGCACAATATATGTTTAATTCATAGTCGGATTATGGGATTAAATGGGATTAAATTATATTGTCCTAATACTCGGACAGAAAATATGTGACTCGAAGCCTCCTGATGCCCGCTTTTTGTTCGTCAAAGAGCATCGGGACGCATTGGGAACAAATGATAAACCCCTTTTCATACGGACATGGTAATCTCCTTAAAACGCGGTTCGCGTCGTCGTCGCGGGATCACCTTGTATCCGGGATATTTACCGGGTGCACCGCGTGGTAATAAAGTATATATACACGCGGATTGGAGACGCAGACTCCGCTGTATCGATCTGCCGCTTGAAACAGAGACGCGAACAGCGGTCGAGCTTGTCGCCGACGCAGACAGCCGACGGATCGAGCTATTTGCTTCTCCAGATGAGTAAATCCTTCAAACGAGTTATTTGACAGCGATTTATCCAAGAGATATCTTAACCGTATCGACAAAATGGGCCGCAGTCCCGAGGAACAGTCCGTTTTGAAAAACTACAATATTATCACATGTCATCTACAATTTCCTGTGATATTTTTCAGAGACAAAAAATAAAACATGTATATTTCAAATTATTAATTAATAATTTTATAATAACTTAAAAATTGAATGAAAATTTATTAATTATTAAATATTTAAAAAGTCAATATCTATTATACGTTTACAATTCTCATCGTATTGCATTATCAAATTTCGTTAATAGGAAGTGCCCGAATATTTTATGACCGGGTTTTAGCGTTATAGTGTTGATATGACAGTATGACACACCGATACGCGTCATATGTACCCTTTATATTCTTTTTTCCTTTTCGCATCTTTATTTCCGCAATGAAGTCGCAGCACTAGTGTTTTTTAACGACGACGAGAGTCGTGATTTCAATCAGGACATTCTGCGAATTCCGTAGATTTTTTCTCGATGCTCTCGCTATGTATGGATCGCGAACTGTCGCGAATTATCCTGTTTAATCGGTCAATTAGGATCATTGATCGGCGATGTGTGTCGGTTTTGCGGTTGACCAATACTACTGTTAATTAAGATTTCATTTCCACACGATACTACACGTTAATCGCATATTTGAATTATGCATTGCGGAGTGTTATATTATATCATAGGTTGTTTAGCTATTGCATTTCATTTATATGAAATACATATATCTTCAAAATCTATTAATTAATAAATATGCAAATTAATTTAGATACAAATTGAGCGAGTGATATATAATTTTATTTTTAGGCCATTATTTGTTGTAACATTTTTTAACATGAAACGAATAATTAAATATTAAATTTTATTTCCATTGAATCTATTTAATATTAATCAAAAAGCGAAATTTTATTTTCTATTGATATCGTCGCGAAGCTTGGAATTTTATATTATATAAAGAGTTGATCAAAATTCCTGAATTTTCATTATTAAATAACTATATAAATAATTTTTGCCTCGTCCTTTCAAATTCTCTTCCCATCTCTCTAGATGAAAATACATTCTCCGCACATAATGCGTGCGACCAAATTGCGCGTTTTAACGTCATTCGATTCATGCAACATCGTTGACGTTCGTGCAAATTGCCGTGAGGGAATGCTTATTAAGGACCTCGGTGCCCGATAATCCGTCCCTTGCAATTTCCAGTCGATAATTCACCGTTCGACCTTGCACATTTAAGCGACACATGCGACGAACCGTGTAAAGATGTGGCGGCAAAGTGACCAGCGATTAATCGCTGATGTCATGGAGCATCGAAATTATGCGGCCTTTCGGCTATTTTTCAATCTTGCATTGTTTATTGCTTCCTTATAGAGGAAGCTCTGTTTTTTGCAACTATTGCCAGTTCATCTTTTAACTGTATCTTCAAATTTAATTTAAAGTTTCATCAAAGTTACCGCAAACTAATTTGATAAGTTCAGAGATGTTTTCTCTTATAAAAAATGTTTGTATTTTTTTAAATCATTAAATTTTTAATCATTTTTAAACTTACTACAAGAAATTGGAAAATTGTAATGTGTTTAATGAGAAAGAGAGAAAATAATTGTGTATAAGTTTTATAAGTATTTTTCGAAAAAATTGGTTCTCCTTTTTCGGAATTTCACTTAGAGCTTGAAAATTGAATTCTTTCTAAAATTCTATTTTTGATACTGAAATCAGAGATTAGATGAACAAATTGTTAGCACACGCACGCACGCACGCACGCATAAAGTATCTCTTAATCTTCGTAAATCCATAATGAAATTTCCTTTAAATATTAATCTTTGATATAGTTAAAGGGCGCTTTGATCCTTTCAAGTTGAACATCAACTTATGTGAAACAATCTATAAGCGAAGCTTATCTTAATGATAAGCAAATACTTTTTAATCGTTTAAAAGCCGTGTTTAATTTTCTTTCAACGTTAATCTCAGCGATCCACGAAGTTGTTAATCTTTGTGTCTCCCGACATGTTTATCCTGTCGTCGTGTCATGCATCTTTTTACGGGTGAATGGCTTGAACGTATTGTATATTAACGATGCAGATCGAGAACTAGGAGCGACCGTCAGTGTCAATGTTGTTTATCCTCGGGATGCAATGTGCACGCATACATGTATGTATGCATGTCTGTATGTATATATGTATCCAACGCGCTGTGCATACATTTGACCCAGATAAGGGGAAGTCGATGCGATTCTTATCCCGGGTCCATAGCCGCAGGGTGCCTCCTACGGTGTTGAACTTAATGGAGCTTGAATATATGAAGATGAGGACGGCCTCTCAGAAAGCTCGAGGCGATTTCCCGGAATTTTCGCCAATTTCGCCAACTGATCTGAAAATCGCCGCATTAATTCTTATCCGGTGTCGCATAATGGAAAAAACGCTGCGTACCAAACTTCGTATTTTATTAAAATTTTAGCCAGAACATATGATGTCCAAGCTTTCCTGTGACTTTACTGTGCATAATATCGCGTGAATATGCCGGCGTTTAATATTATATGTATATCGAAAGTTATGAAAAATTTCCAAAATTTATTGCAAACTTTTTTCATTATTTATCATCCACATCAAAGAAATTAAAAAAAAAAAAAAAATATTTCCGAGAAATTTCGAATGTAACGAATATCCTATTGTTGGATAAATAATGATACAGATATAACTTGTTGAAAAATGTCGAATCATTACATTTTATTACTATATTGACAACTATCGAAATTTAAAAAAAAATTACATATTTTAAGTGATTCACTCAACGCCTAATAAAGAAATTAAAAATATAATCTATATCTTGGCGCATCGATATAACAAATATCTTATTTTTTATGCCTCCTTTTAAAATGCCAAATTACAATGATGAAAATATAGTTCACTTGGAAGAATATTGAAGTAATATTTTTAAGAAATAACTATCAGAAATAAGAAAGAGATTTTCTACGAAACATTTTGCAATTTTAAGCACGTAAGAATGAAATGAAAAAGGATTTTTATCTCGATAACTTTCGATACAGAGAAAAATGCTCTGCTCTTCTATGCTGCTAAGCGTTTAAATAAATAGAGCTTACACAGAAACCCTTTCGAAATAGGGGTTAACTCTTACACTCGACACTCGCGTGGTTCACTCGCGGGGTGCGAGGGGATGAACGCGAGAAGGACGAAGAGGTGAAGCGAGCGGCGAGCTCATCCGAGTCGGGCGATGCGCGCGCGAGGCGGAAAGTAGGGCAGTGGGTGAGCGCGCGCAAGGCGCACCTTCCACGCTTGCTGTAACGTAACGCTACCCCGGCTTTTACGTCATCGTTCACCCGGGGATGACGTCATTCAACCCGTCGACAGTCCGGCATCTCTCCCGCTGGTGCTTCGGCCGCCGCGTTCCCGCGCTCATCTTTTACCCTTTTCTAATGACGTACAACGATATGAATAAGCCCTAATATACCCTTCTCCGTCAGAGAAAATTGAACAGAGAGTTAGTTAAATCAGCCAGAAAGTATAGCCTTTTTTTTATAGATCGCGAGAACTTGTTCAGGATAAGTGCGATAAGAGCATGAAAGATAAATCCAAAGAAGCTGTAGATCGGAGTCGAAAAGTGTATCCGGGGCATTCTCAAAATTAACCGCATCTCTTCTCGTTTATTTTTTATTTAAATACCGTAGCTGTTTGTTCATCCCGAAGGCAGTTTTTCCCCGTCCGCTTTGATAACGTTGAATTTTAAATATCGCTGTAATTGACTCTCGAATTAAAGTTCTGTTATTGAAAACATTTCAAATTAATTAATTAAATAAGAGAAATAATATTTTGTTATCCATTTTTGTTTCTGATGTTTATGTATGATACTTTTTAGATTTTCGAACGTTTATAATACAAATATAAATTTTAGAATGAATTAAAGAATTCATAAATGATAAAAATTGTAAAATTTATTAAATGGGATGCAAAAAAAAAAAAAATAAAAATTTTAAAAGTAAATGAATACTCATGCAATTTTCTGTACAAATTCTGAATCTAAAAATTCGTCAATCGCGAAGAAGCCCTTTTTCGCTTTTTTATTCGTTATCTATTATTCAAATAAAATCGCGATTCACGTGACGCACTAACGTATGATATTGGCGTTTTTATTCGTTTTTTGTATTCGACAAAAATCGAGCAGCTAGTACTACGAAAGCTCTGTTCGCGTAACATGTCCAAAATCTTTGCCCTATATTCCCCTCGTTATCCCGAATACTCTTGACAACAAGAATACGTCACGTATGAGCATCGTAAAGGGTGGTCAACGAGATAACGCCTCTCGCGGTTAAGTTATAGCCATCTCTTACTCTCTCTAACAATCGTAATATCCGCCTTTCTCCTTTTATCAATTATTTTTCACAAGCTCGAAAATAAAATTTCTAGCAACTTTCTCGTTCAATTTCTTGCCTGTTTCAATTTTATGTAATATAATCTTATTTGTTATATAAATAATTTGTTATTGCAAGGAACATATATCAAGATTATTTTGTTCCTACAGAAGTAACAGAAAGAAAATCTTCTAAGACTGCGATTGAAATTTGATGCATAAACTTTAATTTCTTAATTTATTATCATTTTTGAGAGGACTACATACGAGTATGATTGAATTTTTAATAAGATTTTCAACTTATTTTTAATATATAGAATAAAGTATAATATATCTTTATATGATTAATTATTAATAACGTCATTACAAATTGAGTACTTTATATAACAGATCTAGAAGCGACAAATAATTAGCCGCTTAAAGATAATGACATGGCGGGGTACAGTTCGTGTGGAACATCAATTTAAGTGAAGTAAACTTTAAATAGACGTCCGTAGTTTACGGATGAATTAATTCCTGCGCGCATTTCACTTAGCAAAATTACTCGACTAGAGTTGCACACAGATTTCCTCCATCGATCTATCTGTCTCTTTTCCTTTCTCTCTCTTGGAACAGTTTCTCAGGAATGTAAATTAAACGCAAAATGACTGAAAATTAACAGGATGCAAACTTGATATTAAATAAACTATCTGATTTAATATTTGTGATACGTAACATTATTATATAATATATATATATATGTTGCTCATTATATATGTACCAATTAATTCTATCGCGTATCATAATTATTTATTATGCGTGATGCAAGTTACGCAAACTGATTTGAATATAACACAGAGAAATTGACATTGATTTTTCATTCTATTAAATTGTAAATATACGATATCAAGTATATACGTGATATATGTAATTAAAATGTAATATATCATGATCATTTAATTTTTCGTTCGACGTAATCTCTACGTCGCTACACAATACGCGTTTCGTGTAATAACACGTGTTATTAATTCATATCGTTACGCATTACTCTAATGCAATAACAACGGAATCGACAATATTGCAATATTGCATATTCGTTGCTAGAGCGAATTTTAAATTTTCCCTCGACGCGGTCAGATCGTCCATAATCGAATTAGTTCGTTCCACGTGCTCTGCAAACTCCTGTCGAAAATTACGAAGGTCCGCTGCATCTCAGTCAACGTTTCCCGATATAGGTACATACACCGCATGTTGTATCGATCGCAGGCGACCATCGCTATTCAGCAAAACTGTGGCTATTTGCAATAGAGATTCCCCATATAATTTGGGTCATGTCTCTTTTATCGTTTTATTATATAACACTAAATTGTCGAAAACCTACTTAATAAATTGCCGGTTATAAAACTTAAATTTACATAAAAGATGGAAGAGATTTAACATATTCTTTTATATTTATTTCGGCAACTTAGGCAAAAGAAAAAAACTTTCAGAGACAAATAAAAAGATCAGTTCCTAGATAAAACCTAAAGAAATCAATATTTTTTTTTCCCTTTTCAAAGTAGTTTACATGAAATCCGGCAGTACAAATAAAAGATTTAGCAATAAGAGTTCAATACGAGTTATTAAATCGTTATATTTCTTGTACACACAAAACCGGGAATAAGAGATACGAAAAGTCGAAACTTTTATTCGAATTGCTCAATGCAATTGATGGTTTCGAAGTGAACCTTTTTACGACTTCAAGACGATTCACCATCTTTACGATAATTCCACGAGAAGTTTCAAAAGACGGACAAAACTTTGCCATCGGCTTCATTATCCTGCTCCAGCGTTCGCTTATCGTAGCGGTTATGCCGCGGGAGATGCGCAAAAGTCAATAATAACGTTTTTACGAGTGCACTGCGCGAAATACATGCTCTTTCTCTGTCTTTATCTCTTTCTCTTTGTCTCTCTCTCTCTCTCTCTCTCTCTCTCTCTCTCTCTCTCTCTCTCTCTCTCTCTCTCTCTCTCTCTTTCTCCTTCTCGTCTTTTTTTTTGAAAAATACACCATTCATCAACATGTACATACGGGTCGGATCATATAACGCCACCTTAATTAAGCCAGCAGACATGAAATTCGCAACTGGGTTGCACGCCCGCGAATTTACTGGCCGTGCAAATTTAACACGAAGCGCCCACCGTTGTATACGAGTCAAATTCGCCGATTTGTGTCCGTGCATACGTCGAGAAATTAAATTGCTATTGCATTATAAATACAACAATTATCTCACTGCCCTCGAATTTGCCCGAGAGTTTTCCCCTAATGTAATTCTTTTATGAGTGTCATTTATCATTGTGTATTATCATTGTTACGCAATTTTTCTCTTGCATAAGAATACAAATTATCCTGGATTTTTTTCATCATCGACAATCTTATCAATTAATTTGAAAAACTGATTACTCTTTAATTAATCTATATCTATAAAATTAGAGTTAACTTAATCCATTTAATCGAATGCTGTTAATTTTTGTAAATTAATTTTAAATATCTTAGCTTTCTCCCGATATTTTTTTTTGTATAAACTATGAATTTTAAGTGTCCTTGTGTAATGCTGCACAATTTCTCCGCAACGACGTAAGTTCGACATAAGTGAAACGAACACGCGAGAGTCAGACCGCGGTCAAATCATGTCTGCACGAACGACTTAATTCTCTACTCTGTTCTCTACTGTTTCGAAAAAAAGTTACGCCAATTCGTCGGCAGTCGATGGACGAATTTCTCGATGCAAATCAAATTTGCTAGAGCCTCCGGGCAGTCCCGATTATTCCTGAATTCTCGTATTCGCCGGAATTCTAGCGCCTCATGATTCGGCTCGCTGATTACAGTGAGGAGGAAAAGAAAAAGAAAACTATCTTGAAAATTCAAAATTCAACGGTGTAACCGATAATATTGAGGAAAGAGGTTGACGTTGTAGTGCAGTGAAATTACAGAAGTGCTATAAATTTTCTTTACTACGCCGAACGGTATAATAAAATCATAGTGTAATAAAACTGCACAGTATTACTCGCAAAAGCAGTTTTCCCAAGATAAATTAATTTTAGCAAATATCCATTGTCCGTGTATGTGTGTATGTATTACTCTCTGCATTTCATTATGTGAGGCAACAAAGCGCGTTATTTATGCGAGATCAAAATACAAAATAATGTGTTTTGTTGTTCCATCCTGGAGTATATATGTTTATTTAATTAATTATTATTAATTAAATATGTATATTTAATTTTCTTCTCTAATGGAAGAGTTTTCTTTTGAAGAGAAAAAAATTCGAAAAATAGAGATACACACATACACACACACACACACATGTATATATATTAAATTCTTACCTTAAATACATATGAAATTCTACTGTACTTATACCAAAAATGTTTGTGCATTGAATGCAAGAAATCCAAGGTATCCAAGATCATTTAGAATGCGAGAGCGTAATCTCTCTCTCTCTCTCTCTCTCTCTCCTCCTCCTCCTCCTCTCTTCCAGCATACCGTCACGCTCAATGCATATCTACACTCGCCATAAATTCACCAACGATGCATTGCATAAACAGAGCAACTGCAAACAGCTGTGAGCTATATCACCCGGGCTTCTAATTCTTTCATTTTTACGTCGCGAAGCCCTGCTTAAAGCTGGCGTTTCGATCTAAGGTCGGGCTTTAAGCCTCGGTTTATGTGTACGTTCCGTAGGTGTGAATGTAAATAGCCGACGTTGCGAGGAAAATAACGGTGGCGTCGAGCCGTTCTTTCTTTCTCATGCACGCCCGAATGATTCGCCGAGAAAGAGAGCAAAGAGGCGCCTTGCGTTCGACGATTAATGTTCGAAATTGCACGAGCGAGCGAAGACGATTTATCGTGTTACAATTGCGACGTGCGTGTTTTCGCCTTGCGCGATAATTCTCGCGCTTTTCATATTGGTAATTCGTTGCACATTTTTATATTCCACCCTCCGTTTTATGTGTCGCGCGAGACAGATGAATTTGTCGCTTGACACTTTGCACAGTTTGCGGACTTATCCCAGCGCCGAGCGAGAGTGCAAAGTGAATTTTAATGACAAATTAAATTGTTTTTTTTTTTTTTTTTTTTTAGTTACGCGTTTTCTTTATTCTACGAAAAAAATCAGGTCGCCAAAGGAATCGTTTCAATTCGATGTTTGCTATACTTTTCCTTCGAGATACGAAACCGTGACCCGCTTTCGCGTCTTGCACGCATTCAAATTCGATCCGCCGCGAATGTCCGGCCAAAAAACTCTATGCCCTCCGGAAGGGCAGCTTCACCGACGTCGAGAAGCGTGTATGGTTCGGTGAGATAACACGGGCAGAAGGGAGAGGATGGCCGATAAAAGCGTCGCCCATTTAATAGAAAAGAGGGAAAGAGAGGAAAAGCAGGGTAACGGATAGGAGAGAGAAAGGGAAAGAGAAAGGAGAGAGAGAGAGAGAGAGAGAGAGAGCATTTTGCGGAGCAGCGAGATGAGATGAAATGAGAATAGGGACGATAGGGGATGAAGAGAAGGGGGAGGCGTGGACCACGGAAGAGAGACCGAGAGGGCATCCGCAGAACGGACAGACGGACGGAGGGACAGGAGATCGCATGGAGTAAGCGAGGAGGATATCCCCGGGGCGCGCAGGCGCCGTGTGAGGATGGAAAAGCGGGTGAGAGCTGCTCACTACGCCCGGGATGCCTCGCGGTCCTCTCCGCGAGAGGAGGAAGCGAGAGGGCGAAGGGAGAGCGCGCTTCGAGATGAAACGAGACGGAATGCGTATCGTGGTTGCAACCGGGAGCGAGAGGAGAGAAGAAAGATCGCCGCGAGAGAAGAGGGCGTGAAAGCGTGCGCGCGCGACGATAGGACGCGGGGCGGAAGAGGAGAGGAGCCCCTGGAAAAGCCGGGGAGAGAACGTTTCGCCGCCACCACCAACCCCCTCGCAGTAGCGCGCGCGCGGCAGTCGACGTTTTCCGCGAGGAAAAGCCGCTGTCGTGCGAGAGTCAGCATCGGGCAATCGTTGCACGTTAAAGCGATCAGTGAGAAGAGAGAAAGATTGGGTGGAAGAGAGAGAGAGAGAGAGAGAGAGAGGAAAACAAGGAAGAGAGAAATGAGGCTGGAAGCGCGCGACGAGTGAGAGACGGAGGGAAATTTGGTCCAGGAAGAGACGCGCAAGGGTGGTGACCCGTGACTCCGCAGCGCGCCGGAGGAGCAGCCAGTCCTTTCGACACACCACGGATTGTACCACTGCTCCGCGCGTAATTCAGTAGCGACGGTCCGCGCTATAGTCAGACGTGCGCGCTGCGTTCCCGCACGTCGTTTCCCCATGCGTTTCGTTGTCTGATTTTTTCTCCGACGCCGTCTCGCTTGCCAGGATTGCGTTGACCGCGACGAATATCCCGTGACGATCAATCACGACAGCGGTTTTTGAGTGCGCGTGTCTCCGAACGATCTGTCGATCGATTTTCAATCAATTTTCGGACAATTAGTATCGAACCAGAACGAAGTATCGACAAGGGAATGTCGATCGTGATGCGTACGTGTATCTGTGTGTAGCGAGATTGCGATCGTCGCGATCGGCGAAGTATTTCCCGTTGGTGGCAACCGCGACCAACCGACCGACCGACCGACCGATCGATCGAACGTACGTACGCCAGCGCGCGTGAATCCAGCCGAACCCAGTGATCTCGTGACCTTGTGACACCGCCTGGGGGAGAGGGAGAGATGCACCCACTGAGAGACTGAAAGCTCCCGCCTCGCGGTCGTACGCCGATCTCGCCACCGTGTCGCGCGCCGCGCGTCGGCTCCTCCCAGATCGCGAGAGGGTTGGCGAAAAGGATCGAGGCGAAAAGTAAGTCCTCGCGCGGAGTGCGACGAGTCGTCGTGCGAGAGAAGCGTCCTGAATTTTGCATTTCGATCGACGCAAACTTTGGAAAATCGAGATCGATCCTGAATTTCCGAGTGGTCGATCGTACTACAACAACCAGCACGATAGATCGCGAAGGTGTTCGAGAATACCACTCTCGAGTAAAACTCTAAATCCTCCGCCGATCACGGCAACGATCTTGCGATCCTCGTTAAATCGTCAATTGCTCGCGAGAGAATCAACATCAACAAATTTCTCCCTTCACTCGCTCTTCGCCAAGAGTCTACGATCTCTTCGAGAGTCTCAGGCAAGATTCAGAACGATCATCAATCGGGATTTCGAAAAGAAAAATCAACGGCCCCATCCTACGCATAAATTGGAGTAAAAGTGTGTTTCACTTAAAGCCCGTATCAAAGTGATCGTTTAGACAAAAGAGTCGAAAAAAAGAGATATTTCCTGGGAAAGAAAGGATCACGCGCCGATCGGCAGAATCCTGTGAATTGCGCGGCGATCGAAGAAGCGTGCACGGCACTGAGCTTTGGCTGGCAGCTGAAAGAGGGGGTCTCGTGTTTCCCACCCCCGGCCGGTGGAAAATCGAAGACGTGTCGAAACTACCATGAGCGAGGGCACGCCGAAGTCGCAGACCAAGATCGTCGTGCCCGATGGTTCGCCAGCGCGTCCGCAAGCTGGTACGCTATCGTCGCTATCATACTTCCCCAATATTTCTCTTATAATTTTCTTCCAGCTCCGATCTGCTCAGCTCTTGTAAAATACGCCAAAATTATGATCGTTCGCAAAAGAAATACAAATTCGATAACGGTAACCGGAAAAATATCTCTCTCGTGTTATATAGATTAAGCGACTAGTACAACACATTTTAGTGAAAATATAAATTTTTATTATTTATAGAAAATAAAAATTAGAATAACATAGCAATAGAAGTTAGAAAATTACTATTTGTAACATTATATGGATTATATGGATCTTTGAACTAAAAATCACTCAAAAATCGCTAAAAATTAGATATTTTTATCAAGGAACCATAGAAAGGAACTATAGAAATTACATGAGGTCGATGAATTATTAGATTTTTTTTATTTTAAATAAAAATTGGTATAAACATTGATTATCTCTTTTTCAAAGATTTCGTCAACTTTCTGCAAGCGTTCGCAAATTAATGGCCGCTACTTTGCACTGGATAGCGCTCGCGCAAAATGTGGGCGTTGAGAGGATCATAATTGCGGGATATAATCGCGACATTTTAAAGAGGAACTTTCTCTTTTTGTTGTCCGAGCGGATGGCGAGAAACGTTTGTCTTATTCTGTCTCGCCGTTAATTGACTCAAGGTCATCCTTTTTTAGTTCGATACTAATTCAATTAAGCACAAGGCCGCGAGGTGAATCGATAGTGCACACGAGAGACAGAGTGGAGGCGCGTATATACGACCACGGAGTTTTCCCGTGTGTTTTTAATGCCGATAACTTCCTATATATCCGATTGTTCGATATAGTAAAGCTGTACGCTTTCATTATCTTTATCTACTGTCAAATGTCAATCCGCGCGTATAGAACTAATCAGATTTACAATTTTATGTAAAGTTGGCGCGCTGTAAAATGATTGATACACACTCATACTCTCTTTCTCTCTCTCTCTCCTTTTCTCTCTGTTTTACAGATAATCTTCACAGATTTATTTCTATATAAATTAGGGATGTAACTAATAGTTACATTAAATCATTAAATATTTAGTTACGTGTGAAATTTAATACACAAGAATCTCGAATTTTCAATCAAAAGCAAGTTGGAGTCTGAATTTTCAATCAAAAGCGAAATTGGAGTCTGAATATTCTGACTAAGAAAAAATCAATTCTAAATTAATCAAACACATAGAACAATTTCTGTTTGGTTAGATTAAGCATTCGTGAATAAGAAAAATTTGGAACTTGGAACAAGATTTACATGACAAATGTAAATTCTACCTAAGATTTATCATATACTTCATATATCAGACATTCGAAAAATTCCAAAGATTCTTATTTTATAGTCGAAAATATTGAAATATAATCTAAATTTTACATTTAATTTGAATTCAATATTTACCATTTCAAAGTATGGTCTATACTCTTATTTGACATTTTAATATCAGAATAAAAAATAATCTTATCCCATGTCACAGAATAATATTAACAATGTGAGAAATTGGCAAGAAACTGAGTTAAAGTTTGAAAGCTTTATCGCTAAAGATTCATCGGTTTCCTCGACAATGTGCTTAAGATAAATTTTGTGGACTGTCGCACGATTAAATAGAGCGAAATGCGGCCGTAAATACTGACTTTGTCAGCGAATGTTCGTGTCTTTTTTCAGCGTCCTCGTTCGCAAAGCGGATGTCGCGAAAACGGCGACCGTCAGCAACCTACACGCGTAACGTATATACGTGTGCATGCAAATGCACCGGGCAAAGCAGCGTCCTTTGATCAGCAGAACGTGAAGCATTGCTTCAAATGCTTGGCAACGGCGACAATCAAAGGTCATAGTTCGTTTCGCGAGCGATGTAAAGGTTTCGATTCGATCCCAATTTAAAATCTATTTCGACGTAGCAATTTTTCAAAAAAAAAATAAAAAAATTGATTGGGTTGGGTTGACACTTTTCTGTACATGGTTAAATTCAGAAGAACGTGATTTAAGTCTCCATATAAGCCGATTCATCTTTCGAATTATTCTAGAGCTTTCTTTTTTCTGCTATTTCGTGTGCAATCTGCACGAAACTGCAGTTATTTGCTTGAAACTAACGAATGCGAATGATTATATGGAATCCTTTAGTTATGTCAATTTTACAGTTCGCATTCCATTGATTTGAAATATTTGACTGAGAAATTACATTTCTGCGGCAAAATGGAGAGAAATTAAATAAAAATGAACAACCACAAACCACGCGCAACACTGAAGTGCGCATGATGGAGCACAAGGCCATCAGAAACACGTTTGTTTACATCTCGTTACAGGACACGAGTGTGCTCCAATTTCTATCTTTGATTTTGTATTCGTCAGGTTGCTGCAATGTATTTGGAGTCGAGTGACATTGGAAACTTTGTTATCGAGCGACGACAAATTGTCAGATAAAATAAAAATCTGTTGCATACATATATCTTTTTACTTTGTCTATGTTATCTCGTGATAAGATAAAAGTATTTCGAGACATGAGTTAACACGAGACCTTATATATTATAAAATTATAGAAATACGAATTCAAAATTTCATTGAAAATTGAATAGACTAAATCTTTGATCGTGACAACGTTTAAATGAAAAACTTAACATTTCACGATACATATTTCTTTCTTAAGCGATACTCGTCTTTGCAGGAAAAAAAAAATATTTCGTGAAAAATAATTATCGGTACAAAATAAGATTGAAATAAATCGAGATTCAACAAGTTAACAAATTATGATAGTTCAAGTATCGAATTTTAGTTCCAATTATATCTTTTTTGTCTTTAATTATATTTATTTATAAAATTTCTATATCGTAAGAAAAAATGTATCATTATGAGTAACGTCTTTGGCATCAATCGATATTCCCAGAAGCATTCGCTTTATGTCATCTTATTCACGCGCGATCAAGCTAATCGGATACTGGTATTGGATTGATGTAAATCATTTTGCAGCGCGTCTCCATGATTTACGCGTTTATCTGATCATTGACACACCTACGTGTACGTAATCATGATTGATCTGTCGAGTAGCGTCCAATGAAATTTATGCGTCGGCCTCCTCCACTTACTATACGCATGTGTAAACAAACGCCGGTTTACGTACAGAGAAGATAATCGTCGAAGCGTTATCATCAACGTACGTTGCATCGCACGATTAGAGCGCTTTACATTTCACCGCGAGTCAAAGGGAAAATCATCATCACTTTTGTATCATGCTCTGCAGTGAATTTTTCTTATCTCTTGCGCGAGCGATAATTCCGAATATTTCTTTAAATCGCGCGAGAGAGACTGATTTTTCTTCGCCTCTTGTATTATACATACAGGTATTCTAGGAGTAATGAAAATAATTAAAATGATGAGGAATAATTGAATGGAATTTCTCCACCGGGTGATTAAATTAAGACTCTCGACTAAAATTACTTACTCGAGATGAACCCCAATTTTAAACGAATTCCTCGAAAACATCGAAATTGATCTTGTTGGCTCTCCGCGAGATAGAAACCGGGGGTTTACGGCCGTCCTTGCCAACGATCACGTATGTATGCACACCCTATGTTGACACATAGTTTGTCGATTGATGCTCGCCGCAGCATCAGATTTCGGATGCTGCGGCATCGGCGTCGGTGCGGCGTCATGCATCGGGGAATTATCGGCATAGCGTGGGTGCGCTCAAACGGGCGGTTGCGCTTCCGCGCGAAATTCACACTTCGCTGATTCGTAATTGCCGATTATTTAAATTTCATCGGATCTCCCTTAGCCATTCTTCGATTGGAACAAATGTCGAGAATAATCCGCGCGGTTGTCCCCGATAATCTTGCAAGATGTAACTTTAATTTCTAATTTTTACAGAGTTTACCGAGTGTACTATATTCCTTTATATATAAAAGTTCCTGATTTATATTGAAAAGTATAATGTATATTATTAGTATTTGATTTTTTATCCACTATTTTAATCATCTTTGTTTGTTCAATCTGAATGAGAAAAGAGAAAGGTTAACAATTGATAGAAGAGAGAAAGCTTTACATACGCTGTTATTACGCTAAAATTTGTTTGTCGCGATAATTCCCTAGGACGGGGAGACTTAATTGTCGTCGTGATAACTTAACGTTAAACGTAGATATGTTAACCTTGGCAAGCAAGTTGACTGAATTCATTGTTAGCTTTGCGACTTACGAGTTAGCCAGCTAACGTGAGACAAACGACGTATGTAGTCTAGACTCGTACCTTGCCAACAGTTAATCGTTTATGGTTTGCACGGTCGTTTATTACTCATTTGCTCGTTGTATTAAAATTAAGTGCTGTTTACCGATATACAGAGAAAAGTTCAATATAGGTTTTAATAATTAGATAAAAGAATAGAACACTTATTTTAAAAATTAATGATAAAATTGATTATATATATGCATCCATATGGAAGTTTATGGAAAAAAACAAAGCATAATATCAAATATAATCTCTTCCATGAAATAAAATTTAAAAAATAAAAAATCGACAAAAAGTGACAAAATTATTTTATTGATATTATTATTATTATTATTATTATTATTATTATTATTATTCTATAATATTACTACGAATATAACTATTGGTAGAAAGATAAAATTTGCCACAATTTATAGACGCGGTCAACTCGGATATGCAGTTCCTCGTGCAATAATGCATAAATTCATCCCCCTCGTAGCAAATGTCTTACCGTATGAAGTGCAAAACGTCGTTTAAGACATGTAGTATCACACGTGCGAACGAATACACATATGCCATCGGGATATAAATCAGTCGATGGCCAATAATCGCCAGCCGCTGCCCACTCGATAAAGTACTGTATTGCGTAGTAATTGCCATAAGGTTGAAATATGAAATTCAATTCGGCGGCCGCCGTCGAAATACGCTCCCCATGTCTGTTTAACTTTATTTATGAGCGTCGCGAAATAGAATTTTTTATGAAATTGAAATGTAGATATAGGCACGGGCATTCGTAATATCATAAGAATCGAGCAAAGTTTTTCCAGACGATGCGATAAAACTGAGACATTTATAACTCGGAAATTTGAGATATTTCAAAGTTTTATTTCTCCATAAAGCGCTACATTTTTAATTTAATTGCGTAATATTCAATGATGTTCGAATTTTCGATCTTTTGAGCTTTACATCTTTGACTTTTCGGAAACATGGGTGTGTATTATTTTATTAAATATAAATCATAAATTATATACTCGTAGCTGTTCCAATTTATTTAATTGATAATTTTTGCGAAAGGTAATAACTTCATGTTTTATTGAAGCTCGCGATAGAGAACGGAGTAAGTTTGCGAAAGGTGGATCGCGCTCTTGGAATATTGAACGGATACAATTATGTCGATCACGAGTTTCGAGAGGTCACCTCTTGGAGAAAAGTTACAGAAGACAACGTATCATTAATTAACATCGTTAGTTAAGATTGTTCATTAGCCTGATTGTCCCGATCCTCGTTTGGGTCATTGGAGTGTATCCAGTTCGATCCAAATGGATCTTGCGCACTGATGCATGCATAATTACCTGTCAATTTAATCGCAGATAATAACCGGCTATTAAATCTCCGCCCAATGACGATAATTTTTACATATGGGAAACAATACACGAGGAAACAATTTGTACGAGAAAATTTTGTACATTTTATTTATTGTGTATCAAGTGAAAATAGATGTATCGTTCTAAAAATATCGCATTATACTTGTGCAGTTCGAAAGAATAACTGAGTGCATGGAAAATGCACAATCTCTTTCAAAAATTCCTCTTTTGCGCAAAAAATGCATCTGCTCAGCGTTCCGTCAGACGAGAGAAAAGAGATGACTTTACACGATACTTTGATGAAAATACGATAACATCGATATGGGATATATTATCGGAGATAAAAGACACTCGATCTCATGTATTATTTCACGGAAAAGGGAAGTGATACTATATCTCTCGCCGGCGTCGTAAACCGATCTGTCTTCACCAGATACTGTCGTCTCTTCGATGCATCCGAGCCGTTAATTTTCGCAGCGGCGTGCAAAAGACGAATTGCAGTTTCGATTTACATCACGATGCGTAATTTCGGACTCCATTACAAAGCGGACAAATTAATCTTTGATTCAGAAAATAGTTACATCGGAAAGAAATAAAGGATTGACATCTTCTCAATAATAATTCATGATAAATTCGTAATAAATAATAATTTGTGATAAATTAATAACAACAATGGATTTTAAGATATCTGAAAATTTCATATTATAATAGAAATAAACACACGAGCGTTTTACATAGTGAAGCTATATGCAACGTACGTTCAAAGTGGAAAATATTCGATATTTTGAGAATCACGTCACCGATGATAAATTACAAACAAATGGAGACTGTAATAGAGAACGCGGTCTTATACGATGCAACCAAAAGAGAACAGCTCTTCGAGAGCGAGGATCATCTTGTGTCGGAATTGCATCGGCGTTGTGTCGGACAATTGAAGTCCGGTTCTCGTTAATTCCCGCCACGAGATTGGTCCGAACTTGGCAGCTTTTGACAAATACCGAGCGTGCAAGCACAAAGTGGAGTTTCTATTTTCTAGGCATAGCACTTGTGTCCCGTTCCAGTTCCTTATACGGCTTTTCTCTCTTACCCAACTCTATGTCTCTTCTCTCACCACGACTAACTGCTCTACTTTTGCGACTGTTAAGTTTCGCCATTTTCCTCTGTCGCTATAGTTATTAACTCATTTGTTACAAAACTTATGAACTTAATCCAACAATTTGCATAAGACTTTCATTAATCGTCTAATTCATTTTGAAGCTGTATATTAAATTCAAGTTTAGTTATAGTTATTAATCCATTTGTTGGAAAAAGCTTTTGTATTTAAACATTCGACATTTGTAAGATTTTTCATTAATCTTATATACATACATATATCTTAAACCTGTATTAAGAAAGTCACATTTAGTTAAAAATGAAAAATTAATTTCGATATTGAAATATTTGAGATTTTCAGACAAACAGACTTTTCATCATATATTTTCAAATAAAAGAAACTTAGAACTTGTTGAAAAAAATAATTATTAACTCGTTATTATTTATTGTTAGAGAGATTCTAATAATATTAAAATTCTAATATCGATGCATGCACAACATGTACAACTGATTTTTTATTGATCTCTATAAGTTCTCTTCTACAAGGAAAATTTTATTAAAGCGATTTACGAGGCCTATATCACGATAATAAGTCATCAACCGTGCAACCTGATATTCACAATCGTTAGAAGGTTTATGGTTTTCCAAGTCTTACGATCGTCATTTATCCACACAATATGCACGTTTACAGTTCCATCAATAAGATATTACGATTATCATTATGATCTGGCCGCGAAGGAGAGCTATGATCGCGATATCATGAAATTTTACCGGTTAAGAATCGTATAATTCTTATTCTGTTTGTCCCTGATTACCGGAATCGATTTTGGGATACTGAATAATCCGAACACTGAATAATCTTAATTTGATGATTAGGCTCACGTTCGTGTTACATATGTGTCTAAGTACAAGCGTGACGCATAGAGGCATGCAAGTGACACTCGATCATAATTATTCGCTCGTATATATAGCGCATGAGAGTGTATGTATATGTAACCTGTATATTAAATGAGAAATCATAAAATATTTGACACATTCGATGCAGATCTGCGTGACAAATATTATACAAATGATATACTGAGAATATTTCTTATTTAATTTTTGTAGATATATTCTATATTTTTTGGAGCAATTTTTTAAAAATAAATTTTAATAAAGTGCGAGAAATATGAAAGATTGAATCGAATTTTTTACGGTAACTTATTCTTTATTAAGGATCAGTTTTCTTCTGCTAGACGGTAAAACTCTTACGTGTGACATCCTGTAGAAGAGAAAACCTCAGGAAATATTCCCGAAAGAGAATTCCATTTTTCGTGACAGCACTATCGCGTCATTGCAACGTTCGCTCGTGGCGTTTGTAACATCCGTCAAAGAAATGCAGTTCTATCGAGAACACGTGTTTATTTGCGATATATTTCTTCTTATCGTGTATGCTCACGGAAAAATGACATTTCTCTCTTTTCCTTCTTTCGTTCTATCTCTCTTTTTCTCGCTCATTCGTTCCACCCTTTCGTCCTTTGACTGTTGTATCGGAAAATCCTTTAGTATAGAAATATTATGATCAAACTTCTTTTATACAGACTGCTGGTGATAATTAAAAATTAATACGTGCGTCAAACATTACTTTACGTGCGCGCAAAGCCCCTTTTATCCGTTAAAAAATCCGTTCCATTTTATTCTCTTGCCTATGGAAAGTCCTTAATTAGATTAAAGAATGGCGAAAGCGGAAATAATGCGATTTGAAGTATCGCATACATAATTGTATACATAATTGCATATTACGCGAGACGATGTTAATCTCTTCCTGTATTTTTTACGAATCGCTATATAGATTTTATATTATTGCGCGTAACATACAATAAAACAATATATTCGAATAAAAAAACTTTTTTAATACTAATTTTTTATGAAATATTGAGACTCGATTCCGATATACATTGGATAACGATATTAAACCGATAATATGTATATCATGCGATATAAATATCGACAATTGAATGAGACTATAGATGCCCAAGAGACATAATCTCCAATATTCCATTTGAATAATAAAAATGTGCAGCTTCTACTTAGAGAAGTATTAAAAAAGAATATCAAATAAATGAAAAAAATACTCAAGATATTTGAAGAAAAACGAAATATTAGAAATTAATGTTAAGGCAGTCGGCTACTTATTTTTCTTTCGATACTCGTTCACGGTTTTATAAAGAAGCGAAACACGAAAACGATTTCTCGCATTCCGCGCGCGTCTCCTTTCCACGTCACGTCGCTCTCGCGGGAACGGATTCCGATCGAGATCGCTGGACCAGCACGGTCTGACAGCTACTGCCGTCGACGCGATCATCCTGGGAATCGTTACTCGCGCGGAATTTACGGACGAAATATGCGGTTTCTCTGACAAAATGTTTTAAAGTTGGACAGGGGAAGAGAGACGATGGGAAGTCGTCCGCGGTCCACGAGGTATCGAGATAAGGGGATCAACGGTAACGCGGGCGGTGGACGACAGTCAAGAAGCATCCAACAATAATCGTGACACACTTTTCCCCTCGGATGCATCCTATCCTCTTATATTATCTATCTCTCTTCGCTATGCGTCTGCTATATCTACTTTTCCCTACCCGGAAAAGCCTTGGCATTGCATCGCACGTCGAGAAATCATCGACCTACTTTGCGTCGCTCTCGTACTTCTATCGTTTTTCCGTTATGTTACATTACCGATAAAACTAACGGAAATTACGCGCGATAACTCAGATCGTAAATGGAACAATGCTTTTCTGATAATAAAATTTATTCGCTGATAAAGTTGTTATAACATCATTAAAAAATTGTTCGATAGATGTTGATGACACTTACATGTACATCATCTTTTTATTTATTTCTCTATTATTAATATTTATTCGAAAATTATACGTCAAATTTTTTGTGACTTATATCAGAAATAATGAAAAAATTTGGGGCAGTTCTATCTATGATTCAATTCTATCAGTGAATAATTATCGCGGCGCTCTATTTATCCGAAGATTTTAATTACCCGCTCGCCCTTATAGGGTGGTAAGAAAATACATCTTCGATATATAGATGACTGATAAGATTATAATCATGCTAAGGCGTAACTCAATTTTCCAGCCATTAGACGTGTGCCTGCGCCATAAATATTTTTAGATATATATATATTTTCGACGTCACATATATGGTATAATTATAAAAAATATCGGATATTCTACAAAAAGTACCGTTTAATTCGCGGAAAGATCCGTATATCGGGAAAACTGCCGACTATAAATACGTCGACCAAGAGCTATTATCTTGTTTACATTGATCGCGTAATATCTGTCGCGTAACGCATTTTACTAACAGCCCTTATTCGCCCGCTACGAAAGTAGATTACGAGCGAAATTCGCGGCTCTGATATGTCACGCTGAAGCTTCTCAAGTAGACAAGGGTAAGAAGAGCTTTCTCTCATGACTATCAAGTACGCCCGCTTCGATGACATAAGACTGCGTAATCCGCTTCGCCATTCTCTTATCCTTCCTTTGCCCGTTTTTCCTTTATTATCATTCTTCCCGCATTAACGAATGAGAAATTGCTCGCTTAAATATTAACGTTAAATTTTGTGAAAATTCGTAAATTTAGAGAGCAATATTTATAATATTATTAAAGAGAAGAGAAAAACATTCTTTATGTTTTTTTCTCTTTTATGTAATATGTGTATATTTTATACATATATTATATTTTACACACATTAATTTTTATATATACCTTTTAATATACATATATATTCAACATTAAATATTTTGATAATTATATCTTAAATTAAAGTTCAAAAAAACGTATCTCACTTGCTCGAATTTATTTGATGAATTTATTTCGTAACAAGTCTTTCATTTTTATGATTCATAATATGTATCTATTTCTAAAAAAAGAAACATTGACTTCGAGAAACAATTAAATAATCAAAGAACTTACAAATTCTATATTCGAGTATTACAGCTTGGTCCGAATTAGATAAGAAATATCCTTCTATTAGAAAATGAACGTCTTCATGGAATACTAAAAAAGATTTGAGATTTGCTGAGAGAAACGAATGGGCCGATAGACTGGAGCTCTCCTCACGAGATCCCGCTCTGAATTGGTGTTGATAAAAATTCTGTCAGGTCGATTAACGATCGTACGTGCCAGTTGGACTAGTGCCATTTGTATCGCGGGATACTACTATATTGGAAGTTAGCCCTTTAAGGGCGTAACATCGTTAAATTTTCGCCAATCTACGTTTCTTTTGCGTATAAAATACGTGGAAAAGGAACGAATGCAGAACAATACAATACAGCTAAATAACGTATAAGCGAAATCATACATAAAATACATACCTAAAATAATAATTAATCTTTTTTTAAACACTGATAATTCTGAACATAAAATCAAAAAACGTAAATGTGAATTGTGTATAATAATAGTTTTTTTATTTATGACAACTTTTACATTACTGATTTTTGTTGTTATTAATATTTAGATAATTATAAATATTATTGCGTACATATTTAAAGTTTTAACGCATTTACATTTGTCGGAAAAAGATTAATGTTACCACCGAGTCTATTTATACATCATTCCACCAATCTATAACGGCTTTGACAATTAATTTTTAATAATCTTAAAAGTAATCGTGTGGTGTCATATATAAGCCATTCAGCAGATAGTTGTAAATGTTATAACTTTCTTTAAGTATTCTGAGCGCTTTAAGTATTTCATCAGCGGCTTTTTAATTATTTGGATTGTCATTGTAAATTTCCACGCAATGTATACTTCTTACCATGTATACATTACAAAAAATAAAACGTTTATTAATTTTTTATATTTACCAAGTTGCAGCACATATAAATAATCGCGAAAATATATCAATACGTTTGCATCTAAATTAGTTGCAAAACATAATAAATAAGATTGTGTGAAATTGAATGAAGAAAATAGACTAATTAACAATACATAAATAATTGGAACTTTATTTTCTTTAAATGCCTTTCATGAGAAATGCTAATTTTTTTGAGAACATTCTTGATATGCCATTTTAATGAAAAGTTGAAGATTTTTTCTTGGTATCTGGTATAAGTTCTTCTGCAGTCTTAAAACACGCATTTCGCATCCAGACAAAACAGCGAATAATTAATTGCATGTTTTTTTTCTTACTTTCAGGCGATGGAGGCGGCGCAGGCGGAGATGGCGATACAATCGTCGGCAGCACTAATTCCGAGAAAAAATCAGGATATGAGACCAATCTGTATCTCTACAGTGTAAGTACAACAAAAGTCTGATGAATTTAATTTTGACAAATTTACTTTTAATGAACTTTAAATTTACATATACATATTTTAATTTGAAAATTAAGGCATGGAAAGAGAAAACTTTCTCACTCTACTTTAAAAGAAAGAGAATATATATACGCGATCTAATTTATTAATTTTCAATGTACGTATCATTTTCATTAAACGTTAATCATTTTCTTAATCGCTATATCCTTCCAAGGGATTATCTACTTCGAATCTGTATAACATTCATTTTCTAATAATTAACTGGCGGAATATATTATTATGAAAACAGCGATCTATACAAGCGAAATTACAGTCAGAGATTACGCGTCGTAAAGTTAAGAAGATCAAACTCTCTCTCTCTCTCTCTCTCTCTCTGTCTTTTATCTATCATAAAATTATATATTTATCATATAAAATTATATTTTTATATAGAAATTTTAGTTAAAATTTTAAAATCAATGAATGTTTCCTTCGATAATATCTAGTATATATTATAAAGTTCTAAGGAGAAAACAAGAAGGAATTTTGTGACATAACCGAGCGTGGGCTAAGAATTTTTTTCTGGATTACCATTCCTTCAGAACGACAGTTAAACCGCATACTTTGGCCTCTCTTCTTCTTCTCGCTCTCTTGTCCTTGTTTCTATTCCTTGATATTTTAACGCTATTTTTCTAACCGTAAGAGAGCAGCCTAAGCCTTTCGTCGGCCCAGTTTTCTTATCTGTGTCCGGTTTCGTTCAAAACTGCGAGCCATTATCGAGCTCTGAATCTCACAAGGCGAGTATTGTACCCCGTCGAATCCCCTAATTCGCTCCACGGCGACTAACTTTAACCCTCTCGACACTCTTGTATTTCTCTTTCGGCTCCATCGAATACCGCAATCGAAATTAAACTTAAGAGGATGAACAAGTAACGGTACATTTTTATCATGCGTTTAAATTTTTGTTTAAAAATTTCCGACAAAGAAAATTTAATCAATAATTATAATAATACTAGTTTTGCAAAAGAAAGAAAGAGAGAAATAAGAGATGGCTTTCTATCTGGAGGATAGATACTATTTTTGAATAGTATTTATTATTTCATTTACTCGAGCTTGTTAAGTTTTTTCAAAATCATAAAACATAAAAGGGTGGATAAACAAGAAAAGGGTGGATTTGTGGAGGATCCTATCCATTGGATCAAAGTTTCGATGAAGACTTTTCGTGAAAATCGATATAAATGTCTAGCAACACACTGTGTGACGTGCGAAGATGAAAGAAGAAATTAGAAAGACATCATGCGAGAAATAGATTAGAGATAGGACGTGAAAGACGCGTTGCAATTTCCTGAAGGAAATCGCCGTGGATCTTCTCGGATCTTCTCGGTTCGCGTTTATCCTTTACGACAATATTTGATGTAAATCTGTATTCCCTGTATATAACGCAAGAAACAGAATGCCTCGATGTGAAAAGTAGTCATCGCGAAATTAGATCGACAACAACGTAATATTCTCGTAACGAGATTGCGAGAACTTACATGAAAAAAGATCAACAATTTCCATAAAAGCGTCCCGACGGACAGAGTTACGCGACACTTTTCTGCAAGTTTATCAATAAAATTGCAAATAAGATTGCGTCGGCATAATAAGGAACCTTATATGGGATTACGACGCGAGCGAGGGTCGCAGTTCTTAGCATAGGTATAAGCATGTGAGTGATAAGAGTCGATGACCGGTTCGTTAGTCTCGAAAATTGTTTCGGGGGGGGGGGGGGGATTCTATTCAATAATAAAGTCTATACGCGACGAGACAAAAATAGAAAAACTAGATACGTAGCTGAATAAAAGTAGCAAAGTCTAGTATTTATAGCGAAGTAGTGAAAGTCTACATGTGATCAGACAATCGCTACTTGTAAATGGTAAATCTCATATCCCTTAAATTTCGAATAAAGTAGAGATGTCTCTTCCTCCTTTTATAAAAAGCACACGAGTTGAAAAATCATATTGTTATCTTTTCTTTATCCAGAAGATCTTTTTTAAAATCCTCTATCAAAATGTTACAAAAAAAGGGTTAGAAGTAAAAAAAAAATGGTATTTTATCTTCAAAATCCTTAATGTTATACGTACGATCGACGGATGGATAAAAATCAAATTGAATCGTAGGAGGAGATGGAGGATCGACCGCGGATCTCAACGTTGCTCAACAGCCTGGCCAACTATAGCAACACCATCCCCGCCGCAACCGATCCTGACAGCAAACCGGCACCGGCCGTGGGTGGTGGAGCGCGAATGGGTACCCTTATAGGCGTCTATCTGCCATGTATCCAAAACATCTTCGGTGTGATCCTCTTTATCCGATTGACATGGGTAGTCGGCACGGCTGGCGCCATTCAAGGTTTCTTCATCGTGCTTTGCTGCTGTTGCGTAGTGAGTATATGTCTACAGGATGTAACTGCATGAAAAATTGAAATTTTAACAACGTGTCGCGTAAAAGATAAAAAGATTTTAACGTGTATAAAACTATAAAAATATAAAGATATTTATATAAAAATACCGAATTTCTAAAAATATGAAAAGATAATTTTTTCGGATTAATCTGAAATAGATTTTTTTCTTAAGAATATATTAAGAATTTAGTTATGAGCGACTGAGCGTGAATAGCTTCTTGCGAATTAAGTTTCGAGAATGTGCAAATGGATCATAAACAGTTATTCCTCGTGTGCCGCAGACGATGCTGACGGCAATAAGTATGAGCGCCATCGCCACCAATGGCGTGGTTCCGGCTGGTGGTTCCTATTTCATGATATCGAGGAGCTTAGGCCCGGAATTCGGCGGTGCAGTAGGTATGCTGTTTTACACCGGCACTACTTTGGCCGCCGCGATGTACATCATCGGTGCCGTCGAAATCGTTCTCGTAAGTATCAGTCAATTTAATGATATTACTTCAATTAGCCCTTTAATCAATTGGTCGTACCGATTTAAGTCTAAAGAAATAAAAGTATCACCCAGTCTTATTACTGCTGAGATTAATTAATCAAATTACCATGTTTCGATCACTTATGTAAAATGAATGCATAAAAAATATAAATGATATAATTCTTTTAATATATAATAAAAGATATTTGTAAAATATTAATTATGATAGACTTTTGCATAATTTTTTGCATGCTCTAATAGGACATACTTCACTGTCTCGCTCATCTTTTTTCGGTACTTTTGTGTATAGACTTACATGGCGCCGTCGCTCAGCATATTTGGCGACTTTACGAAAGATGCCAACATTATGTACAACAACTTCCGGGTATACGGCACTGTCCTGCTGATGGTAATGGGAACGATAGTCTTCATTGGCGTAAAGTTCGTTAACAAGTTTGCTACAGTGGCACTGGCCTGCGTCATTCTCTCCATCATTGCTGTTTACGTGGGGCTCTTTGTGAACGTCAACGGCAACGAATCTCTGAAGTACTAAATCAATTACGATACTAATTTTCGTGTTACATAGTCATCAACAGTGGGAATACTGTCGCGATTATAATATTGTAGACGATAAGTGATCACCTCTATCGCAAGAGACAAGCGAATTAAAAGAGTGCTTTAAAACTCCGGCACTTGTGTTTCAGAATGTGCTTGCTCGGCAGGAGACTGTTAAAGGACCTCAACGTTCTAAACGATTGCAATAAAAACGTTAGCGGCGTTTTACATAGTCTCTATTGCGGTAACAGCACCCGCAGTAAATGCGATCCCTATTACACTGAGAATAATCTTACTATTGTCAACGGTATTCGTGGCTTGGCCAGCGGCGTATTCTTAGGTAAGATTACAATTTTTTGTGATTATTATTGTATGTATATAAGATAGATAAATTATTTGGAATGCTCTATTTTCTGATATACAGAGAACGTATGGGGCAGTTTCCAAGAAGAGGGTCAGCTAATCTCCTACGGGGACGATCCGAAGGACATGGATCTTTTGACAGGCTCGAGCTACAACCAGATTCAAGTCGATCTCACTACGACCTTCACCATTCTCATCGGTATATTTTTTCCTTCCGTGACAGGTAAGCGAATGGATCTCGTTACATGATATTAACATTTGTATTTTAATAATATATTATTATTTTTCTCATCATTACATATTATTTTTTTTATTGTAGTATATACATATACAAATCGTAATTAATAAATAATACTAATCTACAGGCATTATGGCGGGCTCCAATCGATCCGGCGACTTAGCTGATGCCCAGAAATCCATCCCGATTGGCACAATCTGCGCGATTCTGACGACTTCTACCGTCTATCTGTCTAGCGTTCTACTCTTCGCCGGTACCGTTGACAACTTGCTATTACGCGACAAATTTGGTCAGAGTATCGGCGGCAAGCTTGTAGTGGCAAACATGGCATGGCCGAATGAGTGGGTGATTCTGATCGGTTCTTTCCTATCCACTTTGGGCGCCGGCCTTCAATCATTAACGGGAGCGCCACGATTGCTGCAGGCGATCGCTAAGGATGGCATCATTCCTTTCCTGTCGCCGTTCGCCACTAGTTCTAGTCGGGGCGAGCCTACTCGTGCTCTAGTACTCACCGTGTTGATCTGCCAATGTGGAATTCTACTCGGCAATGTGGACTACCTGGCACCATTGCTATCCATGTTCTTCCTCATGTGCTACGGCTTCGTAAACCTCGCCTGCGCACTGCAGACCCTGCTGCGCACGCCTAACTGGCGGCCGCGCTTCAAGTTTTATCATTGGAGCTTGTCGTTCCTCGGTCTGGCGCTCTGCATTGCTATCATGTTCATGACTAGCTGGTATTACGCGCTGCTGGCGATGGGTATGGCCGGCTGTATCTACAAGTACATCGAATATCGTGGCGCCGAGAAGGAATGGGGCGACGGTATTAGTGGTCTGGCACTATCTGCCGCCAGATACTCGCTGCTCAGACTTGAGGAAGGCCCGCCGCACACGAAGAACTGGCGTCCGCAGATTTTGATTCTTGCCAAACTCACCGATGATCTGGTGCCCAAGTATCGCAAACTCTTCGCCTTCACCAGCCAGCTCAAGGCCGGCAAGGGTCTCACCATCAGTGTTAGCTGCATCGCCGGCGATTACACGCAGAATTCTGGCGAAGCGTTGGCGGCCAGACAAAGCTTGAAGAAGACCGCGGCAGAAGAGAGAGTCAAGGGATTCGTTGACGTTCTCGTAGCGAAGAATGCCGTCGACGGTCTAAGCTCGCTGATACAAACCACTGGACTAGGTGGCTTGAAACCGAATACAGTGATACTGGGTTGGCCGTACGGTTGGCGGCAATCGGAGGAAGAGAGAACCTGGCGAGTCTTCCTGCAAACCGTGAGGAGCGTTGCGGCCGCCAAGATGGCGTTGCTAGTACCCAAGGGCATAAACTTTTTCCCAGACTCCAGCGAAAAGATAATTGGCAATATCGACGTTTGGTGGATAGTACACGATGGCGGTCTACTGATGCTACTACCGTTCTTGTTGAAACAGCATCGCACCTGGAAAAACTGCAAGATGAGGATCTTCACGGTTGCGCAGATGGAAGATAATTCTATACAGATGAAGAAAGATCTAAAGAAGTTTCTGTACGACCTGAGAATTGAAGCAGAAGTTGAAATCGTCGAAATGGTAATTCGATTCTACAATATATATAATTTAGATACAGGGAAAAATTATATTCTTCCGGAAGTTTCAATACAACAAAAATATTTAAGAAGAAAAATCGTCGATAGCGCGATTATTTTCATGAATTAAAATTCTGCTTTTGTTTGTAGACAAATACCGACATCTCTGCATACACGTATGAACGTACCCTGATTATGGAACAGAGGAATCAGATGCTGCGCGAGCTACAACTGAACAAGAAGCAGTCGCTAGGAGTGGTGAGTGTTGCATGCGGGACAAAGGGGAAAAACTGCTTATGGTATTATATGTACATATAGATATATACATATTATAATACTAAAATAACAAACACATGGTGAGAAACGGTGATACTGATCGGTGTGTGTCTGTTTGTTGCGTGCTCGTCACGGATAAAGGTGCAGTCATTGGTGGACTTCAACGAGGTACCCGCCGAGGAAAAATTACCTCTGGTTTGTCAGATAACCCTCGGAATTCCATGTATGCCTCTCTCTCCCCTCATTGCTCCATTGCACCGATGATTTTATATTTTATATTCCCTTCCCCTGTTTCCACGATATCATATAACGGTCTTATTCCTCCTCGACGATCATACATATGATAAATTATGCCATAAGAGGGAAGAAATTGTCGCGGGGTCGCTATTGATTTGAAATCTTGTAAATATGGCGAATTAAATATTTCTGAGACTGCTACAAAGTCACACTTATTATTCATGAAGTTAAGAACATTATAGTTTAAAAATTAAAAGCTCGCGAAAAAAATAGATTTCTGATTTCTAAGATAAAGTAACATGACGAGTTTGTAACTGTAACATGTTTGCGAAAAGAAATAAATAAAAAAAGACTTAAAGAGTATCAACATTGCTAATTTGAACTAACTTCTAATTTTCGAAGTTAAAAATTAGTTTGAAAAAATTCTTAAATATTTCTCTTATTAACGCCTGGCAACAGTTTGCTTCTTTCTGTCCATCATGATCTCAGGAATTTTCCCTCAATTTTGGCTTCATTGGCACGATCGCTTACATAGATAGCATTGATTTGGCGGCCATAGTGCTTTGATGCTAGATTATTAGTCTCGCCTCTCGACTGACTGTCTTCCGCTATTCGGGACACAGTGCTGTCGCACGCGTTGCTTACTTGCGTTGCCGTGACACAGGTGCAGGCAATCGTGGATCACCACCACAACGTCGATGCCAAAATACCGTCGAAGGTGAGATTCCAGGAGCCGGGTAACCAAAGCACAAATGTGACCGACGACACGAAGGAGAAACTGATGCACGAAACCGAATTGAACAATAAAGAATCGGACGTCACCGAGGAGGAGACGAACGAGAAGGAAGAGGCTAAGGAAAACAATGACGAAGAGACAAAAGTTATCAGCGGCTCGCCCAAAGCGGAGAACAAGGAGAATTCAGAGAAGGAGGAGAAAGAATGTAATGCGCAGGAGAACAGTCAGAATAGTCAGAGTCCGGATGTTAAGAAACCCACGATTACACCGTGAGTTGCATGATGATTTTTTCTAATTTTAGCGTTGATATTTGTTCCTTAACAAACGATTTTGTAACAGCGACGAGGGTGACGTAAGGCGTATGCACACCTCGTTGAAGTTGAATGAGGTAATTCGGAAGATGAGTAGCGAAGCTCAGTTGGTTATTCTGAATCTTCCTGGACCGCCACGGGATACCAAGATGGAACGTGAATCTAACTGTATCCTTTTTTTCAATCATCTTGAAAAAAATATATTATCTAGAAAAATAATATCGTGGTAATAGCTTTTATTGTAATTCAAATTGTTAGTTATATAATTTAATAAATACCAGAATATCCTCTCAACATCGATTCCGAATAGATTTTGGAAAACCAAAAATTAGTAGTAAATTTTTTTGGACAATAATAAAAAACAGAACATATTAATTAAATTTCCTTGACTGCTGAAAACCAGACATGGAATTCCTCGAGGTGCTTACCGAAGGCTTGGAGAGGGTATTGATGGTGCGGGGTAGCGGACGGGAAGTGATCACTATCTATTCGTGAACTATTCGTAAAGTGACGGGAATTGATGCCGCTATCTTGCGGAAGCAGAGCTCTAGTTTATTTCTCAGTGACCTAAACGACACCATCTTAAGGAACACGCCATTCTTGTGCCATTGTCTGCGCAATCACTTGCAATGCGCACTCTGAAAGTCATTAAGGGAAGAGAGATGATAATCACGAGGACGATAGCGGTCGTCCGTCTATGTTGGACACGGAAAACGAAGCTTCATCGAAGCCGCTTAACGCGAACCGGGACGACCGATCGTCCAATGATGAAGCCAAAAAAGCGACGATACCAAAGGATAAGTTTCCTTTAAATGGATTTCTGAAGTCTATTTATGTGTCAGATATTCTCGTGTCAGGGTCGCAGCGAGGACTGTTCAGATTCAAATTCGACAACCTGTCAAGCTCAGTCGAGCTCGCCGGACGACCGTGGTTGGTATCTTTCAGAAATCACCGGAACAAAAACTGTAGCTCAACGACATAAGTCCCGAGTAAACGTCACTTCGATTCGATTCCTTTGCAACAGCTAAAATTACGTCTAAAACGAACGAGAAAACAAAGATGAAAGTGGTAGAAAAAAAGGGGGGAAAAAATTTGAGAATCAAAATTTGGTCCGAGGCTAAGGTCGAAGCATCTACGAAACCACTGCCAGACTACTTTCTAAATGCTTCGCGTTTAACCAAAGACGCGAGAGGCTCATTTTTCTACACGCATTGTCGTTAATAGAGAAAGAATAAGAATAGTAGGTACATATATAATTTTATTGCTTGATAGAGGTGAACTTAGCCAATTGATAGAGTAGCCTAGGATAGCGCTGACTTTTATTATGATTATGTATGTGTATTTGATAATAGAGGAAGACGACGCGAGGATGTCGCGAGTATTATTGCATTTCCTTGCGGGGGACTGAGGCCCCCTGCTCTCTTTTCCAATTTCGCGCGAAAATTTTTGCACACACACACATCATACACGTATATATGCAAATACACATATACACATGCGCGCGTTTGTATCGTCTTTAAGGCCTATCGGTCCAAGATGCCACTTGTTGCTAATCGATAACACCAAGTAAAGTTGAATCGCGAGGAGCGCAACTCGAAAGACTCAAAATGCGCGTCGGTCCTTACCGAATCTCATCGAAGGATTTTATATATATATATATATATATATATATATATATATATATATATGTATAGCGTTAGCGTATAAAGTAATTTTAATTGCATTAAGTGTCGTCGTGTGCATGTCACGTTCCGCGCGTAGCCTCGTTTCCGGCCGCGCTTCATTTAGATAGGCATTATTCAATATATCTAGTAAATCAACGAGCGCGAGATACACACGCGTTTTCCTCAATCCTTTCGCTGAGAAATCGACACGTTTTTATTAAATTCTCCACTAGATCCCGATAAGTTGATTCGACGCCAATGAAAAGAAAGACAGAAAATACAAGAAAAGATAAGAAATAGAACTAATCTTATTGAAATCATCTTCCGTCTCTAAAATATCCAAAATTAATTCTAATTTTTAGATTATCGATCCGACATTTAATTTAGCACACCGTAAGATCGAGAAATTATTTTTATTTGAATTAATTTTAAAACAAATTTTGTTTTAATCTTTTGACTATCGAAGCGACGCTAAATTCTATTTAGCACTGAGTTATTCGAGTTTTCTTCCATGAACGACAATTTTGACGAAAGGATTGAGAAAGAGATAAGTGTGGGAGTAGCGTTCAGTGTAATATTTATCGATATATTACTTAATCAATGTCCGTGAACAAATTATATTATACTTAAGGATTACGCGGAATTACGCACCGCGTCTTCTCAAATTTCTGTAAATTCTTGCAAATGATGAAATGATAGAGGCGACGATAATTAACTATCGTTAGGGACGTACCGAAACTATCGCTTTTTTTCGGTTATAAAAATATCGAAACATCGCACAAAATGATCATTCCAAATTCAGGAAATCAATCTAGTGATCTTTAAATAGTAAGGAAAGAATTTAGGAACATTTAATTTTATGAATATAGTAAACAAGAAACAATTCTCATTTTTTAATTAATTTTATTACATATTTTTGATTATGCAATATTATATGAATATATAATGAGAATTGAAGATCATTAAATTTTTATCCAAATGACAAATCAATGCTATTGGGAAGAAATAAAAGCGCGATAGTTTCAGAGCATCCTCATATACATATATGTACATTCACATTGTTCATTGTAAAGTGCACGCACTGTCCTGCAATACCAGTAGTTAGAGAAGAAGAGGAAGAAGAAACAAGAAAAGAAGAAAAAAACGTGAAAACGTTAATTATCTATGAAAGTGTATCGAATTAAAAACGGACGAGTGTGCGAACCGATATCGCCATTGATCCGTTAGTCTAGATAAAAAAGGAATATTTACATTAATGGGGGGAGAAGAGATTTATATATATGTATATATATATATATATATATATATATATATATATCCCATGCTAAGTTGTTTCACTTTTGTCGGACGCATGAATCGCGTCGAATGCCCTAAAGCGAGAAGAAAGAAAGGAAGAAAGAGGCAATACTCAGCGAAGAGCGTTTCACAATTTAATTCATAAAATAATCATAAGTAGCGAAATGCGCTCGCATTTCAACCCCAGTTTGAGACGGATATATATATATATATATATATATCTATAAGCAATATATATCTTTACCGAGTGCATCGCGCGACAGATGAATATCTGCAACAGAGCTGAGTACATAGAGACTATATAATGTGTATAGACACAAAAAATTATTACTCTCTCTCTCTCTCTCTCTCTCTCTCTCTCTCTCTCTCTCTCTCTCTCTCTCTCTCTCTCTCCACCCCCCTCCCTCCCCATCTCTCTCTCTCTCTCTCTCTCTCTCTCTCTCTCTCTCTCTTATCTCTATCTCTCTCGTTCATGATGTTTGCGAGATATATACTTTATAATTTTATTATGTTACTTACCGATTGCATATATTTTATGTGTACTTATCTTACTCGATAGGCATTGGCACTGCATAGTTTATACAAGACATGTTAACATTATGAGAAAGTTTATTGCAAATACGAATCGATTGTTGCCGAATAAATCGCCAATACACATACGTTGTACATACATACATAGATAAAGAAAAAAAAGGGAAAAGAGAAATATGTGACCGCGCGTTTATTTGTAAGGGATTTAAAGAAGACGAATAATAAGAAAAAAGAAGAAGAAAACGAAGAGCATCATCTTTTTCATAAGTCAAACAGTATTGCAGTATATTCTGCTGCCGCTTTATATTTTACTATGTCGTATTTACTTTAAATGCACAATGACCACATGCACACAAACGTATGTGTGATATATAAATAGAGTATATGTATATGTATGTATGTATGTATGTGTATATATATATATATATATATATATATATATATATATACACACACACAGATGTATATTTGTAGCTGGTGAGAATGAAAGTGATTGATAAATTTGAGAAAACTCAGAGTCCGGTTCCGATTAATCTAATACAGCGCAGTCTGATAACAAGCGCGATTCACATCACTCTCATTCTGTTCGGCTCATACGTGTTATCGGCAACAGCGGAGATGCGTCCGTGGTTTATGTTCGTTATGTGCAGAAACAGAACAATACTTTGTGTTTTCTGGATAGTTTTTTTTTTCCATTCTCTGGAGTGTTCTTCGTAATTGCATTGCATAGAAAATAGATTGCAAAAGACTGAATATAAGCCAGCTATGGCGGAAACACACAGTGAAGATCAGTGTATGCGACCCGTTGCGGATAAATAAAAATGCGCACAATACTTTGGCTATAAAGTCCTCAATATATTGCAAAATAGAAAATAAGATAGTTATTGCAGATGTGTGAAAGTGAAAAACGAACCGCGATGCAACCGCTTTGTTCTACCTATTGATCAAGAGAGAATATTTGAAAGTTTACTCAGAAATATTGTTCTGCTTCTGCAATTTATTCCGAACATGATAAGTAAAGTCGAGAGAATATTCTTCTTGTCGGAGAATATCCACTAAAATTTTATTCATCGAAATCAGTTGTAAAATATCCTCAGCTCTTTACGGAATATATTTTTAAAATATTCTTATATAGAAGATTATTAGAATATTCTAATTTTCGGAAATAATTATTCCGATATTCATGAAATAATTGGGAGGAAACTTTTTGAAGATATTGTCTCTCATTGCACTTTGCGCTCTGTTTTTGAACATAAATTTTGGGCGATTATCTATACTCAGCTGTTTCGAATAACATAGTAATAAACCAGCGGGCTTGGCGTTTGTCGAGGTATTTGTGCGGCGCATTCCGTTTATAAAATGGAACCGCGCTCTGGATTTAAATCACCTCTAGGCTGTGAGATGCGAGCTAAGCAGCAGACAAACTTGCTCGAAACCTCAATCATATGTGTCAAATCAAGTATATAAATCTACTTTTACCTATATCGTATAACCGATCAATCCTCTCATCAAAATAGGAGGAATACACGACTTACTTCTCACTCCAGAAACTGTGACGATTTCTTCTGCCCTTGGGACTCGAATAATAAAAAAGATATATATATTTATTAATTCCCTTACACGGGAAGAGAAAAAAAAGAAATATTGATTTAGAGAAATAAAGATGTTATTATAAATATATACATACAGAGCGGACCTGAAGCGACGAAAGTGGATGTCGACAAGAGGGATGTGCGAATTTGAGATAATCTTTTTTCTTCAATAGCATTTTTTCATGTCTTTTTTTTTAAGTATCTTACTGTTTCTTATATTTACGTTAAACAAGTAAGAATTTGTTATTTATATTTTTACCGTTTATAATAACTTATTGAATGTACTTAGTTTCAATCTTAAATAACTATGTACTTAGTCGATTGAAATCTTCGGCAAGGAAAATTTAATCTCAAATTCGTCGACGCATCCCTGTTATAGATCTCGCCTTTCCTGGTCTACACTAAGTATACTATATGTATACAAGGTGTCTGCTTTCTCTTGACAATAGATACCGCAATAGATAAAATCACTGATGAAATGTGTTTGAGAAATGCATGGAAGGTAATTTTGCCGATAAAGATGCATGCAATTTTAGAAAGATATTTAACTGGAATTATATATAAAAATATATATATATATATATATATATATATATATATATATAATTACTCTATAATGGCACGAGAATCGATATAATTGTACGTTTCTGACTTGAAGTTTATACTTTGTGTGCTTAGTCTATTTTTAAGGCCATTTAAAGAGTTTATTTCGCAAAACGTAGTTCTCGACCGCACGTAACTGTCGTTAGGAGAAAGTGTTGCACAAGACACCCTGTACATACATATATGAGATACGAAATAATATATTTGTAGATACAGAGTTTAGTTATCTGGATAGTATATAGAGTCAATACTGTGAAGAGCCTGTAACTTACTTACCTATACCCTTATAGATAATAGATGATGATACTTGTAATTGATTTACGAAAGATGAAGTATATGAATGAAAAAATATACTGCGAGAAAATCGATTAAATAAATAAATGATATACCTATATGATCAGAATGTTTTGCGCCGATTTATTGTTGTCTCATTCCCTTATAATATTTTCTTTTTTATTATCGTATCTAATATTTATATATAATTATTGTTTTATTCGTTCTCTTTTATTGTAACAATACAGTATATTACTTGATTTTAAATGTACAAAAAGTTATGCTAGATGGTTGCCAATAACTTCGTAAAGATATTGTTCATATAAAAATGCTTAATTTTAAGGTATTTTAAGCTTACAATTAGATTAATTGTCGAAATACTCTTTGTTTTTATTTCAAATTTTCGCGCTTCGAAAGGATGAAGCTTTTCACAGAAAATGGCGCAACTAACACTTTCTCGTATGTGTGTGTGTGTGATGTGTGATGTAATAACCTCGAAGAGGACATAACCTCACTTCCAGAGTTTGAAGAAATTGTGTTCACAATATTCTAAGGATTCGCTTAATCATCAATAATCATGTCGCGGTATGATATTTTTCTCATTCTTTATATATTAAATTATATATATATATATATATTCCTGAAGTAAAATAACAATATGTTAACAAGAACGAAATTTTGACATGTACCAATTTTCGTGCATAGTATATATTTTGACATGACATTAAAAAACTTTAAACTGTTTTCACTATAATAAAAAGCTTATCGCGGTGAAAAGTAGCTAAAGAGATTTTGTATTATGTATCTACATAAATTCTTACGTTATTCGAAATAATGAGACCCAAAATAAAGACTGTGCAAAGACGGTATAATAATTTTTTCAATGATTTTGACACATGTTTCCAAGTTATAAAGAAGCAACATTTCTCTATTGTTGAAGCAATTGTTTAGAATTGGCAATAGCTTTATGTAATTACTATTGCAACTTTCCAGAATACCAGACGTTCCGGACACTTCGGCTCTGAAGGGGGGAGGAGACAGACCCATGACCATAGTTCGTCGTATGGGCCGCGAAAGGGAACGGATGCTGGGGATGACAGATGAGGAACGTGCCTGGAGGAAGAAATGGCTGGACGCACAGAAGCTCGCTCCCGAGGAGCCGGTGACACCGAAGGGTTATTATGAAGAGATGTACAATCCGATCAGAAGATTCTATAGCGCACCTATGAATAAAGTTCAAAATATGCTGGAGCCATTGATGGTAACGCGAGCATATAACGAAGAAGATTTATTTAATTACACTTATAATATATACAAAAATATTAATTATTCCTGTTTGTTTACAGGGCCATACGGCTGCGTATGTAACGCGACACATTATATCCAAAAGTGCAATAAGTATTGTTGCAATTTATTGCATCTATTATCACCTGAAGTATAATAGAATGGTATTGTAACAGAAATTTATTTCATGTATTAACGCACTTTTATTTTAAGATATATATTTTGTATTATTTGATCTCCAGCATTGGACAAGACAAGGTGGATGGAAGATCACTGTATCGAGACCTACAATGTATCCTGATACCAAGGATCTGGACGTTCTATATCGAACGAAGGGTAATCAGTTCTATGTGAATGGTTTCGACAAATCTCCTATATAAATCTTAGAAATACTATTATGCTAGTACTATATGCTATCTTTCCTGTATAGTTATTTAATTAATATTAATAAATGTTGTTAGAGAACATAATGTTATTAATAAACAGTAATGATATCAATGTCATCTGTTTTATAAAATTGAATTGGTTCAATTTATTGATTTATTTTTTAGAAGATAGAATTCAATTCGCTGTCATTTAAGATATGAAATTTGAGTTTGCAGTTTTCGTTTATCTTTTCGGAATTATATTCTCCTGAGTACGTTCTCCAAAATTTACTTCTTATTAATTACTTTACTCTCAACCAAGTTTTGCCAAATTTAATTTTTAACTAGTTTCGCCGTATTCTGGCGCAAAAGTAGACCAATCAGTATAATCAGAGAGAAGAATGAGAGAGGTCACGCCGGCGTTTTGCCTGTTATCGTTTTACTGCTTCAAACGCCCCTCGCATCCATTTTCAAAGTTGGAACTATTTCGCACACCCATTTTCTGGCACTGCTGATAACGTCTCCACTTGGTGCGTGTCCAGCTACGCCCATAATTGTGGATCTAAAATATCGAAATATCATGAATTAATTAACATATTTTATTAACTGCGCGTAACGTTTTGGCATTCTAATATATACGATATACAGCGATATAAATTATTACTGAAGTATTTTTACGTATATCAACATATGCAAGGAAATAAATTTTCTTAAATCAATTTTTCTTAATAAGTCTTAATTGAATATAATGTAGAAAATATATGCAATAAATTACTTTCACTTTTTTCTTATTCTTGGAACAAAGGTATCAAGCATCTAAGCAATCATGCATTTTAATCAAATTATTATTTTAATTTATAGCTTTTTATATTAATTTTTTTATATTAATTTATTTTTTACTTATTATTAATTTAATAAATTTTTTATTTATAAATTCGATTGGATGCGTAGTCTTTTGAAAATAAACATATAATAGATGCGCTCCGCTTGACGCTATATTTTCGCTCCGAAGACTAATTGTAAGATTCTTCACCCTATCTAGTTAAAAATTATCCGATTTATGTCGTGTTTGATGTCGTTTTAATCGCCAAAATCTCATTAATCCATTAAGATTATTTTCAAGCTGTTTAAATGCAAAATAGAAGTTTTAGTTTTCATTTCAAAAAATATTTACATTTGTGAATTGCTATGGATGGGGAGAGCCCATTGTAAGAGACTTCGGAACTCTTTGATGATAGGTCATCTCGCTCGCTCTCTACTCGCGGTCTCGCTCTCGCTCTTGAGTGCATGATTGCTTAAATGCTTGATACCTTTGTTCTAAGAATAAGAAAAAAGTAATTTATTGCAGATATTTTCTACATTATATTCAATTAAGACTTATTAAGAAAAATTGATTTAAGAAAAAATTTATTGCATTGCACATGCGGATATACGTAATAATATTTTAGTAATAATTTATATCGCTGTATTTATATCGTATTATATACTAGAATGCCAAAACGTTACACGCATTTAATAAAACATATTAATAAGTTCATGAAGTTTCGATATATATATTTTTGATTCACAATTATATATATGGATGTAGCACGGACATGAACCACTAAATGATCGACAGTATCGAAAAGTGGATGTATATTAGCACGGACATGAACCAAATGACCGACAGTTTTAAAAGTGGATGTGGATCAGTGATTCCAATTCCTAAAAGTGGATGTATGGCGCTGCTCTAGTAAAAGCGTTTCACGAAAATCGCCGGCATGGCCGCTCTCAGGCTTCTCTCTGGTAAGGTTAGCATGTATATTTTCTTGAGTGGCGGCAAACGGCGGCAAATAATTTATTTATTTCATCCTGTTTGAATTAATGTAAAATAGACATCATTGAAAAAATTAATCTCTTCAGAATGGCTGAGACTCCTTTGGGCTTAGGCGAAAAAACATTTATTCTTCACGGAGTCGATGTGAGTGTACTTGACAATGATGTTTACAATGCGATCACTACATTTCGATTTAGCAAATGTTTACTTTTCAAAAAT
Organism: Lasius fuliginosus; assembly: GCA_949152495.1. NCBI lineage: Eukaryota > Metazoa > Arthropoda > Insecta > Hymenoptera > Formicidae > Lasius > Lasius fuliginosus. The sequence continues at coordinate 11,386,681 of OX424446.1, read as the reverse complement.
TAATTATCTTTGTTATTCTCTAAACTAGCTTACTCTTAATTGCTATTAGTTATTAATTTACTTGAAACAGTTTTATTATACAAGTTTATACTTTTTTTATCTTTATATATTTTATTTATATATTTTCTTCTTTATATATTTTATTTATATATCTTATATATTTTCTAATATATTTATATATTTATATACTTACTAATTACATTTACTTATTTTTCTAATGCGCAATGTAATATATATAATTAAATATATTAATTTCAGCTTGATCTGAGAAATGACGGTCGATCTAGGTGCCAGTATCGTTCCATCGAGATCGAAACCAGACTGATGCCGCATGCACATGGATCAGCGAGACTACGTATTGGCAACATTACAGATGTATTAGTCGGTGTGAAACTGGAGATCGACACACCATATGCTGAAAAACCGGACGAAGGCAAACTGGACTTTTTTGTAGACTGGTATGCGCATTAGACTTTCAGGATTTTCAGTTTTATTATCGAATATCATATTTTTATCATCCCTTCTACAGTTCTGCTAATGCTACACCAGCATTCGAAGGCAAAGGCGGGGACGATTTAGCGACCGAGATAAGCAATGTCCTTTCCATGGCTTATCAGACACCAGATGTTTTTGACTTAAGACAGTTGTGTATAATACCTCATAAGAAGTGTTGGAAAATGTACGTGGACATTTTGGTAAGTGTTATCAGAACTATGACAAAACGTTGCTTAAAAGTCCATCCTGTTACTTATTATTGTCTTCCCAGATCCTTCAATGTGGCGGAAATCTATTTGATGCCGTTGGCGCTGCGGTGAAGGCAGCGTTGTACAATACTGAAATTCCAAAGGTAATTGGAGCAACACTCGACGGCGGTGAACCGGATATCCAGATCTCGGACGATCTTTATGATTGTATTAAACTTGATATTACAACATATCCATCGATAGTAACAGTATGCAAGGTATATGTTAAATCCTTAAAAGTATTTCTGTCGTTGCATTGAATATATTAATATAGCATTAAACTATTTTTTCTGCTTCTCTCTAGCATGTGTTTATCTGAAAAATTAGATGAGCAAGTTTTCTTTAAATACCCATGAGATATTTCTGTAAAAAGATGGCACTAATAACATTTTTCTTTTTTTCTTTTATTCTTATAGTTTTAATTGTATATATATATTTTATGATCATTAACAGCACAAAAATTCAATATTTAATTAATAGAAATATTAACGTTTTGATTGAAAAATATTTCCTTCCTTCAACAGATTGGTGACAATTTCTTGATAGATCCAACATTAGAAGAAGAATCGTGCAGTGCAGTTAGTCTCGTTATGTCCGTAATGCCGAACGGCAAAGTTACGTCTGTAGTCAAGCTGGGATATGGCAGCCTGTTGCCTAACACCTTAATTAAGATGTTGGAGGTGATAATCTTTTAAACGTTTTTTTAAATTCTTATATATGTGGTTAAAGACGAATACAATCAAGCCCCTGCATTGCTTATTCTCTGCTTCCCTATTACCACTTCTCTTACACTGTTTTCCCACTGACTTTCCAGATTTGTATAATTATGTGACAACATCCATAGAGGCAGAAAGTGAGCTTTCTCACTCTATATGCTAAACGATAGAAACGTAAAAAGAATAAACAATACAAAGGTTTGATTGTGATATGAAATTTTTTTTGAATCTAAATTTTCAATTTCGATTTTACAGGTAGGAAAGGGCATCAGTCTCAAGTTAAACGAAGCTCTTAAGAAAGTATTGGAGGAAGAAGATAAACTCGGTCGAACAAAACCTCTATGTGGCTTTCTTAGATAATACGCATGTAATATGTTTGTTGTAAATTCTAAAAGATATAAATATATTTTTAAAAATTTCGAATTGAATTCGTCACGTGCAATAATTATAGCAAATGTCGCACGCGCATGGCTCAACATTTCTCAAACTTTTTGCAGAGTTCCTTTGACAGTTCTTCCTTTTGTATAAGATTTTGTGAAACAGCAGCAAATTTTTTTTATTTTTTTTTAAACTATAATACTTTGCTTTCATCGCAAATTCTCATGAAACATTTTGAACCGCTGCATTCCGAGAGAGGAGGTTCTCACGAAGTGAGAGGTGCGCGTATATTTGTACATGTGATAGTAGAGTAATGAATTAATAAAATAACGATACCACAGAATGAATTATAATTTCTAATTAGTAATGAAGGCAAAGATATTCCATTTTTTGTTGCATCGCAGAAATCATTATTGATTAATTAAAAATAATTATTGATGTTTTATCAAACGAGTAATAACAATTATATAACTGAACAATAATCATTTTCAAACGCGATATTCAATGATATTTTCATATACATTTATTAATAAACTTTATGTTGCACACGCAACATAGCATATAAGTTAAACAGAATGCATAAAAAATAAATTGCAAACTTTCTGTTGCTCTCTAAATAACATCAAATAGTTCTAATGGGAATATTCTTGAAAGAAGTCAAGCGAGACGCAAAATTTTGAGAGGTCAAAAGATAATAACCAGAGGTTATTACAGTAATTCGATATAGTAATGAAGCTAAATGTGTAAAGGATACGAGAACCAAAATCTAAATATTCGTTAAATCGTTTTTTTAGGAAATATGACTATACCTGCTTGAGCTATAGTTTTGACAGGTTTCGGCATTTTACTACTCGATGGTGAGCTTTACGCGCTATTGTAAAAAATCATGATCGACGCCGCCGACACCGGAGAAACTCACTCCTATCAACTCGTGTTGCAACGTGAAAGTTGAATTAATTTCTAATGAAAGTTTGTTAAAAAAATCTTTACGCATACACTTTAAATAATCTGCATTATAAATTATGTAATGCAGAATACAATATATTAATTTTTTTTATAAAGAGAATATGCTTTTTTGTAGAAACAGAGTGACGTTTTCGCTTTATTTTTGAGAATTATTTTTTGATTTATTAGAATTATTCTCTTAGCGATATAAAAGTATTCGAGATACCACACATTGTCCATGTTTATATTAATGACCAAATGTTTTTATTATACATATTCATGTTACGTCTTCAAAGCACGAGGAAAATCGTATTTCGATCGATCGATATTACGTATCGGCGTTTCCAATTGCGATAATTTTAATCACTTATACGCGAATATCTGTTATTGTTTCATCGTTGTTTATTAACTAGTAATTGTTAATTCTCGGGGTACGTTTAGATAATTCAAATTCACATATACATTGCATATTATATATATAATTATTAAACGGTATGAAAAAGAGAAGTCTGTTTAGAATTCTCTGCGATGATACTTGTCAGGATCGAAGTACGACGTGACTACAACGCGATTATTAAATTTCCGTCCCGTGAGGGTCTGCTGCGCCTTTTGACAATCAATCACGCTATTGAATTCAACAAATACCTGCAACAGAGTAAAAGGATAAGTAATATGCAGGTACACGCATGCATCAATATTAAAATGTACCTTCCCACATCCGGGTACATCGACACCTTCGATGGGTCTTGGAATTTCCACGGATCGCACGACGCCATATTTGTTACACTCTTCTTTAATGTCCTCAAGAATATCCTCGTACTCTTCTTCCTCCATTAATTCTTCCGGTGTGACCATATTAAGCAAACAAAGCACCTGAAAAATGTTATACAATTATATAAATTCTCAAATTATAATTTAGCGATTTATGATAAACTTATTCAAATTTTAGCAAAAAATTTACTTCGGTCGCAGGTCCGCTCGTGCCAACCATCGACAAACCAGGCACTTGAATTTGTACTGGAGCTTGTGCGCCTATCATGGGATTCTTGGCACCTACGCTGGCGCGTTGAACAATTAATTTCTTATCACCCAACTGCATCCCGTTCAATCCAGCGATCGCCTGGTCGGTCATCGAGACGTCTACATATTCGCAGAAGGCATATCCCTTGGAGAGACCGGTAGCGGAATCCTTTACTAGATTGAATGCTCTCAGTTGTCCAAAACTCATCAACAGCTCTTTCACCTGTATTATTGTGAAACTATTACTTCCTCATTCGCATAACACATAATCTTCGAATCTATCAAGTATAGACTATGCAACTCTGATATTAATTAGTTGTAAAAAAGTTAGCAATTAAATAAAAAGTATAAAAAATTATGTATTATATATTAGAAAAGATATTTATATTCCTTTAAAAAAACCTGCAAACTTTTTCATATAATTAGAGATCTCGCATTTATAAAGTTAAATGTACATATAAATTTATAATTCTGAGGTTTATTAATATCAAAATAAATTCTCTTTCTTTTTTCAGATACTATTAAAATAACTTTTCAGATTCGCGATAATTAATAACAGGATATTTAATTAGATCTGTGATAAATTTATTTTAGAATAATTTGAGATGAAAGTTGCATCGTCTTAATATGAGAAAAATGAAATATAAATGCATAGATATGCTTGCGTATCTTTCCTCGGTAAGAACTCCTTACACACCGCCTTCGTGTCGGACGAAATAATTTCCGCTCGATTGCGCTTCGGCGTCACTCTCTTTATATCGTTTGTTAGTTCACACACAAAATCTTTGACTTCGATATTCATATTTTTCAATGTAATATATGTATTGGATTTTTACTTACATACATCTCGACGAGCTAAGGTACTGAAAACGCAAAACTTTAGATAACAGCATGCTGCTCTCGATGAGGAATTAAATTTTTCTTCTTTTCTTTTGTAAAATTTTCGTAAAATTAATTCTACGTCAAAGTTGCTAATCGCCTGGCAATTTAGTAGAGCAATATGCTTTTATCGATGTAAAATTATTGAATCAGAGGACGCACCATTGGCACAGGAGAACCGAGAACACATCAAGGAAAGGGGTCTACAAAATCGTCGCATAATCCAATGTACGAAGGCATGAGAATGGTATAAGTACTTGCCTCGAGGGACTGGGCTAGCCTCTCCCCAGGCAGTGTGGTATTTTGTCATGTTCGGTAGTAGTAGTAGTAGTGGTAGAAGTAGTGGTAGAAGTAGTGGTAGTGGTAAGCGAATGCTTTTGATCGGCACGACCCTAAGCTAAGAAATGGGGAGAAAGGGTACTGGTATCAGTCCACAGTTTACTATATAATGAGATGATACGTTTTTTTTTTTTTTTTTTTTACTTCTCTTACGAATTTAAACATAGCTATTTGTAAGAATACCGTTACATTCTATTCGATTAAATCATCCAATGAAAGATAGCTGTTTCTTTTTTTTTATTATTTTCTTTTACTATTACTATTTCTACTACTATTCCTTTTTTTTAACTATTTACGTTTTTTCTTTACATTCTTATTTTTGCTCAAGAAGTTTTCAATGCATTGATATATGCGACAGTCATTCGTTCGCGGCGACCTGTAAACGTAACGAGGCACAAGACGAGACGTGCAGTAAAGCCTGAAAAGCCTGTAAAAAGAACAGCTGCAAAAGAGGAAAAGAAGTATTCCTGAAAAGAATATATACCGGAGAACTTGGAGCTGTTACCAGATGCACATAAAATTATGTGTTGACCCTGTAATCCCAAAAAGAAAGAAAAGGAAAAAAAAAATTCTGCTACATATAAAAATGTTGATCTTTATGCTTTTCTTGCAGACCTAAAAGAGATCCTTCTTTGCAGCATGTATCATTGCTGCACGAGAGGACGATTCTGTAAAATTTCAAAGTGTGGAAAAATATCTAAGGGTATAAAAAAAACTTGAGAGGAACTTGTTTCAAAATGTCATCAAGTACTTCTATATCCTGCTTATCTTTATATCATACGATTCGAAACATGAATGATCGTTTATTTTCTTCGGTTTATTTCCGAACGTAGTCGAGACAAACCCTTCCCCCCTTCCCTGTTGGCTCTCCTAAAAAAATTGCCTAGAAATTCGTATCTTCGTGATGGACTGGGTCCGCGACGCCTAGAAAGGCTGTAAGAGAGAGAAGGATGATTGTCGATGACTGCATACCACCTAAATGCTGTAACGCCACTAATACTTCCCTAAACTAAGCAACGTATGCCACATTGGAGCGACGACGAGATGCGAGGGATGATAAGAGGTTTCGTAGAAAAGTAAAACGAGAAGTGGATTGTCCGAATGTAAAAAAAAAAAAAAAAAATAATACGGTCACGTTCTGAATTATACATCTCTATCTAATAAGGAGCCTAACCGACGCCGAAATATCTTGATGGAAACGCATACATACCTCTGTTGAACTCGAGTAAGACGAGGGTTCCCGGTCATGTGTATATATGTGTGAGTGCACTCACCGCTAAATAGCTAAATACCTATATTATAATTTAGTCCTTTGAGGGTAACTTACAACGCTACAGGGTTAGCATACGCACATGCCTGCCGTGCTATATATAACCCTGTATCGTTGTGATATCGCGGAATGCAATTTTTCATTAGTCATTGAAGCCAAGAGTCGCGTTTCTTGATAAAAATTTATAACATCCGATAGAGCGATATAATTTGGCAAACTAACGCGATTGATCGGAATGGGAATCAATGAAGAAAAAAATTGCATCCAAAGGTGTGCAATAGATAAAATTATTTCACGGTTTTGCCGTGCATACCTGTTCCTCGTTCAAATAATTTGGTAAACCACCAATGAAGATCTTGTGCGGCGAATCTAAAATAGAAATATACACACAAAATTAAAATATGCGCAGTTTATGATTAAGCGTGATACGGTCGGATTGTTAAATATAAGGAAATGTATGTTAGAACATACCGGGAACCGTACCTGGCACGTTCATGCTTGGATTATCAGTCATTCCCGGCATTGGCTGGTAATCGTGTGGCCTCCTTATTTTAAGACTCTGTCCTTTAAAATTTATGCCATCAAACGCCATGGCTTGTGTAGTTTCATCTATTGATCGGAACTGTATTTAAAAAGAGGAAAAATTAGAAAGAATATCACCATTATACTTAAATTACTGATCAATAAAACTGATCAAAAACTGATGATATCATCTATACCATACTTTTAATGATGAATAAAAAAAAATGATATAAAAAATTGTATCCTGTGTATATATGTGTATGAGTTAATGTTATACCTCCAAAAATGCGAAATTTTTGTCTAAATTAATTTGACACGCCAATACTGGATTTCCGGCGGCTTGCGCGAGGCCAGACAGATGCATCTGTTGATTGAAGAACTCCATCATTTCCTCCTCAGTTACACCAAATGGAATGTTCCCTACATAAAGCCTTCTCGCTTGACGAGTTATAGTGCTACCAACTACTGGTACAGCTGCCTGTGGCGTGTCTGCTACAATATTTGCAGGTATTTGTCCGGCAGCCTGCATGGCCTTGTACTGTGAAGATGAAAGATATATATAATATTTAAAATAATAAGTCCTTAAGAGACAAACCCGAACAAAAAATAATCTTACCTGCAAAGGAGTAATATGTTCAAAACCAGGTGGCGGTACGTCCCAATATAGAGAAGGTTTTCTTCTCCTAGAACTACGACTTTTCTTGGGCGAATTACTCCTCTTTCTATCTCTACGATCCTTGGAGCGAGAACGCGATCGCTTTCTACGATCTCTACTACGTGATCGATGTCTCCTATCACGATCTCTATCTCGATCTCTATCTTTATCCCGATCCTGTCTGTCACGATCTAAGAATAAAAAAATGTAGCAAATTGGAGCATCATCTAATTATATAACAGTAAATATATATTTTAATTAAATATATAATTCCACTTGTGATTTAATTACCTATAGGTAATATATATATTACATCTCTTCAAATAAGAGAATAATATTTTAACAATATTCGATAAAACTAATAGAAGAACAATATCGCCATTGAATAATATACCTGCTCTTGCGTTCGATATTTTAAATCATTTGTTATAATATAAAAAATATAAAGGCAAAGTTTTATATAGTAAAAGTAAATCTCTTATATCTGATTAAGATAAAGGGAAGGTCGTTATCTCGAAATGATGCTCGAAAGCACCTCTTCAAACTGTGTTTACTAGTCGGAATATCTGGCCATTGCATCCGTAAACAGATTAACCGATCGGCTAATAACCCGATAATATCTCGACTGCGAAACGCGTGTAATTTTCCGAATCACTCACCTCCGTTAAAATCCTCGCCCATCCTTTGCTTCAAAAAAATTTACGTATGTCAACTACTCCTAGACAACCTTCCCCTTCTGAAATGGCGTACGAACGAGTGGTGTATACGAGCATAAAATATCGCGTAATATTACAAGATAGTAAGCTTCATCGAAGAAATTGAAGCCATATTATAGGGATATAAAGCTGATTCGATAAATGGGAACGTTTCGTTAGCCCACAACCACTCACAACAATCAGTGCTTGAGGTTCTTTACTAGATTGACCAATCAGAGGAATCTGTGAGCAATCAAATGTCACTCTTCGGCTCTATATACCGAATGTTCATTGGTCATGCGAGTTTGTCGGACGCATTGATCCACTCTCACAGAATTTCTAAAGTCCCTGTCGAAATTCTAGGGATTTCCTATTCGATAACAAATCGGCTCGTTCGACATAAAGTGGTATAGTTTCAATTACAGTTTCGAATCTTGGTGTATTATTATGTCTATGATGTATCCATGATGTAACCAATCCTTATTAATCCTAACCTTTATTAAATTCAATCAATCGTTTACACTTAATATAAACGAAAGCGAGCGATACAACAATAAAAAGATTTTTACCATAATTGTCTAAAAATCTATTTGAGTTATTTTTTCAATCAAAGATTTGCTAATTTATAAGACTATCGTACACGTGCACTTAACCTCAAAGTGTTGCACGAGACGTTTCAAGAGAGATCGCGGTCTAAAAAATCTGATAGTGATAATTTTTGTATTCGCCAAACATGCCTGCTCCATGCGAAGACATTATCGGGGACATCGAAGATTTAATCGCTTCGCAAGATATAACGCCCAAAGAGAGATATAACTCGAGGAAGCATATCACGATACGACCGAAACGAAGGAAGCAAGCGCAGGAGGAAGTTTTGCAGCCGCCTATCTTGTCGAGTATAATACCCGGCACGCAGACGATCTACGTGAAAACGTGGGGATGTACGCACAATAATTCCGACACCGAATACATGGCCGGACAGCTGGCAATGTACGGTTACAATTTGTCCGACGATAAGCTAAAAGCAGACTTGTGGCTTCTGAATTCGTGCACCGTCAAGAATCCTGCGGAGGATCAGTTCAGAAATGAAATCGAACACGGGAAAAAGATGGGCAAGCACATTGTAGTTGCCGGGTATGTTGTTACATGAGAGTATGATGAGTAAAAAATCAAATTATTATTACATACAATCATATTTACTAAAGATATTTTACTTAGAGAGTTAAACTAGAACTAATTTAATAATGTATTTTAGAATATATAATATTACCTTATTTGCAAATTATTATCTCATATTTTTACTTAATTGAAAATTAATATATAAAATTTTAGACAATTTATATCTTGATTTTAAAAATTTCACAAAATTGCACACATGAATACATACGTATATCAATATTAATCCAATAATAAAGCAAGTAATATATAATATCAGAAGATACTATTCAACATCAGATTTCTGTAATGGAAATTAATATTTAAAATTTTAATTTGTATTCTACCCTAAACAAATAATTTCATTTACCTTTTACAGATGTGTACCACAAGGTGCTCCAAAATCCTCTTTCCTTCAAGGATTGAGTATAATCGGAGTGCAACAGATCGATCGAGTGGTGGAAGTCGTGGAGGAAACCTTAAAAGGAAATACGGTGAGATTTTTACAGCAGAAAAAGAATTCTGGCAAGAAGACGGGTGGCGCTTCGCTGAGTCTTCCAAAGGTGCGGCGAAATCCACTCATCGAGATCATAGCCATCAACACAGGTTGCCTGAATCAGTGTACCTACTGTAAAACGAAACACGCGCGAGGAGAACTGGGCAGTTACCAGCCAGAAGAGATAGTTGAGCGAGCTAAACAGGCCTTCGAAGAGGGTGTGTGCGAATTGTGGCTCACGTCGGAAGACACAGGCGCCTACGGTAGAGACATTGGCTCCAGTTTGCCGGAACTGCTATGGCGACTGGTAGATGTGATCCCGGAGGGTTGTATGATGCGTGTCGGCATGACCAATCCACCATACATCCTCGAGCATCTGGACGAGATGGCCAAGATCTTGCGACATCCCAAAGTCTACAGCTTCCTGCACATTCCGGTGCAATCTGGCAGCGATCAGGTATTGGCTGATATGAAACGAGAATACACATGCGCTGAGTTCGAGCACACGGTGAATTTCCTGAGCGAGCGAGTGCCGGGTCTAACCATCGCCACGGATATCATTTGCGGCTTTCCCACGGAAACGGAAGCGGATTTCGAGGAGACGATGGCGCTCTGTCAAAAATATAAGTTTCCGAGCCTCTTCATCAATCAGTTCTTTTCCCGGCCTGGCACACCCGCCGCTAGGATGCCGAAGGTGCCCACACAAGAGGTGAAGACCCGGACTAGAAGGTTGTCGGAATTCTTCCAATCGTACGAACCGTACCGGCATAAAGTCGGACTGTTGCAGAAAGTGCTAGTGACGGAGGTGTCGCACGATAAACAGCATTACGTGGGTCACAACAAATTCTACGAACAGGTGTTGATTCCCATGGAGAAGAAGTACATGGGAAAGATGATCGACGTGAGAATTATAGAAGCGACGAAGTTCTCCATGAAAGGGGAACCGATTGGCGAAGGCGTATCCCCGGCACTAAAGTCTTCTCTACCTATATTAGACGAGACGAAATCATCGAGATACAGAATAGCAACGATGATTACGGTGATCTTTGCTGTGATACTATGGAAATTTCTATCTAACTTAAATATACATAATTTATTCTAACAGTATAGAGATTATATGCTACATTATATGACATTGCACAATGTGAAATAAATGTGGAATTCTATATTCTAATTTTATTTTAATTTAATTTAATTTTATTTTATATCCGCAATGGAATAGACATTTTCGAATATTTATATAATATAGATATAAATCTTATGATTACCTTTGGATAAAGAAAAAGACATGAGATTATACAGAAAATACTATATTTAATTGACAATACAGGAACCTACCCTGAAAGGGGCTTACAACATTCAATTAATTTAACGTAGACTCACTATAATAATTCTTGGGCACTTCTCTGTGAATATACTTTCTAGAATCATCTCTAACACGCAAAAAGATTTGAAATTCTTCAAATTTAAGATATAATAATAATAATACGCAGAAAAGATTGAGCATTTTTGCATTTTTTTTATAACATAGCTTCGAAAGCAAGTGTATTATAAAATTCCTTATATGCTAAGTATTAAAATATGTTTTTATTCTTATAAAAATATCGAGATTTTTCTTATTGCTTATCAAGCATTTTATTTGGTATCACTTTCTTTTTGCTAAAAAAAATTTTTTTTAAATATAGCTTAGTCTAATAAACGCATTGGATTATTGCCAAAATATTTTTTGAGTATTAAAGATGAAATGTTTCAAGATACCAAGTGCAAAACATTTCCTATATGAAATGTTTCATCGAGACGAAAAAAAGAGGTTGATTACTCAAATTCTTATTGTATTAACCTGTGGAAATTGTAATCACGAATTAATATCAAAATAATTGCATTTTTCTTTTATGAAAATGTTATAACAGTACTTCTTAGTGACGTAGGCGAGCTTGCGAATCGATAAATTCAGTATGTTATATATTGATTAAAATATGAAATATAAAATAAAACGCGACAATAATATTCGAGTCTTCGAATTAAAATATCAAACAGTGAGTTTGATTTAAAGGAGTAACGATATAAAACATTGGAAATAAATAATTTAAAAGATTTTAATGAGTATCTTTGTGCGCGTGTATGTGTTCACTCGCGCGTGCGCGAACCATGCGTAATCACGCGTAAATCGTGATATTATTAATAGGATTTTCTCACTTGGATTATTTCGTGACCAACATTTTTATCAACGAAGACACACAAGGTGCTTCTACATCTATTTTTTTTTAGAGAGCATAAAGAGAGCATTAATTTATTTGACATTAATGAAGCAAATTCGTTGCTTGCTTTGCTATATTATAAAGATAATTTTACAAAATGTTAGCCTAAAATATTTATCCTACATTAATCTTTTTTCCGAAGCACATCCATGAAACGAGATATCATTTTAATTATATAACAAACGTATTTTTTATCGTTTTAACAAGAATGTAGCGTAAATAAAATATCGATCACGAGACTTTGCTCGGTACTGACACGAAATATATTACTATTACGCTCGATTATTTACATACAGTCTTTTTTTCGTATATGCACCGGTACGGAAACAACAATACAAAATAAACTAGTGCTCATTTAAAAAATACACAAGTGTAGAGAGACTTAATTAAAGAGAGAAATTTAAAAAAAAAAGGAAAATATACAAACAAAAAAAACGAAAACAGAATATGGCACCCCATTTAAGGGCTTTGCTCGAGGATGAAAGATGCTGAAACGTGCTCGCGATCTTTCTTCCTCTCATAATCATATCAGTTTTTAAAATATGGCAATTATTATGGCGCAGGAAAAGAAAAAGAAGGAAAACTCAATCATGGCACTAATGGTATAATTCTTTGTATCGGCTTCTTGACGTCAGGAAATACGGAGCAAAAAGAGTTTTTGTTTTCTCTTATAAACATTAAATTTCTCGTTTTCGCATAAAATCTTTAATTAATTTATCCAATAATCCAAAACGCGAATATTGGAATGTTTTAACCACATTCGCGGAATGATAATTCTCTTGCCGATTATATGATTGTCATCATCGCGTGCGCTCCATCTTTTCTGACAATGATTTTTTCTTGTTTATTTTCTGCTCTGGCACTAATTTTCGCACCCTTGTACTTAAGCCTTCTGTTTCTCCTGCTATGCAATTTCGATACTTTTTGAACGATTCGAGCAAGATGATCGGGCGCACATAAATATAGGCTTGCATCAAAGAGAGAAGGTCGTGAACTTTTGCAAAATGTCTTTTGCAATTTGTATAATTAACAATTTGAAGAAACAAATTTATAAAAAGAAATAACCCTGAATAACATGCCACAAGTTTTAGGAGATTAGTTTTAAGGAAAGTATCTGATTTTTTATGCTAATCGTTCCATTTGCCGCAATGAGCATTGGACGTGTGACGGAAAACAACAGTGTACTGAACATCTTTTTTGAAGTCAGCTCTCAAATAGTTATTGATTTTATCATAATCTATCCTACTCTTTCATGGATCCGTTAAAATAGCTCGGTTGTGGAGCAGAATCGAAGAAAGAACGAGATACCCTTTTCGCTGAAAGGTTGGAAACTTTGGAAAGCGGACGCAACATTTTATACGTTTCTAATGTCTCGTGAGAGATATTAGATGAATGAGAATCGCGACCTGGTGGACGTCGAGTTCGCGCGCCGCGATCGTCCCGGCAGTTATCGTGTTTTACGGGATGATTCTCGTGCGCGAGGGAAAGAGAGAGAATGAGAGAAGAGCGATTTCTGCGGACGGGCTTCGGCCGCAAGAAACGCGCGCGGAACCGCGATCGACTTTCCTCGGCTTCATTATGGAACCGAGAGCGCCGGGTAAAAAGCGGAATATCCGGGCGGCGCAAAGTGTTTCGCCGGTCCCTCTTACGGGGTTTTACGACCGTTGCTTTTATGGTTTCTCATTTCTCCCTCCCCCTCTTGCATTCTCATTCTCTTCCTTTCTCCATTCCTTGCAGGTAACTTCCTTTAACCGCTAATCCCTTGTTTTCTCGCCCCTTCTCTCTCTCTCTCTCTCTCTCTCTCTCTCTCTCTCTCTCTCTCTCTCTCTCTCATTCCCTGCACACGTTTCTTTGCAGAGTCTAGAGCAGAGGTTGTTCTGAGGATCGATGAAGAGGAGGGCTAGAGAATGATTCGGTTGCACATTCTATCATCATTCGGAAGATTTAGATTATAGTTCGACCATTAGCTTACGTAGCGTCGATGAATGAGGCAAATTAGGGTGTTCTCCAATTTTATAGCGCTTACAAATCATGTTTAAGCGAAGTTTACGACGACGAAATGCACTTGTGTATGTCACCTCTCTTACAAGATAAAATATTACAGAAAGGCACTGTTAAGGCACTTTTTTAAGCTACAAAGACATATCGATGCAACTATAAAGATGATTGATGCAACCGAATTCATCTCGATGCACAGATTACGTCGCCATCGCGCCAATTTTCCTGCTCGAATAATGATCGGGTCAACAAGAAGCATTAATTACTTAAATATTAATTTACGTTTGATTATACCTGTATAAAATTACTTTTGATTCTCGACGCCTACAATATATCGCGCATTTCGTCTATAATACACATTTCCCTTTCGGTATATAGAGCCGACGCGACTCTGTAACTGGACTAGTTTTTCTCTCCCACGAACACGATCGAGGTCGAATCCGAGGATGTCGTTTTACAATCGTCGCAGATTCCGCTTGCTCTGCCTCGAACCGACGATGAGACGTTTATTATTACGTTTCGTCGGGGTGGCCAATAAAGGTGTCTTGCAAGGGCCCGTATGCGGCTTCGACGAGCAAGAGATGCAGAATTCGATGGAGCAGCCCTGCCTGGAGCAGGTTCCCACGTTCTTCTCGCTGTCCACATGGCAGGGAAACCTGCATCTCGGACACGGTAGAAGGTACTCGCCATTTGCGAGCGTGCGACTAGCCTAGAACGAGAGAGAAATCTTTTGTTAAAAGAGAGAAATAAAATAAAAGATTGATGACTAAAATAATATATATTCATATTGTGTAATAAGGAGAATAAGCACGGTATATAAAGCATAATGAATAACTTAATATAAAAATTCTCGATTAGGATATATTTTTCTTAATCTTATGAATACGCCTGTAAATTTTGTGACATTCTTTCAAATACACTGTGTGTATGTGTATAAAATTTTATGAAAAACGAACAACAGACAATTTCTTGAAAATTTAATTTTATATATTTTTTCTCTGATTATATTTATTTTTAGATTATACATTTTTGAGGAAATACTTCACTTATATTCTTCTCAAGCAATTCTTATATCAGTCATAATTTCGATTAAATTCTATTTCTTACAATATGTGACAATAATAATAATTTGTAAATTAGTAATTTTTAGCTACAGATAAGATAGAAATGTTTAATATTTTTAGCCGCATTTTGATATACAAAGTAAAGATCAATGCATACAAACTGATGATAAATAAAGTAAAATTTGACATAGTGTACTTAATGACCTGATATAAAAGTATACGCTATATATCATCCCACAATGTTAATGTAGAAATGTTAAAAATTTATCCGAAAACTTTTTTTTTTTTTTTTCAAAAGAAAAATGGCATTTATTGAAAAAATATTGTAATATTTTTACGTAGCGTTATGTATCGCATTTTTTAACATCAGCGATATATAATAAATCTTAATTTTTATTTTATATGTAAATCTAATAAATTAAATATGTATATTTTGAACAGCCATCCTTTAATCTAAAATGACAGAAAAGCTTATAATATAAGAAAGCTAAGATCTTTGACAAATCTTTTGTTAAAAGTTTTAGATTGTAAAAACACGTGAGCTTACACATAAGTTTTACTTATGAGTGACAGAATAACAAGAAGTGTCGTAATTCAAGCCGTAATAAATATTATAATTAATAAGATTAGCTGTGTCACCTGCTCATTGGAAGATGACTTATTGTGATAATGCAAAGCGAAAGATGCAATGAGGCATGTATCAATACACGATATGACTTTTAAATGAGACATAAAGATTAAAATGGACAAGCTCGAAATGAAAAAAGCAAGTCTCTACGTTAATTTTTATACAATTCTCGATTTGTAACTCTAAAAACTTAAATTAATTTTCCAAAAATTATAAATGCTTTGCAAATTAGAAAAAAATATACAGAATACGGGGAAAAGCATCATACAAGCATGGAAGAGAATAAATTCTCATACAAAAATAAATTAAAAATCTAGAATAAAGAAAAATATATATATATATATATATATATATATATATAGAGTTTTTAAAGATTGCAAATTTTATTGCTAGTGTTATTATTGCTGAATATATGTATACGCGTGATGTGTGAACGGCAATATAACAAAGTAAGATTATACAATATATAGTTGAACTGGCACGATTGTCCGGCGGCAGCCGATACCTTTTGAAACCTTTCTTAGAACTTTGATAAGCAAGTCTATCATGTAACCTCCAGACTGGAGATTTGCATGAAGGTAGGTGATGCGAGAGAAACGCAAGTGTGCATTTCTTGCTCCTGTCAACTCACTGACGTTACAGTGCGTTTCAACTTGTAATTTTAATAAGAAAAACGATTGTAAAATTAACAAATATTAAGGAACATAACTAAAAGATAACACACGTATATAGAAATAAGAAATAATCTTAAAATTATAATCACAACTGTTTACTCACGATATTTAAGTATAAGACATTAAAATTTAGTAATAATAAATAAATAGAATAGAATTTAAATTAAAATTTTTTTTTAATTATTAGAGATAGATAAGCTATATTATCAATTATTGTGTGAGAAAGAGAGAAAGAAAAAAAAAAGAGAGTTAGTGCATCATCCTCGTACGAGTCTCATATTATCTGTCTTGTAGTTTTGAGAGTCTCATTGCGCATCGCTAATAAGAACACACATCTGTCATGCGTAAGAAAATTCATGCAGCATTGAAAATAAATTCCGACTTTTTCTCACTGTTATAAAATGTATATTTCTTACACTTTATTAAAAAGATAACCGAAATTTACAACACAATCATTATTATCGATATTAATACCAACAATAAAATCATGTTGTATTAATCATGTTGTAGCACTAATAAAATTATTTCAAGTTATTTTTTTCGGAATATACAAAAACATTATTAATCCAGAATATAGAACAGATTTATGAAAATTTTATAAAAACACGTCAGTTTGATATATATGTATTGACATTGCAGAAGATATTCTTAGCTGTTACATTTTTTAATAGAAATTGTGTTGATAGAAATTTGATAGATTGCGTTTTAAAAATATTAGAGTAATAGAGTTAAGGTAAAAGCCAAAATGCACAACAATGTAGCAGCTGATTCAAAGAACACATATGAATGCTCCGAGAAAATTCTAAACAAAGACATCTAAAGAGAGAACGGGTTCTCCGCTTACTGAATGAAGTGCTGCTTACCATATAATACGGTAAGTCTTTTAACGACGACATCGAAACTAATATTGGTCATTTAGCATAAAGCCATCATTCGTATATATAACATCTGTATTAAGATACCTCTTTTTGAAGTGATCAACGCGCGCGCATGTGTACGTATGTTAGCCAGTTTTTTTTTAATAAAGTCAGATCATCTTTATGTATTTAATTAATTTGTTTACCGTTCAAATATTTCATTACCATAGACGCACAATAAATTACATGTCATAATTTAACAATACATAAACACTGGACGTATTATGTAGTTTTAACAAAAATATAACTGACGGTATTATAAAAATTTTAATAGTTGCTTGACTTTAATAATGGATATCGGTTTTCAATAAAATGCAATAAAATTTGCAATTTTAATTTAAAAAAATTAAGAAAATTTTTGACGAATTTCTTTTAAACAGACGTAGTTAAATTCGAAACGCGCAAAGGAATATTTTCTATCGTTTTCCCCCTTGTCGAATCTGTAAATGCGGTGATGCTTGGGATTCAGATGAGACCCTAAACACACAATGTAGAAACTGGCTTGAGGCAATCCCCATGCCATCTCGGTTTTTCCGAGAACTATTACTACAACACCATTGCCTTCGGAAAAAACTACAATGTGTGGCATCATTTTAATATTAATATAACCCACTTCCTTAACTTCCAGAGGGAGGATCGACTAAAAGTATAGAACGACTGGAATCTTTCTACAATTCTATGAAACAATGTAGCGCGCACAAAATGACAATATTACAAATTATCTGAAAAATTCTTTTCTTATGTAATACATATTATGTAATAGCTTTATAGGAATAGTTAATTTCAATGATAAAATTTTGTAACGATTAATGTAGAATTCGTAATAATGGTAATATCTTGTAAATAGAACAATTAATGTTATTTTTTTTATTTAAATTTAAATAATTAATTTAAATATAAATAATAAATTTTTAAAAATTAAAAAATATATCAAGTATAAATATATAACTGAGAAAATATAAGAGTGTGTGTACAGGGATAACATATTTTTTCATTCTTAAGCCACAACATTGTATTAGTGATTCTTGCCTTGACATATCACTATCATCCCCAGCAATTTAAACCGATGACGTATGCGTAGATCTATGGTGGGGCACTCGGCTAACAAGCAGCGGCATCCGGCTGATGCTACAATGTGATATACTAAACGACAAATGTTTTTCTCAACGTATTTCTCTTCACAATTTCTACTTCTTGATCAACGTATAGGATTTGATTCATATAAAAATATAAAAGAAATACATATATCGTACACGTTTAATAGATAAAATTTACTCACAGAACGTATAATTTACAATAACTACTTTGTTTTTTTAACTTCTGAAGATCGATTCCGTTATATTTTCTCTCCGTTAACTCTATCTACATATAATAGATTGTTCTTTGAATGATTAATGATGTGATGCAACTTTGTATGTAAAGGTCACCATTTTAAAAAACTGCCACGAAAAGAATGCTGTTTTTTTTTTAATAGAACATATCTACTGATCCTGTCAGAATATCGTGAAATATTATTCCAAGTATCCCTTATTTCTCGTAAAAGCCGCTTTATTAATAGCTATACGTAGACCGATATCTCTGCAGCTGCTTCGGCTCTAGCAACCTAATGGGAAATGTAGAAACGGTTACGGTTTGAAGTGGTCCGGCGAGAACACCACAATGTTACGGGGCCCAAGCAACTTTGTATCTCCCACATGCGAGGGGTTCACCGATCTTCACGAAGAAAAACGCTCGTCTCATAACGACCACAGACTATTCCTCTGGACGGGCACTTTGTGGCACGAAGAGAAAAATGGAAGAAACGATGGCGGTTAGAATCAAAACTTCAGTTTCGTTTTATGCTGAGTGTATGAAAATTTGTTTTACCAAATTTTATTTGAATTTAATTTCTCGATAAATATTACATTGAAATTTCACACACACATACACACAAAATAATATAATATAATTTCTAAAATATATATTACAATATATAGTTGTACAAAATAAAATTATTATTTTTCAATCAAATTAATAAAATTTGTAAATGAATATATAAAATATTTTATTCCGCACTCAAAAATTAATCAAAGTAACTCAAGTATTTACAAATATTTTAAAAGAATATAAAAGCTTATTATTATATACTATTATTATATTCTTGTAAATTTTTATATGTTATAGATATATATTTTATATATTATACATACGTGCGCGCGTGTATGTGTGTGTGTGTGATATCACATCATAAAAAAAATCTTAAGTTTCGTATTTTTATAAAAAATGTACAATTAAATGTATATCGCCGTAAATGTATGATTTGTAACCATTATAATTTTAACAAAAGTTTTAAAAATTTTTTGTTACGTCCCGATATGCTACAATCCGATATACTTTAAAGTTATATTGAGAAAGAAAATATAAATCGTCAATATTTTGAATATCACTGACACGTCATCTGCATCTGTGTCGTTGCAACAAAGTGTCGCCCGCGTATCGCGTTAGCCTAACAAAGCAGTCTTTGATATTTCCCCCTTCCCCTTTGCTGCCCGGCAACCGGATATAGAGGCTTCTCCGAAAAATGTAGAAGTTGATAACGGTTGATCTCGTTGCCCAATCTAGGCCTATTATTCATACAGAAAATGTCTCGAAAAAAGAATGTTTGCCTAAAAGCAGAACCAACTGCACGCCTCTTTTTAATTCAAGCTCCAACAACGGCTATTATGCGGTTTTTTATTGAAACAAAATATGAAAAAAGTGATTAATTAACTTAATCGAAAAATTAATATACACACATAAAGAAAAATACTATATATTACATATTATTGTATATAAGAGACATTTCATTGTATATACTATGCGCTATGTTAAAAGAAATAATATATTATCAAGTTAATTTTATTAAATTTTAGCATTTATTTAATAAAATCACTAAAATTTAGATTTTAATAATTAAATAATTATGTGTAATTGACTATATTTGTTTATTGATTAATTATTTGTTTATTGATTGACATTATTTTGAAAACCTCTTAATAATAATGTAGAAATATTTTTGCTAATTATATTAGTCCTCAGCGAATAAATTTCACAGTAAGTGATATGTTTCGATAGTAAAGTGGATAAGCGTGAGAAGTCATACAATCGCCGAGCATTTTTTTATTTCTTTTTTAGACGGAAATTTCGAGGAAACTAAGAGAGACTTAACACAAGTTAGAACAAAAATCATGTAATTTATTAGAGCAATTAATAAATGCTTTAAAATTACGATACGAGATATTTTTTATTAGGCCCACAGACTGTTTTTCATATACTAGCAATTTTTCACTCGATTCACTATACAAGTGGCATTCATTCGTCGTTAAAATAATTCCTGACTAAGATACGATAAAACGATCAGAAGAATTGATAACAATCATATAACAGATAGCACTTTTTAAATGCAGATTTTTTTATAAAGTTTGTGTAGATTGAAAAATAATCGAAATATGATTAATATGCCAAGCCTAAAGTTTGCAAGTAATATTTTAATAAATCGGTCATTATGATGCTAATGATCTCTATTCAACGAGAACAAAATGTCACGTTTGATAAATTATTATTAATCGATCGATTATAGATCAAATGCAAGATCAGAAACTCACATTGAAAACTTAATTTAAATTTCTAAAGAATTAATTCATACACAAAAAGATAGTCTGAAAGTGCATTTAAAAATGGCAAGGGTCTCCTCTCTCTCTCTCTCTCTCTCTCTCTGTCAGTATCTACAATATTAATATAAATTAAGCAATCGATTTTAAAACAACAATAAATAGTGGAAATTAATAAATAATCAACATATAAAAATACAAAGATATAAATCGACATCGCTATCGTTTTGTAAAAGTTTATTCGAAAGCAAATTAAAGTGCTTCGCGAAGAATTTCTTCGTGCAGCGGATATTTTAATAAAGAGAATTTTAATATCTTTGATCGAGAGCAAAATCATACTGATCTTCGAAGCTGCGTAAACGGGCACCTTAACAAATTCGAATCATTTATCCGCGTTCTTTCGCCCATCGGATCGAATTAAGGTGTGCCCGTAATTTGATATCTCTATTAAGCATACTAAATATTGAATTACGGCGGATTCTGATTCCGCCGATTGCGACTCGCCCGATTAGATCAAGATACAGCCAGAATTTCTTCACTTACACACGGTCGAATCTAGATTTCGGGTTCCTGGATCCTTGATTTCGAAAATTTTAACAGATTTTGACATAACAACACGTTACGCCGTTCTAAATTTCGCAACAAAAGATCGTCAATAAGAAACATTCTCGTCACTAATATACACATTGTCAGAATTATAATTAATAACGGAAATACAAATAAAAATATATCATTAAAATATTAAAAAAGATAAATGTTAACAAGTTAACACAAATTATTAATTTTTAGAATTACGTATAAATCCGTGATAATATACGAGCGTACGCATTCCAGATATAATAATAAAATAATTATTATATATAAATGACGATTATTTGTTGAGATAAAGATACGTTCCATTGTGCAGAACAATGTAATAACTGATTGTGGGTTTGCATTCTCGGCGAGCCGTCAATCGTGAAGAATATGCGAATAGAAATGAAAGAACACGCCGATAATTGAGAAATTCTTAAAGTATTGTAGCGGCATGACTATAACCAATAACGAGCGCGATGCATGCTCGACTGAGGCTGCATAGTGCAATGGTACTAATCAAAGGGCATGGCATTAATGGCAACATGCAAGGAATGCATAGCAAGGGAGTAACGCGATACTTCGCAAAGTTTCTTTATGGATATATTGCTTTATGGACATATTATTAATATGTGTTGCCTTTGCCCTAAGATCGATTATAAACAAGGACAATTATTTTCTTTTTTCAAAATATATAAACAAATTTTCCAAAAAAAGAGTTTAACTTAAATATAAAAAAAATCAAACATGTATTACAAAAAAATGTTTGTAATGCAGAAATATTTCATCTTTTTTTGTTTACCACTAATTTATGAAAATAATGCCAATTAAATTAATAAATGATTAGGCAATTCTGCAAGGAAAAAATGGTACATGAATGGCGAGAAAAAATTGTCATTATTTAATACAAAGCGAGAAGAGATCTATGCATCAATTACCCGTCACATCCACAACTCTCATTCCGATTAATCAAAGCAAATCACAAAGCAGTTACTTAAAGCAGTGCGCGCACTTATTACGAAGTGAGATAAAGTTGCATGACTGTAACAAGCTGTTGCCTCGGTCTGTTGCGAGCTACAATTATGCTGCACAAGAATCGTGCGGTGTAAAAAAAAAAAAACATAAGGGGTATCAGTTAAAACGCGACTCTTTTTCTTTTCCGCAAGTACATTCTACTCTCATCGTCCGACAGGATCTCACGGTAGCTTTTTCTCTTCCCAGGATCGAACTCACATTCTCGTCAAGCATCTCTTCGACGGCCATTACTCGACAAAGGAAGTTTTGTTACGAGCCATTGCGCGAAAAAATTGCCAATAAAGCATAATGCGATATATACAGGTGCCTTGACCTCGTGACACGCCGCTTTTGTGACTCTACAATTACTCTATTGCATCATGAATCAAGATTGAGAACGACCTCGAAAGGCCGCCTCTTCTAGAGTAGGAAGACGTTGAGAAATTCGGTCGGCGCGTCTAGCTCGTGAAAATGATTCACACTTGCGACCTTTCCCAGTCGATTTATATTTCGATGTGTGAAACAGGCTTCACACATAAAAAAAAAAGAAAAGAAACTACAAAAGGTGAGTTTTAAATTAAATTATTTCGCGAAATTTGATGAAATTGGACAAAGGTAAATTTCTTAATGAAATCTTTGATCATTTACTTTTATTGTGTGCGGTTGATAAAATATGTAACAAAAGAAAAATTAAAGTTATAAAAATGAAAGCTAATATGCAATATATCTAAAATACTTATCGTGAGAATTATTATAAAAAAGCTAACTATCCAAGAAAAATGTCAGATGCAAAAGTTAAATAAAATAAAAAATAGACATGTGATATATCCGAAGCGTCTACGTGTATACTTATTACGAGAGAGTTTGTGAATTAAAAATCGACAAAAACTGGTTGTTAAATATTGATTCAACTTAAATTATTTAGAATTCCTTTGGTCCGTAATATAAAAATTCTTGCACTGAAAAGAAGTGTACTAGTGTGATCAACGAATAGATCAACGAATAGATCTTTGTCAACTTGATTATTCGTCAAAAATAAAGGAAAAGAAAGGATGTAACTTAACATTTGACTGAATCAAGGATGTCACGGGGAAACCGAAGTAGCGGCGTCTGGTAACCTGATACGATGTGTTCTGCGTCGAACGTATGATTTCGGCGACGACGAAAAGAGTTCCTTTCGAGTGAACCGCTCCTTGGGAAAGTCTTGGGTTCCTTTAGGATAATCGGGACAAAGATCCATACATTCGTCGATGATTTTGTATATGTATATACGTACAGATACAATACTTAAATATATAAAACTCTAAGGTTTCACATGAAAACCTTGGGAAGATAATAGAATTATCTTTTTGGAAGAACACAATATATTTTATATTTTAGATAAATAATAAATAATATTAGAATTATTATATTATATATGTATTATATATATATATATATATTTTTTTATATTTTATTATATTATATTAAAATGCTATATTAATATATTTATTTGCATCAAAGTTGAATTTATTTTAAAATGTAACTTCGACAGAGGGTGAAGTGAAACTTTTCGGCAGGGGTTTGTGGTTCGGAATGGCGTAGGGCGGGTATACACAGCATCACTCTTCGCAAAACTTCACGTCCGCGTGCATACACACGTGTATATGCAGCGGATAGCAAATCTCAAGAACGCTTTCACACATATAGCGCTCGTGCATGTATACACGTCGTTCAGTTTTGAAGTGGGCCAGAGGCCCGCCGGCAATGTGCGTCAGATGTATCATTATCTCGGCCTCACTCTGTTGCTATGCAATTAGAGTCCGTTAATCGGGATCCCTACCATCGAGAAACTGAGCACGCCTTTCGTAACGCCAATCCGCAAATGGGAGAAAGGGATATTGGCAAACCAGAGGGGGAAGATGCCAAGTAGAGAGAGGGAAAGAGAGAAAAAGAGAAAAGGGAATTCGCGAATGACTGAAGGCAGAAACGGCGAGAGGACGAAGAGGATAAAGGTGGACAAAGACAGGTGTTTACGGTGTTAGACAAAGATAACATAGCGAAGAGAGAAAAGGAGAGATAGACGAGAGGAGAGAGAGAGAGAGACTTTAAGAGGAAATCCATATCCATTTGCCAGACGAAGACGGCAACAACAACAATAACAACGGCAACACGTGGACGTGGAAGCTTCATCTCCAACCTTCATCTCAGACACCGAGCTCTCTCTCTCTTCCATTTCCCTCTCTCCTCTCTTTATCACCTCTGTGTTTCCAGGCATTTATTTTCGCGCTTCTCTTATTCTGTTCGTTGTTCTCTCGCCCGTAACGAAATTCGATTTTTCGCACGCCAAATCTTCATTTTGCCGCACAAATGTCTCGTCAATTCGAGGAGAGGAATTTTTTTTATGATGCTTGAGATTTCGCGCAATCAAAATTAATGTTCCTATGATTTCGCTTTTTTTTTTTGCTGTAATCAGTGCCCGACCGAAATTAGCCGTCGAAATTATTCCGAGCATCGGACGGAAAAGTATCAATCTTTATGTCACGTAAAAATAAAAAAAAAATAAAGAAATAAAACAAAAATTCTATAATTCTTTTAAATAACTAATTTGAAAAAATTTATATATACGTACATATATAATGCACAAATTAGTTTATAAAATATGTTTAATTCTTAAATAAATTTGGCTTTAACAACAATTTATATACAATATCTTGGATAGCAAAAAAAATCTACGGATAACAAAGAACATTAAAAATGCACAATCTAATCGTTTTCGTCTTTTTTGCCTCGATATATACACACACACATACACATTTCTTTCCGAATAATTGTAATAATTTTGATATCGACTCATGTCGCAATATTCTAATCCCGGTATATGTCTCACAGTGCAAGGACAAGGGAGACACATATGCGATCACCGCAGTCGCGGCTTTCTCAGCATTCATTAAGATTTGCCCGGCCTTGGGGAATGCTGCGCGCGCAGCATCCAATTGCGCGGGAGAAGCATCGCTGCGGCCGTCGACCACGAGGTTCCCTCTTTCATTCAGCGCGCTCCTTTATTGTTTCTTCCGCTCTCTGTCGTCTGATTATTTGCATTTCATAAATTTTCTATATCTTATTTTCTCGGAACGGATTTTGTGATTAACAGTTCGCTGTTAAATATAATTTTTTTACCGCTCGATTCTTTATTTTCTGAAGATTTTGAAAAAAAATGTATCAATATTAATATTAAATATTTTTTTTATATTACTGATATTTATTTATCTGTATATTTAGTTGCTTTATTTATGTTTTCGCATTACAGCTTTATTATAGATACGGGTAACAGGGCCACACTAAAATTGAAGTCGTTTATTATCCAAGATAACGAATGATATTGACGGTCGGAAAGAGAATGACTCATGAACGATGTTTTTTTGCTTTTAATTAATTTGTCGCTTACTTGATGCTACGTAGCAGAATCATTTGTCATGTGTTATGAAATATAGTAATAAATGATAATTATTTATTGTTTATAATATTTGGATAAATATTTATAGAATTTTTATGAAAGCTATATTTACGTCAGAGAAGCGCGTACGTCTCTTGTGTATGTATTTGTTATTTTAATTTAAAATGATATTGTTGAAGTCGTGGAAGTAATCGCGGATAATTGAGTTATGTTAAGTGTAAATTAGCATCTCACGACAGGTCGAAGATCAATTAATTTGTACGCCACATAGCTACATTCATGACTAATCCCCAAAACTTTGTGCAACGTCATGCTTCTTGGAATTGACTTTGATCTGGACTATTCGAGGACAGTATGCATCCTTGTATTATTTTCGGATAATCGGCATTCCCACGTCATTCTCAAAAAAAAATGATGAAAGAGTCTGTACACATACTAAAGTTACAAGTATCGAAAACACGTTTCACAGCTTTTAATTATCGATGCGATGCAATTTGACGCGATACTGTGCATATTTCAATTATGACATTTCGCACGTTAACTTTTAAAATTTAACGCTAAATACGCGTTCCGTTTGTTTGACATATTTAAAATTTTTTCCAAATTCGTGGAACTTTTTAACATTAAAAAAACATGGGTGGACTTGACGATCTTTCTTTTCATAATCTTTCAACTGAACTTGACCATAAAATAATTATTGTATTAATCGATCTGTATAATTGTTTGCAAATTTTTATTTCTATAAAAAGGCTGTAAATGCTATATCTATAAAAAATTACTTCTTTTCATTAAAAAAAGGATTTTTTTCTGTCAAAAAAAAATCACATAAAATAGCATAGAACAATTTTTATACTAATATTTATAAAATACAAAACTGTTATAAGAAATATACTTTTTATAGTTTTCTAAGAAGTAAAATATTCTATTTGGAAAAAAATTATTTTCCTAAATGAATTCTATTTTCGATGTTAATAGTCTTTTTCATGTCAATTCTTCATTTTCCCTCATCACACGAGAAAAATCCCCAGTTGCTCCCATCATTGATACCGAATTTCGTGCCAGCTCAGGATTCAGGATATCTCGCCAATGACGTATCGCGTATCGCGAGCCAAGGACGATCGTTTCGTCCTGCGCAAAATGCGCAGCAGCTTTCCCGCCCCCTTACTCTCTTCGCTCTTCTTCTCTCAACCCGCCTAATTAAACCCCCTTCTACCTGACGTTAAATTTCGCGGCCCCGCGAGATCGTGCGCCTCTATTAAAAATATGCATTATTCATCGCAATCGCTCAAAAACTCTCGTTGCGAATTCCACACGATGCACCGTAACCGGGTAGCAACAGGGACCCGGCAACAGGACCTGTCTCCGTTCTGTTCTCTCCCCACCAGCATCTTTGGCCACCGCACGTCGTCCTCTGCGGCCCCGCGACCATCGCTGTTTCTCTTCTCTCCGCGTGTAAAACCGTCGGTCGTCGCTTTCTCGTTAACAACGTCGGCGGCGGTTCGCCTTTGGTCCGGCGCGGCGGTCCCCCCGCTTTTTCGACGCATTTCGATGGCGATGTCGCGGGACATCGCGATTGCGATCAACGACGGGAATTCGAAAATTCTATGAAACCAACCTTCGATGATAGGCACGTAACAATAAAATGAAATTATTAGCATAGACTTTAAATATAAAAACCGAATTTTATATTAAATTATATTTATATTATATGTATATAATTTTTAAATATTTAGATATACAGGAAAAAAAAAGCTAATTATATCGATAAAATTAAACGCTAATCGCACGGCGCGATAGAGTTATCAAACTAAAATAGCGCGTGCGTTCGCAAGAAGGGGAGTGAATATTAATTAGATCTGAATTATTCTATGATCTTAACACTGTATATATAGTCTCTGTTAGCCCACTTTGGAATATTATTCATGCGCGTCTGCACTGGCAGAAAGTATTAGGAGCACGTATACAATGTGTATGTATGTGTGTGCGCGAAGGCGACGACCTCCATAAAGTAAATCGACGACCAAGCGTATGCGCGAGAGTGTAGAGCAATTTGAATGTTAATCATCGACCCGCGTGCGAAATTGCCGAGGCAATTCAACGAGAGATTGCAACAGGAGGAAGGCGTTACCACGACGAGATCGCCGTCCGAAATCGAGCTTTCGCCATGCTCTGGCTACAAAGAAACAATGCGCTCGCATATCTGTCTCCTCTCGCAGTGGTCCATTGCAACGCCTACGCACTTCCGCATAAATACTCCCGCAACGTCCCACGCATTTTATTAACTCGCGTAGACGATTGCATTATGACGTTCAAGTCGACTAATAACGAATATTTGATAAATCGGAATCTACTCGTTCATCTCCGAAGTGAAAGATATGTTTTGTGCGGCTTTTATATCATCTAAATAGCATTACCATTTAAAATATTAATTTTATTATTTAATAATTAATTGAATTCTCTCGATGTGAATATTGGCACTTTAAAGAACGTTTGTTAGAATTGAACACTGCACTGTTCCTTTATTGCGAGGATGTCACAAAACTGTCGTTCATCTCGGTAAACACAATTAGTGGTACTTTAGACGAGTATCTGCTCTTCGGGGTAGGTAGATAGGTAGCGGGAAGATAGGTCCGATACATGAACAGGTACGCGATCGGGGGGTCAGAGTTCAACGCTAACGACGACTCGATAATGAGATGCAGATAAAGCTGGGTGTTCCGCGGAGCACAGGTATTTGTAAGAGAATTTTAAAGTTTCGAAATTTTTTTGTCGCACTTAATTGCGTTTCGTAATATTATTTGTATTAATTGATTTTATTTGAATTTAATTTAATCTCTTAGATAATTATATGTGCACGCATTATATTATTATTTAAAAAAGATGCAATCCTGGTATATTGCTATTTAAAATTATTGATTGTACTATTTTGGATTATCTTGCGTATTTATTCCCTAATTATATTGTGAAATACTATGCGCAATAATTTGTTTCAAAGTATTTACTATATAAGCCATAGTAAACTATAACACATTAAATATATCCTACAGAAAAAATTGCGCTTCTACAAAATTTTCCACTAATTTACTCTACTACTGATCGGGATAATTTAATGACACTAAAGCGAGTTTGATTAATTACCGCATACTGGCCGACTTATTAAATGCATCCAGAAGACTAGATGTCTTATTCATTAGCCGGAAGTATAGGCCTCATGAATGAACGAAACAACCAGATGTCATCGAAGGGCGTCACTCAGGTAAAAGTTATTCAGAGCATTGTACGCGATTCTCTAAGGCCGATTTTATCTTGCAAATAAGCGCCGGCTGTAACATTACTTATGCCTTGTGCGCCACAAATAAGCTTACCTATCTAACAGTTTCCAATTACGACTATTTAACGCGCTCCGGTTCACTCGCACTCATCTCAAAATCAGCGCATAAACATGGATCATCTTAATCATCGGTCGATAGTATTGTTTGCGAATATTCAAGAAAATATCAACGAATAATCTTTGAAATATTTATTACAAATTATTTATTCGATGCAATTATGCATTTATGCAATTTATTTATTCGATCAATTTCGAGACTTTGTTTTACTACCAGTTACTCAGACAAAAAGGTATATCATTTTTCATGTAGAATAAATCTTTTTATTTTTTTCTCTTATTTTTCTCACAAATCGACTCATTTGAACATCATTGATCGATTATTTCGTGAAAATATAACACTATACCGTGTTGTCTTTGATTACTTGCAGAATATGCGATATGAATGTAGCATCCGGCGGAGATTCCAATTAGAAATAACGGGAGAGAGTGAATATTATTCTCCCGTATATATACATATATATATTCCGACTGGCATTCCGCGCAAGGCCGTTCGACGCTCTATAAAACATGCTAGTACCGCGTCTTCCGTTCTTTTATTGGACACATCACGATTCCTTCTCTATTGGCTTGAACTTATATAGAATATATATCACATATCATTATCTAAACATTCTTTCCGAGAGAGAGAGAGAGAGAGAGAGAGAGAGAGAGAGAGAGAGAGAGAGAGAGAGAGAGAGAGAGAGAGGTAGATAATTAGATAGATAGATAGAGAGCGAAAGTTGTCACACAATTTGGTTTTACGTTAGGTGTATGCGTGAAACGCATTCACAATATAAGCACATTTTTCAATAAAATAACATCGTCATCTAAAAAGCGAGTAACAGTACGTTTATTGAGCGAGATTGTCATAGATTGAAAGTCGGTCATGCATGTCTTTGAGAAATTATGTCCCGTAGCACATTATGATGTAATATAAAAACATAATAAAAGGAGAAATATACTCGAATTTAAAGCGTCCGATTTAGTAAAGTATTAAATCCAAAATTTGCGACAAATTCTATAAACAAAAAAGATGAAATTTAACTTTTGAATTTTTACTCAATATTTTGAAGCTTTACACTGAAGTTTAATGATAATAGCAACAATTTTATGTTGGCTACTTATTCACGTGGAAAGTTAACGGAAAGAGTGCACTTTCACAATCACATTTTTGCAGTAAATCATCGGAATATGGCAAAAAATAGTAAGTGTTAGTCGCAAATAAGTTTATTCGCAAAATAAATGTTAATAATTTAGGATCAAATTTATATATGAAAATTGCGTAGTTTATGAGATTAAATTTACTGTCACCTTTATTAGAATGAGGGCATCAGGCGAGAGCAAATTCTGTAATTACAAGAGAATCTGATTATGCATTAATTGCGAATATTTTTCACTCCTACATTGATTTTAATCGCTCCAAGTGCATTCACAACACGCGAGAGTACTCGTCGACGAATAAGATCGTAAAAGACAATCGTATCGCCTTATACTACCGCAATATTTTACTAGCAGTCAACGTCATTATCTCATGTGTCTGTGTAGAAATATAACGGGGACCATTATCCTGACCACCTCGTCAAGCACCTTTGGTTCAGGTGATCAGCAAGTGTCTGATTTACACGGCTACGCATATTTTTTTTTCATCTGTGCGATACCGAAGCCTCTCACGTGTCCGTGCGTCATTTATTACCTGTTCTCGCTACAAAAAATACAGATCTGTGCACCAACGACGGCGTTATGTATTGTTGCCTTGATATACTGTTTACTCTTTGCACAGAGAAATATTGTAAACGATATTGCATCTCTCGGCGCGTTTTTCTAATACATGTATATTAAAAAAAAAAATGCTAATTTTTTTCTAGAAAATAAATATCCTCTTTTTATTCTATGAAAATTAATTTTTTTAAATAATAGAATAATGATCTATTATCACAAAAAATTTAAGTAATAAATATTAAAATCTAATAATTTAAGATTTATATATAAATAATGTTTGAGGTTTCTCAAACTTACAAATATATAGCTCCATATTTCTCGATTACAATTACTGCATTTATAAATAAATATATTACAGTCATGACAGAAATGCTACGCATTTCGATCCTCATTAGTACACAAGCGGTCTCTCTTGTAGCAACAAAAGCGAACAGTTCCTGCAACGTGAACACACGTGTTCATTATATACGTGATCATTATATACGAATTGTATCCTGCGGTATGGCGTGGTGAACGCCAAAAGACGGGTCTCTAATTCTTTTACAGTGATCTGTGTCGTGAAGCGAATAATTTATAAGTCGCGTCGATTGATACGAGATTCGAGCGTATCGCGCTGCTCGTTAACGTCCAATTAATCGCGCGTTCAGCGAATCTATAAAATTATTAAGGCAATGCGTGATGTAAAACAGACGTAAGAGATTTTAAATGTCAGCGTGTGCGTGTAAAAATTAATCGTTCTGAATTATATGCAATAAAATATCGCCATATAAAGCAGATTTTTTGGTATAATACAACTTATTTATTATTCTTAATTCGGAAACACACTTTTTGAAATAAAGAATACTCCATTTCCTTGCGATAATTTCGATCGTTGCTATATGTATTGTCATTGAACAATCTATAAATAATTTTATTAACTGTTATTTATATGAAACTTTCATAACAAAATTATTGCAATGAAAATGGATGCCTTTTTCGATTGAAAGAAAAGATTGCGACAAGATAAAAATTCTCAATCCTGGACTGCTATATGAATCCATTTGGGAAAACTAGTCTAAATTCAACGAT
The DNA here is from genome assembly GCA_949152495.1 of Lasius fuliginosus. Lineage (NCBI taxonomy): Eukaryota > Metazoa > Arthropoda > Insecta > Hymenoptera > Formicidae > Lasius > Lasius fuliginosus. The sequence goes on along the minus strand of OX424446.1, from coordinate 11,354,520 downwards.
TTACATTTAGATGGGAGCAACTAAAAAACGAAGATTCTTCGCTGCAAGCGCATATTTCTTTTGCGATGCTACGTGTTGTCTAGATCGTGTAAGATCGAGAGCATAGATGAGGATGCGTTAGGAATCTGAAGGAAGACGAGAGGAGTGGTTTAGAAGCTCATCTGAAGAAAGAGATGCCTGACGAGATCTTTATTATAGGTTACATTGCGCGCTGATGATTCAAGCGATAAGAATGTAAAATTGCACGTCTCTGCAGATACACGAAATTTTCTACACATAATTGCAATATTTAAAAAAGAAGCAAAAATAAAATCATTATACATAATGAAAAAGATTTCAGTAATGAAAGCAAAGTGCAAAAATTACATGCACATGATGATAGCGTAAGAATTCTAGTATCTAAAAAAGGCAAGATAAAATAATTGTAGGAGAAATAATTAATAATATTTTTATCTTATTTTATATTTTTGTCCTATTTTACTATTGTATGCAACATACAATTAGTTTTGAATCTCAAAATGTTGCAGATTGATTCAGAATTCTTTCACGCGACGTTTATATAATAAACTTTCACTTTCGAATAGTCCATAGCATCGTATTTCATCGTACATAAAAAAAATATGTTAGAAACAGAAAACATTTTTAAAGGAAATAAAAAATTCAAAATTGATTATGGCACAACAATCAAAAATATTTTCAAGAGACTAGACAGAAATCGCAAATTCCCAAATAAAAATTATTAAGTACGTAAATTTGTACTAAAAAGACCTCTTAACCCGAGAATCCTCCATAAGATATCGCAATAAAACATTATTTTATTTTAAAGAGATTTAGTTTTTTATTCTTTAAGTTTTTGTAATTTTTTTCATAACAAAAATAAAAAAAATTTAGCCGATGCAATAATCAAGTGTGCTGCGGAAACTTCACAATTTCTCACGAGAAATGCAGCGGATAGGAAATCAAGCGGATTGGGAAAAAAAGAGAGAGAAATTTGGCGCGAAACTTTGGGAACCTTGCAACTGGATGGAGAAACCCAGGTTGTGTTTTCTCCCTCTTTCTCTCTCTCTTTTCAGATCGCTGTTCTCCAGTTGGAAGGCGACCTGTTGCCAAGGGAAGCTTTAAAAGTAAACAACGTTACGTCATTAGGGAGGAAAGGGGGGGGGGCTCCTGGTGTCTAGAGATCTGCTGCGTGGTGCCGGCTAAACGCCGGTCCCTGTTTCCTCTTGTATCTTTCTCTCTCGGTGCCGATGATCGCCAAATCTTATTCCTGTCGCATATATACGGGGTGGTCGCTTTATCTAGATTTTCTTTGGTGGCGCACAACCTCCCTCCCACGTGCATATTTATTTTGTATTGTGTAGCGTAAAAAAAAAACTATTATTTCTTTAGCGAGATAGACGGTTGCAATAAATGATCTATCTGAATTATCTATATGTATTTGATGTATAAACTATTTTATTAATTATTTATATTTTTTCTTGCTAAAAAATATCCTGTTGTTTAAAAAATTAAAAGTTTATATAGAGATATATATACATTATTTATTTATTTAAGATCTGCTTGATTGATGATTTAATAAATAAAAATAAAAACTGCATCAAATGAAAATTTCATCTTTCTTTTTTCGTTAATAACATCTGCACTTCCTCCTCCCTTAATTACATCATCGGCAGGATCATATGCAGATATATTCGTGCCAAACCTATCGTTTTACAAAGGATTTCAAGCGAACGCATCGGTATGTGTCACTTCCATTGGCACGCTCGCGACAAAACAACACTTCATTACGGATCCCGGGTATACATCTGCGTGCACGCACGCGGGAAACCACGTGGAGAGAGGGAGATTAGGTGGAGGAGGCAATAAAAAAAGGTGGCCAGCAACGGCGAAACACGCGGCCTCTTCGCCGGCGGGCCGCACTGGTTATTCGGTCCGCGAATAATAATCATAGCGGTCGTTTTCCTCTCGTTCGTGTTTCGGCGTGGCTGTTGCTCTCTCTCTCTCTTTCTCCTCTCGTGGATCTCCGCAGCGGTCGCTGCATAGCAACAAGGATCGACCTCTCACTCTATCCTGCGGACCATGAGGAGGCCACGAGCACGCACGATCAAGTCCGCCCGGCCCGAGGACGGAAGGCATGCCGAGGACAGAAAGAGAGAGAAATTCGAGAGCGAGAGAGAAAGAAGAAGGTACACAACGACGCGGAGGGTGCCAGAGAGAAACCGAGAGATATACGGGACGACAGATGCGATGAAGGACGGAGGAAGACGACGCGAAGTGAGAGAAAGGGACATGAGGGAGAGAAAGAGAAAAAAGAGAGAGAGAGAGAGAGAGAAGGAAAAGAGAAAGAAGGGAGAAGAACGAAGGAAGTGAGAGAAAAGCTTGGGAACGAGCACGGGAGGACAGAGAACGATAGAAAATACAGAGTAGGACGCGCGCGGAGAGAAAGATGTACGAGAACGACGTCAGAGATATGCAAGTTCCCTCTGTCTAGACGACCTAAGATGAAACGGAGTGTGGTCCACTACAGCCTCTGTCTCCGGGGTCTTCGTTCATGTCCTTTCCCCTCCCCATCAGCTTCCCTTTTCACCCTCTGCGTCTCTTATTTCGCGCACCAGACCAGCCACCTTAATTTCGAGGCTCGTCGCTGACAACTGTTTGATGATAATGTAAAGGGATCACGTCGCATCACTCTCATTACTCAGCATGTGATTCCTATGAAGACCGCACTCGTTGCTAAATCAAATCTACGGGGGTCAGCGAACATGTAGTCATCGTCCCTATGGAATTTGGCGCCAACTGACAATGAGCGCGTTGCGAGTCTATCAACACGTGTTCGCGCTGTAACGTTTGGCGCCAAACACTTAACGTTCCTTGATAAACATATTGAATTTCGTCTCTTAGAGAGAAAGAGAGAGAGAGAGAGAGAGAGTATCCTAACATAAGGCAAGAGTTCAATATGAAAATTAACGTATATCTACATATATACGCCTCTTTACTTCAATAGCGAAACTTCTATTATTGTAAATAAAGTCAATACAATACATATGTATTATAATACATTTCGCTACTGAAGTAAAGAGGCGTATATATGTATACATATAAAATTCATATTTATCAACTCTGCGATATTGCGCAGGATTTCCGTGATCTCGCGCGTATCTTGGCGCGCATTTTGCCCGCCTCGCAGCTGGTGGTAGAAATTCGTGTCAAGCGAAACTAACGAGACTACATTCAACTCTATTTCTATGTGAATAATCTACGAGATTTTTTATAAGCGTTTCTCCTAATTTTCGGCGACCGTATTAAAGCGTCAAGCGAAAAATCTCAGGTATAAACGAATTTGCATAAATGGTTCTGCGATCAACCATATTTGTCGTTTTCGCAATCGTGCGTGACATTGTATATTTTACATAATTAAACATGTTCAATTTAACTGATTTACGCATCTATTTGATGATGCCGATAATTATTATGAAAATTTAATTCTCATGTGACACATAAATTTTTCTATTATATTTATCATTGTATTCTATTATCATGCGAAAGATAAATGAGAAGGCAATCAATATTTAATTTAGAAAATTAGAGCATAAATTGTTCGACCAATTATATTCATCGTATGACGTATAATTTATGGTGAAAAATAAATGAAAGCAATCGGCATATATAATTTAAAAAACTAGGATTCAAAAATTGTGTATGGAAATTAACTATATATGTATCGTTGGATTCTTGGTATATAACACGAAAACTACACATAAGTATAAGTAGAAAGTATATTGAAGAGTTCAAAGAGAAATATTTATCGATATAAATAAAACGCTGTTGATTAAACGGCGCGAAAATCGACTTGCGATCCATTTAGCGGTCATTTACTGATTCTTCACGTCGATCATAATATCAATCTAAAAGTCACTGATTCGAAGGAGGTTCCAGGAGGGTGCCGCGAGTCACGTGGCTGGGCCAGTCATATGGGCGATGACGTAGCGAATTTGGCCAACTAGCAACAACGGATCGACTCGCGCGCGAGTTCCTTTACCTGCTTTTCTCTCTCTCTTTCTCACTCTCTTTCTCTTGACCGGATAGAAATTTTCATGTCCCATCGACAACCTATCCGTCTCCGTTTCCGAGAAACGATCTACAAGCCGGCGCGGCTGACAAAAGGCGCTAAAGGGACCTTCTAACTTCGTCTATGAATAATTATCGCGACCCACCCGCGAATATCTATGCGTGCCTAAGTCGAGGTTGAAGAAACTTGACAGCTAAAGCGAAATTAGTGTTAGGTTTGGCAAGAGTTTATGGAAATGAACCTTTAAGACGTACGAAAAATTTCTTTTAATGTTTTTCAGCGTACGTTTCACGGCGAATTAAAAGATAGCTTTATAATGAATTGCGTGATTTGAATCGCTACTGCGGGATATAATATCTTTCACCCCAATCCCATTTTTCGTGGTTTCGTTGCACAAAATTAGAAAAAAAAAAGAAATTAAATGTAGAATCTTTTTCCTTCTTATCTTAACTTTTAAACTTTTTATATCTGTAATGTATATTATATGTATTTATAATATAATGTAAAAGACACGAAGTCATTGTTAAAAATTAATACATTTATTTCATTTTGAAAAAATTAAAGCGGAAAATCACAAAGATTGATCCCAAATGATTGGCTTAGAATTAACTTTCGCGCGTATAAGCCAGACGCGCGCTCCAAATGGTATAATAAATAATCATACGTAGAGATAAGCTACGTGATATAACGCTAACAATGAGTACTGTGTATCGTGGTCCAGTCGTTAGAATGTGCGGTTAATATCACGGGATGGTAACATCGTTTGAAATCGTGACTCGTCATTCGCTGAGTATTTCCGCTGGTTAGTACGCGAAGATATTTACAAGCGCGGATGTGTGTGCACGTGTACGCGCGAAGTGAAACCGCGTGCGCTAGCATCCCTATTATGATAATAGTATAATGTGCGTTTCCCGATGCGTAGAGATACTCCACCAAGTAAATCTACCTTACGCTTATTGACCAGCATGCGTAGTGTATGATGCAGCGAACAATGTCGCATTTATATCTCTCATGCAAAATGGCATGCGTTACTCATGCAACCTTGTAACGACAAATATATTGCATGGATCGTGGCATCAATTAAACGACATTCTAGCGCACTGTCCAAAAAAAATGTCAAGAAATTATTTATTCTTTCTACATGGAAATAAAAAAAATTATTATTGACTTATCAATATTCCTTTCATATGTGTTTTATCACGGATTATCTGGATCAAAGCTAACGTGAGTAAGTCTCTCTATTAATACTCGATTCTATTAATCTCGATCGAGTATTAAGTCTCTTGTTTTTACTTATATCCATAAAATTTATCCTGACAATCGCATGAGAAATGAATTATCCTAGGTCACAGATAAGAGATTTATGATATAGTAATTGTCACACACACTTGAATGGAGAAAGAAGACAGAACGAGAGGGAGACGGAGACATTGCAAAGAATAAAAGAAGGAAAGAAAGAGATTTGCCTTGACAAAAACCCTCCGTGCTGCACAGCTGTCGCTCTACCAAGGAGGTTTTCGTTCTACGCAAGGGAGGTTTCTGATCGCGCGTTCTCTCGTGTTCTTTTTCCTTTAGAAGTCTCTCTTTCTCTTTCCTTTTCGTTGCTGTTTCGCTCTCCATCTTGCTTCCTCTCGTAACGTATTGGATTACTATCTCTCGCTAACCGGAGGTTTTCAAAAGCAAAAGCCTATAGGCTAGGGGGGCAGCTGCTATACATTCCTTCGTTCCTATCTTTCTTCAGAAAGCTACCGCTCCTTCTCTAATCTTATATACAGCGCTCTTTTTCCCACCCACCCCCTCGTATTTTTTTCTCTTCTTATTTCCTACAGGCATATTTTGCTTGATGATCTTGTCTCTCTTGATCATCTCTGCTTGAGATTTATTCGCGCTAAAGATAATTGAGCTTGGGACAGAAGAAAGCTTCGAGAAAATGATAAAACTCATTTTTTTAATGTCAGAGATCGCTGCAAATTTTTTTAAGGTTCTACAATATCAAAAAAGTGAATTTTTTAAAATAATTTGTTGCTGTCGTAAATTTATCATTTATATACGCAGCATAAACAAAAAAGATGTAAGAAGAAAGTTTTAAATTATATCTATGTAATATATAAAAAAATATAATAAATAAATAAATATAATAAATGAATAATATATGAATCGTGATGCACACTTCATCAATTTAAATTGATATTTTCTGTCAAGTAACTAAATAATAAACACAAAATTGTTTATAACAAAATTATTTTGCCTTTCCGATAAAATAACAAGCATTTCAAACACAATCACATTTCTCTTTATCTTTATTCTATACTTTTACACTTCGCTATTTCTTCTAATATCAGATTTTATAAAGATAAAATTTTTTGAGAATGTACTAACAAATTAGCTGTAATTTCAGACTGGGAATTTCAAAAATCAAGTGTGCGAACAGGTATATGGCAAGCACTGTTATTTACACGAAAGTGCAATAAATCTGTACAGCTTTAGTTATCCGCTATCTATTCACGAAAGGGTTAAAGGGTTTCGGTGCCAACACGCAGTTGTTACTATGCGAGATAAAATTCTGGAGATTAGAGAGCCTCTCTTAATTCTCTCATATCTCCACCGGAAGTAGCGGCACGACCGAAACTTTGCCGCTGCAACACATTTTCCCATTCACGAACTGTTTCCCGGTTGCATCGAATGACAGATCTGTTTTTAGATTGATCAAAACGTTAAGAAATCACTGTTTTCGTAATTGCGCTTCCGGAAATTAGATGAAAAAGAAATTAACCGCTCCGTATTCACTTTAATGAGCGAACCTTATCTGCAGATGAGAACAATAAATGTCAAGATGTGATGAGAGTTTCTAAAAAATTGTTAAAGAAGAAACTTTAAATAAATATCGATGCACAAGTACAGCACCAACTTTTTCCATAGGTTAGTCCCAGCTATAAAGAAATAAGAACTATTTAACGAGAATATTTTGCCAACAGGAGAAAAAAATTATGTTAATAATTTTTTAAAAATTTAATCATGAGTTACAGATGCGTCTTCGTCGATACATGTTAGGACTCTTTGCTACTCTATCTGACAATGAGACAATCTGCACGTTCTGCAGAAGAACTCGACATCGACATTCAATACCTTCAATTAAATTCTTTTTGTCCAATCAGGTACGAGGAAAGAGAACTTGCAAGATACGTGATAACTTATGTGAAACAAGTTTCTTTGTATGGAAACGGCACAAGTGTACTATAAACAACGCCGATAAGTGCAAATAAAAGAATAGTTGTGAGTAATGCGATACAAAAAAATTTTTTTCTATTTCGAGAAATTCCGTAAATCTGTATTAATATTTTTCTATAGATTTTTTACAATTATTATTGTCATAAAACTTTTGCCTTTGAAGCTTGCGAAATGAGAAATGCAATTGAAAGAAAGATTTAAAGCATTACGAATTATTTTTGTTGTCTGTAGGCTAGATTGTGTAGCCGTGTATATATATGTATGTACATATATGTCAAAATTATTTAGCAAAAATTTATTAATACATAGTAATTTACAATAATATTTTACAATAAGACAATATGTTTATATATCAAGATTAGGCATATTTTTAAATGTAGTTCTAAAATTTATATGCTATATTTTTTTAAAGTACATAAAAATGCGGTGTAAATTAAAAATGCGCAAAGGGCACGAAATTTCGGCGGAAAATTTCTATATAGACCGATTACGATGTTAATTTATCAAGAAAGAGCTGCATTAGCACTATTATTACGGAACAATTATGTAAATCCCCTTATTAAGAATCGATCTTTATTCATGTCGACCTTTGGGTTTTTGTATGCTTTGAGCAGTTCTTCATCATCTTGCATTTGATGCACGGCAAACAAGATATACATATATGCATAAGAATGTATACTTGTGGAAATACACAAAAATGTAACGGTTGCTTATATCCGAGTCCTGGGATAAATTTAGGAACAAATTTGGTACTGAGAAGAGATATTGTACAAGAAGAAGCCCTGAGTAATTATCTATTCATCGAACAATGTTGCATGCCAAGGAAACGCCCGTATATTTGTTCCGGAAGAACACGATGGAAGGGAATAAAATCGGAAGGGTAGAACATATTGTTTCGTTACTTTTAATTAAGGAATTTTTAAAGAGCTTGTTCTTTAGAGAAATCGAAAAAATTTAATTAAAAAAGCTAAGGTAAATTCAATTTAGCGTTTAATATTTCGTTTCTGACCTCATTAAAAAAAAGACGCGCGATATATTATATGACATTAAAAATCATTTGTCGGTCGATACTTAAAATTACGTTAAAAAATTAAAAATTATATCAAAATATAATTTATATTATACAGTTTATAACAGAACTTTATTTTTTCAGAAATTTTATTCTCAGATCTGACAAGTATGAAAGATATTGGAAGAAACATGAAATATAATGAAGTGCAAAGATAAAATAAAGATTTCGAGATTGTTTGGAACGCTCTCTATTATCAGAAAAGAAAAATAATTTTGTTACAATTATTTTGGACAGGAATTTATAATAAATATTTATAACAAGATTTATGAGATTATGATACTTGATAAACAATTTTAATTGCGCGCGAGTTCAGTATTATTTTCAGGTGGCAAATATCGCGGCGAAGTCACGCAGATCGAGAAGACGATTATTCTTCGTAATTGACAAAGCCCGACCACACAATGAACAGCATTTGTTTGTGTGAGATAGTCGTGTGAGATAGTCGAATAACGGACCGAGCAAGTGACAATGAAATTTGACACGTAGAGAATGAGATGTATTCACGCCGTCCACTTTATATTCACTCATGCGAATACTCGCCTTGCCATTATATTCTAACATGCATGTATCGATGCATTTCTTGTAGTCGTTACATGATTAATTATATACGAATGAACAATGCAACCACCGAGTTATCCGATAAACTACAAAGTCCATTTAGTTTTTCTGATAATACTCATAAACAAATAAAAATATATGATAAATAAATTTCTACATTGAAAGATAAAAATTAAACATGTTAAATTGTATATGTTGTTTTAATTTATATTAGCATTTTATTGTTATCATTTTAAGATTATAACAACTAATTCAATTAATAGCTTGTAAAAAAATGCGAAAAAATTTATTAAATATGTGCTAAAATACTATATCGAAAATATTAATTTAATTTAATAATTAATAGAATATATTGTGTATTAATTATCTATTGTTAATGAGATCTATTGTTAATATATTATTTAAAATAAGTATATTTTTTGCATACAATTTTCTTCCAAAATAATTTTTTCCATACTTTCTTTTATACTACACCGATAGTGATTTTTTTAGCATCATGCTCCTCTTTTTTTCTTCCATTTTATGGTAAAAGGCGAATAAATTTTCTTTCGTTTTGACAGCTTACGCTTTCAGGACGTATCATGCAAAGTTTGGTAAATTACGTCGCGGAAACGTGACCGAGCACGATTGAGACGTATATAAGAAAGGAAACGATGAAGAGAGAGTTTGCTTTTTATATCGTCCTATTTTTGAGGGTTCGAATTTTTCGTTTCCTAGTACGAGTGATGAGATATATGGGTTCTCCTTCGAGGGGGAGAGGGTTACGGCTATCCCGTGCCACATCCTTGCTGGCTACAAACTATAAACGTATCTAGATCTTTCAAAGCTACATAGACGGGACCTTTGCTAACTGCTCCATATCCTTCAATACACGATATTTTACCACAATTTTCCCGTTTTTAATCAATTTTATAGAATGTGATAAAAACATGTAGGTAGGTTTTTCGTTACGATCTTGGAGATAGCAATTCTATTTGCGCTTCTCAATTTGCATCCTTTGAATGAATAAATTTTCTTTTTTATCGAAAGTAAAGAAATTGTAAAATTAGTTTTATATAGACTTGTAAATATATTTAAAAATATTTCATATTTATATAATTTAATATTTATAATTTTTGAATATTTATTTATATATAATTTTTCTAAAGTAATAATCGGGTTACTTTATTTACGTAATAAAGGAACTATCATATAATATTGTACAAGAATTTTTACTAATAGTTGTATATTTCTGCATGTCTGCAACGTTTCCTCCTTGCACTTCAAGTCATAGAATATCACAGCTTATGTTAGGTAAAGAAATTCATCAGCAAGAAATTAAATATTTGCACATTGTTCTGGCATAAGTCAACTATCGGCTACTTTCTTCCAAGGAAAGGGAACCACGGAAAGATGAGCACTTGTATCTTTTTATAAAAGGTCGTGCGCTTGAGACGTTTTAATGTCACTACCTGCATATCCGTGCAGATTAACAAGCCAAGGAAAAAAGCGGCTGCATCAGCGACAGCTGCACACGCATTATTTCAGTACACAAACTATCCGTTTTCATTTCAAACTATAAGAGTCTAGATATATCAAGTTCTAAGTGTATGTGCAGTTTTTTAACATTGCCATTGCAATTATTTCATTGCATTATTTTACCAATGTATTTTATATCCGATTCAAAGATTATTTTAAACTTGTACATTTAATAAATAAACAAAAGCTTAATAATTATATTAATATTTTGGAGGATAAATATACAACTATTAATGCAAATCTGTGTATAATATTTGATTTATATTTGATGTGTGCATTATCATTCTAAGAACATATTATTGATATCTGTAGCAGATATTGCGTCAAACGGATTTTCACCATGCTTCGAAGTAAAATATTCTTCGCGCATTTCTTACTTTGAGAATTTATCAAATGTGCAGATTATAAATAAGACCCTAATCATTATTTTCCCTTCGTTATCATAGTCTGCACTACTAATTGGTTTTAAATATTATCTACGGAACGGTCGCGCGGGCTTTAATGCTTAATTCATTATTGGAAGCCTCAAAGAGTGCCTGCCTTGAAATAGTTTACCGATGGACAAATGTGAGGGAATCTTATCTAGTCACATGGCAGGTGCGATCGGCGATATATTTGGTCTCTTTACGAGTCTACAGGCCTGGCATAACATCTGTCACCTTAATGTCACCTTCTACCGAGTGCATTTACGAAAAATGTCGTCGTTCGCGCTTTGAGTCATTTATGTAATGATTCTACTTGTCAAAGTGTTCGAATTACCAATAAACGTGACTTCCGCTAACGATGCGTTTACAACAGAAACCGTTATCGATTGTGTACAGCGTGTGCCGTGCAAAAATTTGTTATACTGATATAAAATACGTAACATCTATTCAATACCTTTTTCATGTTCGCAGTAAATGCGATCGACTGTATAAGTTTCGTATAATTGCCAATGTAATATGTATATATGTAATCAATTTCGGAAATATTGATTGATACATTTTACTTTCTCTCTCTCTCTCTCTCTCTCTCTCTCTCTCTCTCTCTCTCTCTCTCTCTCTCTCTCTCTCTCTCTCTCTCTCTCTCTCTCTCTCTCTCTCTCTCTCTGTCGCTCTTTCTTATTCCTTGTACATTTAATATTAAATAAAATATAATAATTATTTATACCGAGTTAAAAAAATGATATATCAATATATGAATATATTTTTTGATATCAAAGATTTAGATATGAGAGATTGTTGACTATATATTTCTGGTATCTTTATCTCGATGTAATTTACCAATCTAATGCGTACTGTAAATACATATATTAAACGCCATTGTAATATTGGAATAGTATTAGATATATTAGAGAATAAATAAAAGCAATTATTTGAAGTAATTATATTAGATGAGAAATTTATTATAAAATAATCACCTCTATCATATGCACAGCCGATAATATTATCGTAATTAATATCTCATAATTAGCGCATACTACCGATTCGCGTTCCAATGTGGCAAATTACTCCTTGCAGAAATCTGATTGCACGATGCGGATATACGGCGGTGCAATCCATCGTGCGATTTAATGCATTTATCAATGTATCGAGTCACGAGCTTTTGCCTGTACGGCTTTGAGAAGATCATAGGGCCAAGAGGTTCGTGTAATCATAAGTCTGCTCTCATCTTTGGGAGGATACATAATAACCTTTCGCCTTTTTTCTTCTTATTAAATCGTAAAATAACTATCTGCACGAGGCAGCCTACATGCAACCTTAATCAACCATCAATCAGCCAAAACGCGGTAAAAATATTTTTAAATTGCAAATTGTTATAAACCAACCGTATACAAATTTTATAACTTTGGCAACTTAGAATAATATAATTGCGTTTTCATTGTGACTTTTTCATTTTATTATTAACAATTCAATAAAAAATCAAATTATCGCATCAGGTTCTTGTTTTAGCATTTCAATGTCAAAATATAAGATCGAGTGAAATATAAAAATGAAATCGATAAAATATAAGTGAAATTAAAATGTAATTTAATTCAACGTTTTCTCTCTCTTTTTCTCAAGTTAAAATATGTTATAAAGAATACTTTGCACGCACGATAAATATTTAATACAAATATTTATCAATAATATTAAATATTTTATTAATCTGTTTAATTCAAATAAATTTCTTCAGTTTTTTCGTAGTGATAAATAATGGTCTCTGAGTTACAACGCACGTTAAAATGCACATGCATGCCACGATTCGCAGAAGCTAGCGGCATCTTTTAAAGGAGCCATTGTTGAGAGGTAAAGACTTAAGGTAGTCAGGCATTCGATTTAATGCATTATCGGGGTCTATCGAGACATTCCTGGTCTTTTTATCGAGCCGATGAGCGGACCATCGTGAAACCGGGAGGTTTGTTCGCCGCTGCCTGCGATTTTTTACACACATACGGATCTTGGAAATCTTATACACGGTGCACATATGTTCGAGTGCATGATAGAGAGAGAGAGAGAGAGAGAGAGAGAGAGAGAGAGAGAATTAGGAGAGTGAAAGGAGGAGAAATCGCAATACTGATAACTATCAATCGCGCGACCCTGAGTTCGTATCGAACACAAAGAAATGAACGGCAAAGCCTAATATATTCTCGGGGGAATATTCTTCTAATTCTAAGAATAAGATAAAAGAATATATATATATTTCGTGAAGAATGCTCAGTATTTCGCAAAATTTAAATTTTTTATTGTCTAACGTGATAAAAAATATTTTGAAAAAATGTTTACTTAATCGTTTTTATATTTATTGAAGCTCAACCTCGTTATACGTATTTTTAAAAACAAAATCTGGGAAATATAAATTATAACAGTATACGAGTTTTATAAATAGAATTATAACGAGAATATATATATATCCAATCTTCCATTATAATTTTTCTCAAACTTTCTAGATAAATAGATTTTATACAGAAGAAATTTAGTAAAGTATTTAGGCAATTCATCAATTCCAAAGATTAATTGTTCCATAACGAAGCGAAATTAATCTAAAATTAACAATGCAAATAACTTGGGAGTTGTCGTGTGCCACGTGTATTTCACACGATGACGGTACGCGTGGCTTACTCGCGCGTACTCCATGTAAAACGGTCTTTCTGTTGTCCGTTGTCGGACTGCTTTACGCTCCGCGAAGCACGCAGTGAGAGAAAAGATGAGAGAAAAAATGAGAGAGACAGAGAGAAATGATCGGCCCGGTGCACCTGGCCAGGTGCTACATAGCAGTGGGTCAATATGAACATATGACGATACTACCACGGAACCATTGCGCGGGAAAATAAAACATAAAATAATAATGAACAAACAGGCAGAAGATTCTTCCTTATTCGCTCATTTCCGGCTCGTTAAAATAATCGTATATGTACGTTAAATACGTACAACGTGTAAGTACGTATGCTACGAACTTGATGTGCTCCGAAATTAAATGAATTAATTATTTGAGAAACAACACAAGCCAAGAAAGCTAGAAAAGAAAGTTCCTGAAGTTGCATCTGTCAAATATAAAAATTTTCAATCACGTGTAAAAAAAAAATATCATTTATATATACAATATATGTATATATAATAATTTATAATATTCTATATTCCATAATCATATAAATTATATGCACTTTCAAATATCCTTCAAGAGAAATTTTCCTTACTTTTGAAAAGTGCATAAAAAACTATTATCAAATACATAAAATTATTTTTCTTTAACGCTTTAATGTGGCTTTAACGCTTTAATGTGGTTTTTAAGGATTTCAAAAGAATCTATCCCTCTGAAAACTATAGCTATTCTTATTGCGCCAATGTCGCGATCAAAACACGACGCTGGAGAACTAGTCAGTCGTTTTGGTGTCAATTTTTCTCTTTCTAAGCCCGAAACACAGAAGACTCGCTCGACCGGATTCTAGCGCGTTCTGTGAAATTGTCAAGGTACCCACCGGAAAAAGGGACTGTGTGCAAGGAGTCTTTTTTTCCACAGGAAACACCCGCACCTGACGCGGTCAACAACGTTAGACAGCTACTCAACGAACCCTTCGTAGCCGTTGCTAATTAAGGAACAATTCCTTCCTTCCTTTCGTTGAAAACCGCCCTTCCTCCTTGCGGGACTATCTTCGTCCGGTTCGTTGTGAAATTAATTCCCTCGAATCATGATAAAAAGGCAAAGACGTTACTAGCCGGAAATGCGGTTTTATTATTTTGCCAAAAAACCGTTAAAAATTTTGATATTTTAAGATATTTTTTAAAAGACGAAAATGATATATATTTATTTATTCATTTTTAAAGATAAGAAGTAAAATTGAGACGCATAATGAATAAAATTTGAATTGAAATGAAAATTAGAATTACAAATAAAGAAAAAAAAATATCTAAGCTTCAAGGACTGATCTATTCGTTATAGCGAGATTAAATGAGCAATCGCATATTTGGCGCTTTTAATCGTCCAGTTACTTAATAATGAACGCTGACAGAACGATCAAGAAAGGGATGTTGTCGTCTTCGTTCTCATGCACCGTGAACGGAACTTTCTACGGCATCCCGCAAGGCCGGCTGAAGTTTAAGGGCACCAAAGTAATCAGATATATGTTATGTATGTGTGAGTATACGGTAAAACAAAATCGCTTTCGAATTTCCTTACTCGCAATTCTGTGAGAACTTAATGTCAACTACCAATAAAATACAATTGTTATAAAAATACCGTTACTTTTGCAATTTAAAGATATAGTATTTAAACAAAGCTAAAGATTGTGGAATATAAAATGGAATATAGATATAATACGAAAAATTCATATAAATCCAAACTTACAATAGCGCATTTAGGTAATATTAATATTTTCATCTGCACATAGTCCAATAATTTTATAAGTTTTGCGGTTAAAATATTTTTCATTTTGTATTCGTATTACACTCTCGTGGTTTAGATTGTCTTGCACTGTCGTAAAAGATTAAAGGGTTCTCTGCCCGCCCTTTGTTTTAGTACCAGATACCATAATATATTCGCATTGTTTCTCTGTGGCCGGTTTTCACCTCAGGCGATTTGCGATCTAGAGAAGAAACGAGCGCTAACACGGCTCTCTCTGGATGTGCAGGAGGAAAGACGAACTCTCTCGCTCTGATATATCGCCTGCCAGACTCAATTTTGGTGAGAGAGCACTAAAACTACATTGCATATCCGTTCGTGAACGTTAACGTCGACTTTTCTCTGCAACGTGTTGCGACTCGAATTTATTTACGATCCGACCGCCTTTTTGTATCGCAATTTTTTACGTCGCCGTGCGTAATACTATCTTGCCATTTTTTAAAAATTCGATTATCGACGCTTCTTTACCTCATCTTATTTTGAACAAGATATTACTTATCCGAGTCTATAGAAAAAAAATAATAATAATTTATAATTCTAGCCATAACTCGATATTAAATCTGAGGAAGATTATAACTTTTATTCGCAATTTTTTCAAACCCAAATCGTCAATTGTCAAAGATTAACGATGTAATCTTAACTTAATTAACGATGTAAAATATCTTGAAACATAATTTTACGACGAAAATTTACCACTGCAATATTCTAAGTTAATCATTTATATTGTATTTGAACAGATATTGTCTTCCGAAATTTTAACGTTCAATCAATAATAACGAGCTTACAATTTACAAGCCATCTCATAACGGGAATGCAATACGCGTGCAGGTCGACAATGAGTCGTCGTCGAGCTCTACTCAACGATAAAGAAAGGCGATGCAGACGTGTGCTCGGCACCGACTTTGACATAAGCGCGAACGACGAGTCTCACTATCGTTCCGTGCGAGCAACAAAGAATCTCTAGGCATGCCACTTGCATCCGCTATCGCAATCTAATGCGAAGAGGAATGCATCGCTCGTTTAACGAGAGAAAGAGGGAGAAAGTGGCGGGGAATGGCCGGCGGCAGGCAGGTAGCCTCGGCGACGACGGGAACAAGAAAGCACGTACATCACTGTCACCGATTCTTCACGCTGCTCGTCTGACTGATTTCCGCGAGTAAATCATCGCGTTTGTCTCGCCGCTTCGGCTCGAAGCGCGCGCGCGTGCAAGTTTATGGAGATTTAGCGGAACCGTACGTGGGAATGTAATGGGAACATTTGCGCGGAAATGACACAACATGCCACAGGATATCCATAAACATTACATAAAGTTTGAACGCCTGTCGTAATTCCTCGCGGTATTATGAGACTCGTTCGTATTTTAGAATTCTTAAATCTAGGATATACATATAAGAAACGTATAAAATTTAAGTTGTGTTTAAGTTTTAAGATTTCTCTAATGTGCACATTCTTTAACAACGTATATCGCAATATAAATTTATACAATATTTGTACAATTTTACCTATACATGTATTTTTTTTACGATTTTTTTGAAAAAGAAAATAAATTTCTTCGATTTATCTATTACATTAAATCTAAGAATTTTATATTATTGCATTGTTCAATTTTTCAATCACATGAATAAAATTGTACAAAGTATTTTTTTTTTTTTGCAATTGCATTAAATGCAGCGTTTCTTATCGCACCAAAATGTAATATCGCAATATGAATTTCAATTGCCCGTGTACGATGAAATTATACAAAACACGCAGAGTCTCATCATTGAGGAATGAACATCCGTCAAATTCTGCACACCGTTGACGGATCTCGCTTATCTCCGGTCTTAACGACCCACAAAGCAATTATCCCTCGCGGCGGCTCAAAGCCAATACGACGATAAATCAATGTCAAAGTAATGATCCCGCAATCGAAACAATTACCCGACCGCGATTCGATTTTGCGTGCGCGAACTACGCGGATACCAATTTAAAGTGAAAAGGAAATCTCGAGACTACTGGCCTATCGATTATCGCTGGCTGATAATTAGCTATCGTGTTTCTGCTCTCGCGAGAAATACGATCGCCGAAACGAAGAGGTACAGTCAAATTAGCATTCTTAATTACGGATTTAAACATGCCTGACGCAATGTGCAACGCAACATTCGGATCGTCGATACGACCGTTGGTGTTTCATACAGTCTAATAAAGCAATCGGTTGTATGAATAGTTCGATTATTAATTAATTATATGCATCGTGGTAAACGACGCACAATGGAGAAGTGTATTTGCCACAGCGATTAAAATACCGCGCATTATGCACGCAACATGATTGTCACGATTTTGAATTTTATCATCTAGCAAACAAAGAATTAATTTTTTGCAAAAATACGGTACGAAAATCAGATTAATTATTGTGACTTTTTAATTATTCGAGTTAATAATAAATGCAATATTTTTTCGTAAGACAATTCAATGCGCCTAATAATTTGTGTGTACGTTGTGTGTGTATGCCCACCCACATTAAATTATATCGAATTATTTTAAGAGAGAAATTAGCTTATTAGTTTTCATAATATTAAATCTCATTGATATATATATATATATACACAAGATGTTAGTAAAAACAATAGAAAGAAATATTAAACACAAATTGGCAGATCTTATTTTAGTTAAAAAAAACAAAAAAAAAAACAAAAAAAAAACTTTATTATACTGTCGAGATATAAGCGTTCAAAAGAATGCAATAACTCTCAATAAATCAAGACTAGACAATCACATTCAAATCAGAGAATATAATCACAATGCTTGGTATTATTATAAATTCTAAAGTGTTAATGCAATGCCGAGAATATAAACGTGACTTTTTCACTACTCAATTAAAGAGATACGTATTAAAGAGATACGTATTAAAGAGATATCATGTTAAAGAGATGATCGCGTCTCGTCGGATACCAGTCGCGAATTATCTGCCTGTTATGAGATAAACGCAACGAATACGATTCTCGACGAAGTGCAACATGCATTACTAGCTCCCGCGGGTGTCAAACATCCGAGAACCCTGAGAAGTGTAGTGCACATAGTTCTTTGAAGCTTGGACACATTTTGCATCAGTCATTGACTCTTTGCCGTGACTTTTCAACTACATTCTATCACAAAAATTCGTACTGGAAGATCAGCCTTTCGAAATTGCATTATAATTTCTAATATGCAAATGTTCGATAAATTCTAACATGCAAATGTATGTTATATAAATAACGAGCTGCTAATATTTTTAAAATAAGAATAAAATTTCTATTGATAAAATAGACAAAAGCTAACTGTAGCAACATCCATACATTTTATATGTAGCAAGTTTTTGCAAATTTCACACGTAAAAGCCAATTATGTAATTAGAAGTTGAAGATTCAATAAACATGTTTGGAATAATTTCTACAGATATTTTCCAATAGGTTTATCAATATATTGTAATTTCTCGCTATTAATTATTAAATAAATATATCGAGTGAATTTTTTTTATCCATAACCAGATACTTTAATGAAAGCAACATGAGATATGTATGTGTGAATTGATCTACTTACCTTGACGAAGGAATGAAACTTGACTTTGCTCGGCGAGACAGGCGGGCTGCTTGGCGGCCTCGTTTGTGCTGGGTAAAGCAAGTTCTGCACATCCACCAGGAACCCCTTCCTGATGTAACGCCTGCTCTTAGGACTCGTTTGTATATCATCTTCGTGTTTCACCTTCTTCATCATCCTCAGGTTCTCCTTGATGTTTTGCTTGCGCAGAATGTAACTCATCCTTCTCTCGTTGGCACAAAAATCACTCTCGCAGATCCTCCTCCAAGCCGCGGACACCATACTGACCGAGCACAGATCCGGAGGCCCGAGATAAGATAGAATCTTCGACACCAGGTTCAAATGATTGCTCTCCTCACCCAGGAGAGACAAGAAATCCACCTTCTCCCTTCCTGTATAGTCCAACGTGGCTCTGCGATTGTTTCGCAGCGCTACGCCACGATGACTGAAATCCAGCCTCTTCGGTTTAATCTCGACGGCCAACTCCGTGATATACAGATTACTCAATTTCCGATTCTCCACCGACGTGATTGTGGGACTGAGTCTTCGGCGTGCCGGTGAGATTATAATCCGCGGTCTCGCGGCTTTGAGCCTCGGCGGTGTTGCTACCTGCGATTCATTTTCCGTTGTATGGACTAGCTTCATTTCCACATCCTCCTGAACGGGCTCCGAGGCCACGTAGGACGAGGAGGGTATCGCCGGCGACGGAGGTGGCGTCCAGAGTTGAAAATCCTTGGACGCGGGAGTGATGAGCACCGTGGTTCTCCAGTTCCTCCTGTTCTTGGTCCTGAGAATTTCCGCGCACTTATTGTCGACGCAACTCGGCGTCGAGTGCACCAGATTGAGGCTTTGGTTGACGTTCGTGCACGACGGTTCCAGCACCGACTCCTGCTCGACGGAACTCTCGGTGATGAGGTAGTCGGATTCCGAGGCGTTCAACGTGTGATTGTGCTTGGAGCGACGTCTCTGCGCCTTCTCGCACTGAAACGGATCCGCGCGGAATCTGCAGTGCTTCTTGGCGGACAATAACGCGCCGGAGGACGAGCGTGTCCTGTAGCCGGCTATCATCGAGGTGCAACCGCTGCTGGTATGCGGTGTCAGAATGGACAAGTAGCCGCTGTCAACGCTGTCGTGGGAACTGTGCCTGCTGGTGTCGACGGAGACGTGCGACGTCTGGCCGATGTGCATGCTCTCGACTTCCTCCATCGTGCTCGAGATGTTTTCACTTGCCACGAAATGAAGATCCGACGTTTCCGCGAATGCTGCTATCTCGCTTTTTGCTCGATGTCACGCGGAGGGAGCGACATATTAAACGACATATTCGCGCGTTGTCGTCAAGAAAAGTATACAAGGTTAGATATATTCCCGGATTCTAACCAAACATCACATGCAAAGGTCACTTTACTATCTGTCTCATCAGGCCATCGGCAACTAAAGATAACAGTCACACCTGTTTATCAACTTCAATTACTTTTTAACTAGTTTATTTAACTGTTGACTCTTGTTATGGCATCTCAGATAAAATATATGAGAGGAGGTATAATATGGAAAAAGTTACACTGACAACACACTTCTGTGTTTACGAGATAAGTATATAAACACACAATTACGAGTTCCTAACGCGTTAGCATATCGATATCTTCACTAAATCTCGGAAACGTAAATATTTTGTTTACGAAAGCAACGTATCTCTTGATGCGATAAATCCATCGAGATCGATGGACGATAGAGATCACGCGTATTCAACGACACAAAACATGCTGTTTCATCTTCAAGTTGTCTCTCACTCGCGGCGAATCGTGTTTACACTGCGCGAAAAAAAAACCAACCGCGTTCTCGAAGCGTTGCCGATCGAGAGATATTTCTCGGCGTCAACGATATCGTCGGCACGAATGTCATTCCGCGGCACTGATCGTTCTCCGATTTATCGCGTCCCCGACGAAGTCAGCTACACCGCGAAGTTCGACGAAAGCGAGATTCGTCGCGCGGCGCTTGACGTTGCGCTAATGTTGACACGCAACACTCGCATCGCTTCGCACTGTACTCACGTGTGCATCGCGCGGGAAACGCGCAGTTCGCATCTGCCCGTACCTTGCTTTCCCCCTCCTCTCTTCTTCATGCCCCTTCTACCGCTCTCCGATAGCGCCGGCCGTGAGCGAGCTCCTGGAGAAAGGTTAGAACCCTTTACGAACCCCTTAGAACTCTTTGCGCGCTTCGTAAATAAGAGGCCATCCCGATCGGCTTTCACCGCGATCGACTTTCGTGTGCGTGTAATTCGCAACGTGTCCCGACTCGGTACGCGCGAACGCTCGACCGGCTCTCGAACAAAACGTACGTCGTCTTACCCTCGGCTAATTGTCGCTATAAACAATCAGGGGTGAGCAGCCCGGGAAAACATGCGCACGCAGCCCTCCCTCCGAACGTCCATGCGCCGTGGCGTTCTACCGATACATTGAGAGCAAAACGCTCATGTATTCCGTTCCTACACTGCACGCGTGCCCCCCCCCCCCCCGCCAGCCATCTATCCGACCAATCGCGCGCGTCGTCTCGTCCCGCCGTTCGTTGCCAAGCGGCCTTATTGGCCCGGGTGTCCCGGATGCTGGAAAGGCGCGCGATCGGCTTCTGTTGCCGGGGGAGATTTTCACGTTCGCCCTCTCGAATTTTCGTGCGACCCGTGTGCGCAGTTCGCCGCATATTATTGGGGTGCACTACATCCGGCGTTACAGACAGATGCTTCTCAGTCACTAATCAGAGCGGCGATATTAGCTTTTTCTCCGGAAAAAAATTATATGAAAAATGAAAAATTTCGCGAATAATTGTACGGCAAATTTTTTCACGTTTTCGCTCTAGGAAAGAAGTTGCATGACCGTTGCCTAAATTGGTCAATCAAAAAATTTGTTTGCATTTTGACACGCGTGCGATATCACTTTAATGATTGAAAATGTTAATTATTATAATACATATCTTACATTAATATCGCGAACATTAAAAGACAAAATTGGATAGAAAAGAATATTAGTGAAATCTCAATTGATTTTAGATGCATTGGAATGACTCATGAAATATATTCAGAGAAACGTTATTTAATCATGTGTTTAAAATATATAAGAGATACAATAATATAGCAAAATTTATATTTTTACCTTTAATTGATTCTTTTTTCAAAATATAACAACGACGCAAATAAAAAGTGCCCCAATCATTTTACTATCACGTAACGTTGTCACTAGCGTCATCTATTGACGTCTACTATGTATTAATAAAAGACGTCAATAGTGCCAACATTAGGATCGTTATTTATGTTCGTCTGTATTTGATCGTATAGGGTTAGGTTTATAACCGTTTGTAACCGTGCGGTTATGCATTTATATTGCTAAACGTTGCCAGTTGAATTACAAAGAAAAAGAAGAAAAAAAATATTGCAACAGTATTAAGATGGAATCGAGCAAATCCGAATCTACACAAAAGCCGACTATGGTCTATATTTGCGGAGGTAAAGGCACACGTGTTTATCAGTTATTTCTTAACCTCTCTCTTTTACAAACAAAACCTTGGTATTTGCTTATTTTTTAAATTATATATATAATATATAGTTGTACGTATATTTTTATAATTAGTTTGATTAAAGATTTTATGAATTATATCAATTGTTTCTCGTTGTGTGAAATTGATAGTATTATATTTACGAATTTTCTTGAAGAAATGCTCGAAATTTTTCTAGAACATTACATATCTAATTATTATATAGAGTGGACATTGCATTATATAAAAAAAGTAAATTATTTCCGTTTGTTCATATTGTATTTGTAATCAAATTTAAACTTGTCACATTTTAGAATGCCATCACGATAATGAGATACGTTCCAGAGATCCAATTCGATGCAGAGAATGTGGATATCGAATTATGTACAAAAAGCGCACTAAAAGACGTATCCTTTTTCATATTTTCAAAGTTAATTTAATTATTATAATCTCAAGCCTGAATATCGAGAAATTTTCCTTAATTTTACTCTTAGTCGTTGTGTTTGATGCACGATAAGCACACAAGTAACAAACAATGTATATACAATATGACATTAATTTCGTGAGTTTATAAATATATTAATTTAAAATATTGTATGTAAGGGATTGCTTAATTTTTAAAAAACAATACAGGATCTTTATCGGAAATTAACTTTTTATTCCTGTCTCACATTGCCTCTGTTCCTGGAATTGTACTTTCGTTCTTGCAAAATCACTGTACAAAGTCATTCATATTATGAACTTTTCTCCGTACAATTTGCGTTACACCACACAATCTCTGGACCAATAGATAGTCATACCATTATTTGATAAAATCCATGTGTGTTTATGTATCAATTCAGAATGCATAATATATAAAATGCTCTTTCAGCAATGTTCTTTCTTTTATTTACAATAAATAAAATCATATTTTCATTAATAGTTTAACAGAATTAACAGAATCAAGAAGAAAAGTAACGATGACACTGACAAAACTCATTGACATTCATAAAATCCGTTTGCTACCTTTCTCAAGTATACGCTTATAAAATTATTATTCCGGTCCCATTGTCTGATATCAATGGGCAAAAAAGCCCAATGTGGTTGGATTCAATTAAAAGTTTTCATGATAAAGTTGCTCAAACCAGAAGTGATTTGTTGAAGCAATCGCAGCTCACAGAAGCACACGACATATTTACGCAAGCATAAAGATGAATTACTTTCTTTTTACGTCCCCTCTCTCTCTCTCACTCCTTTTTCTTGCGCGCGCGGAAAACATTTATAAAATCTTAAAGATCTATAATACATATAAAATACTATATTGCCAGATATTTGTGTCATCGTTTATACAATGTGTATATATAAAATTTAAATCATTTAAATCACCACAGAATAATGGAAATGGAAGAGGGGGCCAGAGGCGAGCAAAGAGTTTTCTTCGGAAACATCTCGTAAAATCGAGTGTCGAACGCCGATTCTGCATAAAAAACATAAACCGGTATAAAACCATCTACAAGCCGTACAAGCTTTTTCGCAACCTTTCTTTTTTTCCTATTCTCAAAATCTAATACTGGATCTGAAAGTAGCCAAGCCAACCTTTTTCGTGTAAATCGTAGATGCGAGCGCGTGTATACACGCTCTCAATAATAAATATGTCTCCGTTTTTTATCAGATATACGCTTGTACTTACTTTAGGATATAAGTTTATAATATGGTTCTTTTAGTACTTATCGCAAATACAGATTATTCTATTTAATCGAATTCGAATATCGTAAAAGTTATATGTTGAATCGTCTTAATAAACATTTATACAAATTATCAGATTGTATAATATATGTATGCAAAGGAAGATATCGAAATACAATTAAAACACATTAACCACATGTTCGTGAATTACACGGCTGAATCTTTTCCGAAATAATAAGGAAGATAACAATTAGAATAGTGTACCGATCGTTCAATGCAAAAAACTAACAAATTCTTTCTCTAAAATAAAAGAGATTTAGAATTTTAAATCATGTATATATTTCTGATAAATATCTTCTCTATTATTTAATTTTCATGTATCTCTAATGCATAATTAAAATTATTCTTCTGTTGGTTTTTTGAATTGGATGACCGATATATAAGTAAATCTCAAATTATTCTCGATATCATAATGACATTCACTATTTTGAAATATCTATATATTCATCGCTTTGCCACTTCAACAACTATCGAATTATAAAAAGATTTATATAAGAAACAGATTAATTGAAATATAAGAATTATAATCAGTATTATTTTCTATATATTTCATAGCTATATTTTAAAATTATGTTATTGTGATGATATAATCATATTCTGCGGTTAGACAACGTAATTCAAGTATCCGTTGATCTTGAAATCACATAGCATCATATGTATACGAATTAAAATAAAAAAGTGATTATAACAAAATTTCAAAATCTGTAAAAATCTTTTTACGATTTTTAAGTTTAAAAATTAGCATGATATTATTTAATCGGAACATTTCGCAGATATTGGTCATGCAATATTTCTCAAACGCTTGTTAGTTTAACGTAGTAGAATTTGAATCGCGCCCATGTTCAGAGTGCATACGCGTCGCGGCCGTTTTTCGCGCGTACGAAGTAGTGCAAAGTTTTTCGGCTCGTAAGCAAATTTTCCGTGATTTTCCGCGTATAATTGTGTCTCCTTTGCGATTGATAAGATACGCGAGTGTGACTTTCGACGAAAATCGTATCCGCGCACATGTGTTTAAAGTGTTTAAGAGTGTTTGGTTTTCCTGTTTGGAGAGGATTACTCGGATTACTCGGATTACCGGACGCACAAAATGGTGAGTGGTGAGTCCGTTATCAAGTAAATCTAACTTGTACTGTGCGACATTCGATTTGATCAAATGATAAAACGCATAGCCATCCATCGTCTCGGTTAATATCGAGAGATCAGTGGATATGATATGTATATGTTTGAAAATACCTGATATTTCTACGGACGACTACGTTTCGAAAATATATTGAAAATATGAATCTATAATTTTGGCAAAAGTACATTCTTTCAAAATCACATATAAGTATACATGCAAATAGTCAAGAGAGACGTGTGTTATTATAGACGTATTTGCAAAATATTTCGCATTTCACATGGAAAAATCGCGTTATCATATTATATTGAAAGTCAACTTTAACGTATCATTCTTTTTGCTGATCTCTTCAAACGCAAATTGTTGGCTTGGCATATTGGGTACACAGAACACATGTACACATCTTGGAAGCTCGTATGTAGTTTTGCAGTTGGAGTCGACAGAATTATATAGATAATAGATATACATCCAAAATGCTATGTTAGATTATGCTACATTGATATCGTTTAGTGACAATCACTCGGACTGGACCTCATTGTATACAATTGTGCAGTCATATATCCGTATCTCTATTATCTTAGCTCAAGCACATCTAGGTACAAATTATGATAACCGGTGTCTGATTATGCGATATAGGAAAGACATTCTCGTGCTTGAGTGAGATATCAAAACTGCATATAGCATTACAGAGAAATAGACAGTTAATTATTAGATACGGTAGCTGTCGCTCATGGAAGGTATCTGGCTTCTTAAATGTCTTAAGCAGAATCAGCAAATCGATTGCTCAGAGCATATAACGAGTAAGATCAATTAAGATTTAAACTAATATCAGATGTAGATGGAAATAAGTAAACATCTAGCAATGTTTCCGATCAAAGTAGATACTTGTTACATCCTATTTACTTGTAATAAAATCTTTCAAGACATGGAAACTGAAAAATTTGTTGCGTTTAATAAAAGCGCTTATAAATTTATAAGTAATCTGAGCAATCGATGCAATTTCTGATTTCTTAAAACTATAATAGAGACTAACATGATTTCTCACATTATATTATACATAAATATATACAAACACATTTCCTCTTATATCAACAATAACTCTCATAGTTGTTCATACTCTCTCTCTAATATGATACAAATATATATAATATGTGTATATATGTATATAAGCTTCATATCAATTTAAAGTGTAATATTAGAATACTCTTCAACATGTTGAAAGCAACATTTGCACTTTAAATACAGAATCACATGCTAGTTCATTGCACGTCATGCTTGCTACAAGAGATACTATTGTGTATAAATATTATAATTATTATCAGATACTCGAGCTACATTTTTTTCTTTTTATTTATGCGTTATATCGTGCCGGTTTTACGAGGAAGAGTGTAAAGTCTTAGAGAAGGACTGTACAAGCGATTATGTCGCTGTTTTCAATAGAGGCAATTATAAATGAATCAATACCTATAGTAGAAGAAATATGATCGAGACAGTGCTTTTTAATTTATGTTGTTACACATTAATACGGGATATCTTTACAATGTCCATGTCTTTTACACTTCTCTGATAAATTTTGTAAAATCCTCAGAAATTTGCGATATATTCTGGCAACGTAAAAATGCAAATTTATATTAACACGCAACTCTTTAATTACAAACAACGCGCAATTCGTCTAAATTTTCTTTGCAAGCGTTCAACACGTTAATACGTTAATACGTTTCAAGAAATGTTTCATAAAACATTGTAGCAAACATAAAACATTGTACCATTTGCTGAGATATTTTTTTTTAAGATGTACCGCGCGAGACTTTTCTCTGTAAGATATCTGTGATGCGTTTCGTATATGATACATTATCTTAAAACCGAATATTCTCGAAGTGTGCAACATTGCAAACACCATCGTAACAAATTCTTTAGCATGCTATATCGTTTTGGCACTACGTATCTTCTAGTCTTTGCCTACCGTGATCTTCCTTCGCTGCAGATTCTTCTGCAATTCTTTTCTGAGTATTCTCTTTTTCCCTACTACCCGCACTCCTATCTCCGTGGATATTTGTACTAGAATCTGTTTCAATATTATGTTCAACAAAACGGTGTACCTGTAACTCGTTTACGGTACGCATAGATACAGAGCAAACTTGGCACTTGTATGATTGTAAATTATC
This sequence comes from Lasius fuliginosus, assembly GCA_949152495.1. Lineage (NCBI taxonomy): Eukaryota > Metazoa > Arthropoda > Insecta > Hymenoptera > Formicidae > Lasius > Lasius fuliginosus. Next base: position 11,327,134 of record OX424446.1, on the reverse strand, counting down.
TTCTGCCCTCGTGTCCTCCATCGAAACGACAGCCGGGATCGTTCGTTGCTCTTTAACAGCGTAATCGCGCCTCTGCTGATTGAACTGAGGACTGCGTAGGCGAGCATCGTTAATGGCTTTCGATTCTTCGGTAATGATTGGCACATGATATGATCGGGAAACATCCGCGTCCGTCGTCGCTTTTACATATTGTGCGTGAAGTGCGTGTTGTGGTATAGGTTCACCTTCGTCCGACGAAGTCTCGCTACCGCTCGCAACCGGCCCGGGCAGAGTTTCCGAATCCCATTGCGCGATTTTGGCAGGATCCTTTCCGCATAATCTCTGAGCCAATATCTGGTCAAGGAAAACGCGTTTTTTTTATCGACATTTTTTTTATGGATTTAAGAAATGCGTGTAGTTAAAATTTGCTTTGTACGAACCTGCAGACTATTAAGACTATTATCACAGTCTGTTGTGTCAATGTCATTCAAGTTGACACCAGATCTTTCCATTTCCGCAAATGTTCCAAATGGTAATTTGCCCAAACATTCTAACTTCATAATATGCATCTTGCTACGAAGATGCTTGGCCAAATGTCCGTGTATTCTGAACGCTATCTTACAATCTGTACATTTGAAAGGCCTGGGATTGCTGCTAGTCGCTGCACCAAATGTAGAAGTCATACTGACCTGTAATTTGAAATATTTATTATATATTTTATATAAATGTTTATATTTATATTATATATATTTATATTATAATATAAAATATTTATATTATATATATTTATATTATAATATAAAATATTTATATTATATATATTTATATTATAATATAAAATATTTATATGATATATATTTATATTACTTGAATGATAGCGGACAATCTTGTAAAATTCTAAGCATATTTAGTGAGAAAAATAAAATACAGATGTTAACTCGGTTCGCCGATCATGAACAGCGGAGTTCACCCATTGGCCAGTTAACATTTTTTGCATTTTATTTTTCTCACTAAATATACTTAGAATTTAACACAAACCTAACGGTTTTATCTTAATATTTTGCGATCGTAATATTTCGTTTCTACATTTATATACATATATAGATTCATGCGAAAAGTTATATTGCTCGTAGAAATAAATTTTGTCGTTTACCTTATTATGATGAGAAACGGATCTCTCGTGTTTCGTTAAGTGGCCCTTAGTCCGAAAGGAAACTGCACAACTTTCGCATCTGAATGGCCGCTCAAAATAATGAATATTGATATGCAACCGTAACTGACTAGGCCTGTTGAACACCTTGTTACAAATTCCACATATACTCCTACCGTCATCTGTCAAACTGTAACCATATTCCATATAATCTCAGTTCTTACAATCAATATTATTTTGGTAAACAATTGTTTTGTTAAATATAGATCAGATAAGCATGCAAAAGCGAGTTATAAAATTTAATATGAGTAATAAAAAGGCTAATAAGAGCCAATCGCGAGATAAAGGCGCGAGTAAAAGATTCCTAAATAATTTTAGGTATTATTTATTGGTTTAAAATTAGACGTTACGGTCCCATTTCGTGCCATCTTCAGTAACTGTGGAATTTTTTTCTACTTCTATTTACTTCTGTACTTCTGTTTACACAGTAAAATTATTTAGGAGTCTTTTACTCGCGCCTTTATCTCGCGATTGGCTCTTATTAGCCTTTTTATTAATCATATTGACATAGAGCTTTTTCATTTTTATCGATATAAAATAATTAAATGCCAATTTTTAATTAAGCATAAATAAAAAATGTTTTTGATGAAAGATTTAATTTTATAGGTCGAGGATATCCAAGATCTCGAATTTATATTTGTGTATACGCATTGATATTTACATAAAAAGTTATTATGTATATGTATATATGTATTATTATATACATTACAAATTTTGAAGATTTTTATATTTTTCTTAACAAAAGCAAAAAGAATCACACTTTAATATTCTATTAATTTCTATTCTCGTATTTCTTTTCAATATACCTTTAATAAATCTAATGTAACACTATCATATATGCGAATATATATCGAATTAGCAAAATAAAAAAACATTTACCTAACAAAGTTAGGCGCTGGTCCACTCGACGGTTGTAAAAATTCTGCTTGCGGTTTCGGATTTCCCGTATTCGGTGACGACGATCGAAAATCTGGTCCGCCGACGACTATCTTCCTAACTACCGTTCGCTTCATACTATCCGATGTATTTTGTTTAACGGTATCCGCGGCCTGTTTCGCATCGTAGTAGATGATTTGTGCTTCCTGCGGCGATGTATTTCTCGCGTCGACGTTTTGCGACTTGGGCGGTTCGTGCATAGGCGACTGCATTATCTCGTAGCTGGCACGAGGATCTTGAGGTTGCGCTCTATATTCTAAGAGGGCTCTCATCTCACTGCTCGGCGACCTATTATCTGAATTTGTTTGCCGCATTTCTATGTTTGTAGAGGGCATAAGCTCCTGATTTATGATGACTTGCATATCGTGAGCGAACGATGGCTTGTACTCGCGACTAGGCGATCTCAACTCTTGACCGCGTATTTTGTATTCCTGTTGACTCGGTAGCCTCAGCTCGTGATTTTGCGTTCTGTACTCTTGACCGGGCGTTCTGATCTCTCTGCTGGGCGGTCTTAGATCGAGATTCCGTGGACTTTGCATTCGACTATCGCTAGTCGCGAGTCTTATCTCATGATTCGCAGGCCTCATTTCCTGATTGACGGTATGACATTCCCTAGACCTTTCTACCTCACTCATCATCTTCATCGCGTTGAACATGGAACTTCTGTCAATCTCGTTGCTCGTGTGTTGCATCAACGGTGGCCGGTTGTCCATATTCAAAGATTTCGGTGAATGGCAGTCGATACTGGGCGTGTTGCGAACAGGTGCAGTAGAAATCGATCTCTCCATCGAGCTATTAGTCTTGCTCATAGGTAGACCATATTCGATACTTGGCCTTGTACCAGTGGGACCGTTAGTTAGACCAAGTTCAAAATTTTCACGATCAGAAACCAGGCGATTAGATTGTTCTTTATCCTTGTGAATAGTCTCGTAGTCGAACATTCGTCTCTCCATTGCCATATTGTTCAGATAAATTTTCTCCCTGATTTCCATCTTAATGTCGTCACTAGTGTGCTTTGTCACGTGCTTAATTCTAGATTCCATAACAGTGTGCTGCATTTTGCTGGGATCGGTGTACGTCACTGATGGAATACCGTTGGAATCCATGTGCCTGGACCTACTGAAGTCCTGATGCCGGGGATAAATATCTCTTTCTTGTATTTGTTTGTTGTCCAACTTGATGTTTCCCACGCGATACTGCTGCTTCATTTTACTGTCCATCATGTGTCTCTCCGTAAGATACGCTTGCAACATATGGCCTTCCGCGCTCGGCTTCCATTCTCTACCCTGTATAGGCAATCGCTCCATCGTCTGAACTATTGTCTGCAATAGGACCGGTTCTGAAACGGGAGTCAGTATGTCCGCTGGTCTGGCCCTTTGCGATATTGGAGAGAGCAACAATTGAGCCGTCTGTTTCGTCGTGAGATCCATGGGCTGCGAAAGTTGATGACGCGATTCTGTGACATCGGTGATCTCCTCGACCTCCAAGTCAGAATCATCTTTCTTCGATGACTGAATAACACTGATCCTCGTCTCTTCCGTAGCGTCGCGGCTCGATGGAAAATAGTAACGTTGCGATAATTCGTTTTGTATTAAAGCCGTTTCTTGCGCGGCGATGCTTTGGCTGCTCACGATCGATGTACTCGTCGTGGTGGATACAATATTCACCGTGGAGGTTGTCGGTAGGGTTAGCGTGTATGGATATGTCGTAGGTCTGCCCGACGGCAGCAAACCCGGCAATCTGTTCGCGTTATGTTGCGAAAGACTCAGTAGACTTTGTGCAGCTTCTTGTTCCTCGCTACCAGACTCTTCGCTCTCGTCGCCATCGCTTTCTTCTTCCTCTTCCGAGGATTCTTCCGTATTACCACCGCCGGCCGCTAATCGTGCAATGGCTTCCTTGTCAATATTCTCGTCGCAGACGGTCGTGGGAACCGGTACCACGCCAAATTCCACGCACTTCTTGTAATGAGCCTTGGATTTCATGTGCTTCGTCAGGTTGCCCTTTGTTTTGAAACTATCGCAAAAATGATTAAAATTGCATAAATGTTGCAAAATTGATAAACGTTAGGGAAGCTAATAGAAATTATATGATTTTTTTGCTACGCTAGAAGGATCTGAAGAACTTACCTAAATGTACAGTGCTTGCAAGTATATGGTCTAACATCTGTATGTGTTCTGATATGTTTCTTTAGCATAGACGGTTTCTTACAACGAATACCACATTCTTCGCAGACGTAGCGTCCTCGACCTTAAATAAAAAATATATAAATAATATATAATTCAATATATTGTTTTTAATAATAATAATTATTAATATAATTTATTATTATTTAATGTTATTAATATGTTATTTAATATATTAAATAATAATATATTAAATTATATATTAATAAAAAGAAAAGAAAAAAAGAGAAAGAGATAATATTATGTTACGTATTACACATGATCTTAAACATCATTAAAAGAATTGCAACAAAAAATTTTATTTTATTTTATATAAAATATATAATATGCAATTTTATATAAAATATAAAATTTTATATAAAGTATAAAATTTTATGTAAAATATAATACGCAATTTAAACATTACTCACCTCTTCCGCGTACATAGGTGTAATCCTCATTACTCTCGAAACCTCCGTCAAATATCTTCACTCTCTTCGCTTTCTCCTGCATATCACTCTCCAATCCGCTGTCCGGACTGGTGGGAGTGGTTGGTCTTTGCGAAGAGTGCGTCATAATATCTTCTTGCTTCTTCCACGCGGTGGTGTAATTGAGAGGCCTGTGCCGGGAGTCGTAGTGCGCCATGTCCACGTCCAGTGGTGCTTCCTTGCTTTTCCAATTGGAGTACATCGATAGACCGTGCTGCTGTGTGACATACATCGGCTGCGGTCGATTCAAGGTGCAATAGAACACTCTGGTGGAACACTTTAATCCTAGATATGTGTAGGCGTGTCCGTTCAGATACAATTGTCCGTATGACTTTTTCGGTCGAGGTGTCTCCGGGCTGATGAGAGGAAGCGTGTTCGCCGTAGGCGTAATCCCGTGATGCTTCTTCGGCGTGAAAGTGCCGGGCTTCAGCGGCAGGGACGTAGGTCTCAAGAACTTGTTGGTGTTAGTCGCTTCCTTAGCGACATCGCCGCCACTCTTTGGCGATTTTGCCTCCGGCTGCTTGTCCTTAACAACTAACTCTGTGGAAGTTTTCGTTGGCACTTCTGTTTTGGAAGAATCTAAGTTCACAAGTATCACCGATGGCGCGTTGTCTACCTTTATTTTGGCCCCGTTGAACATGTAACTATCCACGACCTTGGACCATCCACGTGCATCCGAAGAGATGCTGCTCTTCAATCGACCGTTCTCGTGAGATGGTAGATCGTATTTGGAGATCGCGATATGCGTCTCTGCAGGTGCTACTCTGCCGGCATCTATCTCATTGACGCCCCAATTGGAAAATTTCTTCTTGTTTTCTGAAATGACCTTAGTCGTGTATTTTAGTTTACTGTAAGAACTCGATGAAGTCGCGGGGTCGACGCCGTTCGGATAACTAAAAGCCTTGTCTAACTTCGGACTCTTATCATACGTAAATTCTCTCCTCTCTCGCGGACTCTCCATTGTACTTCCTCCTTTGTACTTCACGGTCACGTTATTCTTGATATGACGATCTAGCTCTGCTTTGTTGATGGGCATCGTCATTGTTTTCACGCGATGCTTGTCGGTCGAGGTCTCGACCTTGACGCTAGGAACTTTAGGACTGGTCAAGCCGCTCTTCAGACCGTCGACGCTAGGAGTTTTGAAGCTGATCTTTGCCGGCTCCTTCGCCGGACTGGCCAAGTCCAGAGGCTGATCCAATATAGAAAAAGCATGTCCAGGCAACGAATCGGACATGCCGGACTGTACCGTATTAGGTTGCACCCTCACAGGATTGGCCAGATCCAACGGCTGTACCATGTGCAAGCCCGGTAAACCCGGTATCACCTTGTAACCGCTTTCGCCGGCCGTTATACTCGGAGATATGTCTATAGTCGGCGTACCGGTCAGAGTATGCGGTCCAGGAATGCCGGGTACATAACGTATCACCTTGTCGCCGTGGAGAATACTCGTGATGCCCGTTTGCGGCAAAGTCAATGGGTTGTAGGCAGTGATACTCGTTAACGGGTTGAGATGCGGCTCTAAGTAGTTGTAGCAAGACATGGTAGGCGCTAGATTGGGAGCTGATATGTTCGGTATGATGGACGCCATGTTCGGCGTGTTGGACAGGGATATGGAGGGATTGGGCGTACTGGCCGGTATGGTCGACGATTTGTGCAGCATAGTACCACCGGAATGAAGTCCCGACCTCACCACTATCGACGCCGTCTCCGAGGTCACGCACTTGGCATTAATTATGTGGTCGTTCGTGGGTGACTTGGTCTGTCGCGGCTCGATCCTCATCGTTTTCGTTACCTCGCCCGTGTTATCGAGGATCCTCACCTCGCCACCGAACATCTGTAGCGAGTTCGGACGTGGGTATTTACTGAGTTCCTCTAGCGACCTCAAGCTGGTTGGCACAGACTCCGTTCTTTGTTTCTTGAAGGGCGGAGCATACGCATCGACCAGTCTAGTATTACCCAGCAGAGGACCTGGTGATGGTAAAGGCTGCAAAATGCCATAATAATCGGAAGACTTGGAATCAAAGTCGGAGTCTCGTTTCTGCAGTTCTGCCTGATAGTCCGTTCCTCTTCGGGGACTACCCTTGCAATAATATTTACGATGAGCCTCTAGGTTGTCTATGCTGGTGTAGGGAATATTGCAAGTAGGACAAACGAAATTTTCCAAGGCAATCTCCGGTATTGATACGTTCGTAAAATCGCGAGTTTTCAGAAGGAGATCTTTGATGATCGAACTCTCGGAGTTGTGTGCGCCTTCCTTCGCTTCCTGAGCGCAGCTGTCGCTGTAGCAACGCTTTCTGCTGTTCAAGGTTTCCTCCGTGGAAGACAAGTTCAATGGTTGTTGCTCGTACGATTGTTTCGTCTCCACCAGACTCTGTTGGCGCTGCATTAACTTATGCAGACGTGGATCCACCGCATCGACAATCGCCTGGTTGTCCGTGATGATCTTGTCAATGTGCTCCTGTAACTGTTCCGCGTTCGGTTTGACGGAATTGGAAACGGAAGTAGTTATGGAGAAGGAGGAAGAACTACTGGAAGAACTGGGAGATAAAGAAGACGTATCCGTGTCGCTGTTGATACACTGTAGGGCCGTTCGAGCTTGGAACTTTGGCTTATATATCTTGCCGGTTTTCACGATCTTGACCGCGGTGGTGGATACTGTTGTCGTTGTCGTCGTGGGCATTGAAACGGGAGGCGGAGGTGGCGTACCAGTGCCATTACTAGCGCTGTCCGACAAGCTTATATCGGAATCTTCAGACATCTGCAAAAAAAAAAAAATGTCATAAATTGGAGCATGTTGAGATGCTTAGCAATGTTAAATTACTTAGTAAATTCTAAATTGTTATTGAACATAAGAAAATTGCAAAAATGCTATATTGAAAATTGAATTTCGTATTTCTATCAGTAATTCTTTTATATTTTGCAAAATCAAGATTTTATTAAAATGTTAGATAAAATTATTTAAATTTAATCAAATCATATCGAGAGTAAGAAAAATATACTCTATTAATTATTCGATTAATAATATCTATTTTTATTAAGAATTATATTTTAAATTATTTTTAATAATGAATTTATCGGCTACCTTGTCGCCTCTTTCCATCTTATGCGCATGGGAGCGTGACCTGCAGTGCTTGTACAGATTCGACTTGGTCTTGAAAGCGAATCCGCACGGCTTGCAAGGGTACGGTCGCTCGTTCGTATGCGCCCTGATGTGCTTCTGAAGAACACTCGGCTTGGCGCATGTCAGCTTGCAATAAGGGCACGTATGGCCGCTCTTCCGAGACTCGGCGGTAGGTTCGGTCCCCTCGGGTTCCGGGGAAACCTCGAGCTTGTTGCCGGATTCTTTCGGCGACTCCTTACCGTCCTTGTCAACGTCCTTCCGTTTGAGCGTCTCGGCGGGGACAATGTTGTTCGCCGTGGTCTCCTTCTTGGACTCGACGACCTTCGGCGCGATTTCGGTCGTCGCCATCTTCTTGAACTTCTTGTGCAGGTACTTTGGCTCGCCATCGTTGTTATTGTTATTATTGTTGTTGTTATTGTTGTTGTTGGTCAACTGTGGATCTGTCATCGCCACAGTGTGGGTCTCTGCAAAGAGCACGGCACATTTAATAACTTCTGACTAGGGAAGGGGAAGTTCTGGAGTTGGGGGAAAAAAAGAAGAGAAGGCGAGATCTCATTATGCACGGCGATCGGGTGGTGGACTCTCAAATGACTCAGAGAACAAACGTCGTCGTGTGCACGACGTTAAGGGGAGGGGGGGGGGGGGAAGTGATTCACAAAGAATTCTCTCAGCGCGAATCGGCAAAACTATTCCGCGAAGCAAACGCGCGCAACATCAATTAATCGATATTAATTACTGATTATCTGCATCGCATCAGGATGCTGAGATATGGCTGTTGATGCGGGGAAATGTGTAAAAAGCCCCGAAGTAACGTTGAATCGATTACTTTTATTATGTGAGAAGATTTTTTTATTACGTAAGGCACTATAATGACGCATCGAATTTACGATGATAATAGATTTGTTGGTAATATCCGTCATTGCCGCACGTGGCAACGATTATACATGAAATGCTCGAGGCCGCATTAATAAAGTATCATAATACTGGAAAATTCTAATATACAGATGCTATGACGTTTCCATAAATATATAGACGTTAATGCACTCTTGATGTCATGTGTGAGATAAGAAAATACCAACTCTCGTTTAATAGGCGTTACATTATGTTCCAACGATTACATGACACGTAAAAAGAATTGGTTTGTTATAAATAATTGCGTTGAGAGAGAGAGAGAGAGAGAGAGAGAGAGAGAGAGAGAGAGAGAGATGGAGAGAGGAAGAGAGAGAGAGAGAGAAGTCACAGTCGAGTCATTAAACATTACGTTAGGTATTGCATATTAAAACGCTATTTCGATTTTTGGACGTTATTCATAATATCTTATTTATATAATCGTATATATACAAGATAATGGAAAGATAAATAATTAGCCAAAATACGTGGTTTAAATATCGATTAAAAGAAAATGTGTATTGCAATATTATTTTTTAATTTACCATTTCGTGTAAATTCAACACTATCAAACGTAGCAAAAATAACACATATATTAGATATATTTATATGTCAGTGCCTCATTTATTTTATTTCCATCCATCATCTCATACATGTAACAATGCATTTATTTTCACGTCAATTAATTTCATCATACAAGGTTGAGATTAAAATATAAACTTTTTGATTAAATCATCGATCGATAAAAAATAAAAATACAACGAATACGTATGTTATTAATTCATTGATCATATATTCTGCACAAAAGAGAAAAGTAAGTGACTGATATTTTCCGCACTATACACTTTTGCGATCAAGAAAATATTCAAGTGTGAATAATTGCTAATAATAATCTGTCAATAGATATTTCTCCGCAGCAAAGAAATAATAGAGCCGTATCTAAAACGTGGATGAAACATAGAAAATTGCATCGGTGATCACATAATTCTGCAAATATGAAATTCATTTAGGAAACTTAATTATGCATCTTGCACTGCGTCGATAAATTCCGCTTTAATGACATATCGCTTTTAAATATGCGTTATTTTAGCATATCCTCTGTAACATTAATTTGATTCTCTTAGTATTTAACATATTTATGAGATTCATAGGCTAGAATTTCAACATCTATTAAACAAACGTAATATTTATATCATATACAATAGTTTTGAGACATTAGCAATTTATTGAATTGTGCATATAAATAGTTTTTTAGTTCTGTTAAAAAATCTACCACATAGATTAATTAAAAATGAATTATATATATACACATTCTCATTAACTTTATTTTATTTACATTAACATATTAATATCTCGTACAGGATTATTTTAATCATATCCGATGTAGGTCAAAGTGGAAATTGGTTTAAACGCAATTATCCGTATATTCAATATTTAAGACGCGACAGAGATCGTCCTCGCGGCATATTATGCGATAATGCGATATCACGAAAGCGGAAGTGAAGGAGCGAGTTCAACAGTTCAGATATATTTACGTATGAACAAGATTTTTTACTCCTACATTTCCATTTATAAACGACCAAAATCTTTTGTGTTTGCTCACCGTTCCAGCCTATCGACAACGAATTACTTACTATGGAATTAGTGAGAATTGTAATTTCTCGACATTCTTGCCTCTCTTTCTCTTAACTCTGTCGACCTATATACGTCGATTAATCGCGTAATTACCGACCGCGTCATCGGATGCAGCTGACGCCAATTCCTTCAACTCGAATTACAACTCAAATTTGATGCGATCATTAAACTGATGTTATCAGTATGCACCGCAGTTGTATAAAGATGTTTTGAGATTAATCCATATCCTTCATATGAAAGATTCAAGTTACGTAAATTATACAGAATTACGGAAATCATTTTTAATTTAATATTCGTTATAGTTTGAAGCTAAATACTATTTCCACAAAAATTAATATTTTTTTCTCATTCTGTAAATTCTCTCTTTTTAATAAAAAAAAATCTATATACTTTTTGCTTATTTTAAAAAACTTCTTACGATATATTATATCATTATATAACGTATAAATTATTCAGAGCAGATTGCGCGCATTTTAAATTTTTGATTGAATTCAGCATCGAGGTACCTATGAGTATTTCGCTTAAAATTCATAATTTGCAGTCCGTAAAAACTTGATTGTTATTGTCTCTAAGTCTCTGTACATCGCGGTATTTTTAATGGAGCACATTTTAATGAATAAATGTAATTCACATATTGACTGATCCTGTTAAAATAAAAATAAAATATTTAATCCATAAATATTTAATATCCGCGCAAAAAAAAGAGCTTGAAACGAGTTAAATGTTGTGGCAAATGGATAGTTTCACACACACGAAAAATTTAACTTTGCTCAATTCTCTATTATAATATTTTGGAAAAATGTATTATATTTATTAGTTCGCTTTAAACTTAACTTTGATAGCTCATTTTTCATGAAAAAAGAAAAACAAATTTATGTCGTTTTACCTAATCGTTGCTAATGAATAATTTTATATCCTCTGTTCTTCGTACAATTGCGCTCTCATCGTGTTTTTCGTTGAAGAATGCGCGTCGCCAATCGGGCGTCCATGTCGTTCCCGCGTATATTTTTATAGCTAGCAGAAATCACTGGTCTGTTCTCGGACGCCACTTTCGCGGCACCGTTCGCCGAAGTACCCCGATAATTTTGGACCGCGCTATTTATATACGCAAATGGAGAGAAGAGAGAGAAAGAGAGTGAGAGATAGAGAAAGACAAAAAAAGAAGCGAGAGGAGCTGACGAGCCAACCTGGTTCGTCGACGGAGGTATTCCTCCTCGCGCAAAGTCACCGTTCAAATGACGAAACTTACGTCGACGATCCATTTGGCAGTGGCGGTCTCCTTCGTTGGAAGAGAAACATCAGGAAACTATCATGAAAGTTTTGACTCTTGTAAAGATGTCTAATGTACCGCGCGATATATTATAATTTATGCGACATTGCAAACCACATATTGCATACAATAAGCAGTTTTATATATATATATATACGTATATATATTTCTCTCTCTCTCTCTCTCTCTCTCTCTCTCTCTCTCTCTCTCTCTCTCTCTCTCTCTCTCTCTCTCTCTCTCTCTCTCTTCAAATATAATTGCATTTTCTTTTAAAAAAATGAAAATGATATTATGAATTATTAATTGCAATTAAAAATGTCGTTGAAATGTTGTTTGCAAGTTATACAGATAAAATTTTGCATTTTTAATAATATCAATAATTTTAAATAAACATTTATTATAATCTCATGTGTATCTTCATATTAGATCTCATCGAAACATCGAAGATCACTTACAGTATCCAGTCTAAATCGCACTTCCGATCACATCGCGAGCAGTTAAGCTGAATCGTTAATTTTCTGTAAAGTTTACGCGACGTAAGCGAGCATGACGTCGATTCGCGGATAAAAAGATCATTTATGTATAAGCGTACACGCGCTGTTGGGAGGATACGCGTGACGTAACACACACAAGATACGCGAATTTCATTAGGTTTTCTCCTCGGTCGGCGGCGAATCTAGAAATGAATGAAACGACAATGGCGCGTTATTCGGCGTCGTGTCCATTCTTATTCGCTCGGTCCTATGTTCCACGAACGCACGATCGCAGCACGGTATCTACGCGTACTATCGCAGGATGTTTTATGCGTTACAGACCGACTTAAAAGTTCATGCGCGAGGAAACTGAATCATCGACAATCAACCGTGACTCTTTCGCGCAATCGTAAATTTACATAAACTGCCTGTGTGTTTTCAAGCGTTGTTCACAATACACATTATTATTTCGACTATGGACAAGTATGATGGGAATCTCTCTACACACACACACACACACACACACACACACACACACACACACACACACACACACACACACACACGTATGTATAACGACGATATGCGCATTATACTTATGTATCAATGTTCAAATACACAAGATTTTTTGTTCATATCTTGCAAGTGATTGTATTATTAATTTGCAATTTATGAGAGATTGAAGGTTGGAGGATTTTGTCAGAGTAAACATATAATAATACAATCTTGCTTTGTAATCGTTAATTTTAAACAGATATTATTTTAACAAAATGTTAAAACTTGACGATTAATCAAGTCTTTACACAATTAATGCTAGTTTAGATCTCGGCGAATATTCTATTTTGATCAATATATATAAATCATACTTTTCAAATTCAATATGCTTTACGTATAGATTTCTACATATTATAAACATCATCAATTTATAAATAAGATTATTAACAAATGCCAAAGCGTTTGTATATTTTTATTTTGTATTTCAATTGTATCTCGTTTCGTGCATTTTATAGATCAAGACTGATAACATCAGTGCATTAAAAATGAATAAGTAGCGAAAAGATTATCGTCGGCAGCATAACGCTCGAGTTTCGGATTATTCAATTAACCTTTCAAATATTTGTCTGAAATTATAGCTTGTTATCAAAGTTATTCGTGTATTATGAACGCGTATTCGCGAGAACTGTTTTCTGCAGCGAAATATACTTCGTAAACTTGGTATAACGCGCAATAAATATAGTAAACCTATATGCACTAGTAAAGTCCGCAGAGCGACGAAAATGGGTCATGATATGTTTTGTTTGCGTTTTAAGCAAACACACAGATGTAGATTTCGGTGGGTTATACTCGACAGCATAAAATATGCCAAAGTTATTTCTCTGTTAGTAAAGCACTCTAATAAAAATTGCATCCATAAGTTTAATTTCACGAGGAATTAAGAAAAAATGACATTTGATAAGCGTTACAATTTGACAGCGTGATAAATTTGATATAGATATGAAGAGAGAAATGTTGGTAGAGTTTTTAATTAAAAAAATGCGAGAAAATATATATTAAAAATAATGTTTTTTCCACACAACAATTATATAAAAATTTAAAAAATTATTAATGTATATATATTGTATGACTTTTTCAGAATTTTGCCAAAGATTTGCCGGATTTCAATTTATTTCGATATAAAATTAATGTGACCTTTTCTTCTTGTACATTGATATTTGATATTTTTTATTCAAAAATGTTCAATTTACGGTTATTATGAAATAACTAAGCGGCAAATTGCAACGCGGTTTTACACGGGGGGGATCACTTTTATCTCGTGCATTGTATTTTTCGCTAATAAATCATCTATATATATACTTTAATCTTGTTACATGTTACACATCTCGCAAGAAATTGTCAATAAAATCGTGTCGATAAAATTCTGCAAATAAAATGCTTCAAAGTATAAGACGCGGCTTAAAATAAAACTGTCTGCTCATTTTATTTTAGATTGATCGTCGCGTAAAACAAAAATGAGAAAAACAAAACATGAGATTTAGCTATACCATTGGGCACGTAAAGTTAGTTGTGGACTTTTGGCATAAGGTTTTATTTTCGGTCTCTCTCTCGATCGCCGAGTTTAACGATCTCGCCCACATCGTTTTCGCCGGTCCGAATAAAACCCCATGTGGAGAGCCAGTCTGATCGAGCTGATCGAGCCCCTGGGGTATTTTATTGATGTATTGGTGTTATTATTGTTTGCTCTCTATCTCGATAGAGCTCACTCCCTGACCTCGATCCCCTCCCTTGTCGATGCATCATCAGGCGTACGCGCGCGAAGATAACCCATACTGTATCTCACCATGTTTGGCCAAAAGCAAGCTGCAAGTATAAATTTATACGGCTCACGATGGACTTGATTCATTCATGATTTTGTAAGAAGATAAAAATATAATGTCTCTTATGGCGCTCCTTTCATTTAAAAATCACAGTTTAAGACATGGCATAGAAAACAAATGCTATTAGGATCGATGGCCAAATTCTTATAAGCATTTTTTCAGCCAAATATGAAATAAAAATCTCAATAGATAAATGTCTTCAAAATTATACGTTCGATACGAAAGAAAAATATAGGCAGTCTTCAAAATTATCTTCCAGATTTAAAGAATTGAATGAGAAATATGGAAAATGCAACATCTCGTATATGCGTTGTGTATTAAACAAAGAGATACAAACGATATAGTAAGTTACAGATATCGTCTCGTATGATTTAGGCTTAAGTCTGGGGGAGAGTCAGAAGAGAGGTGAAGAGTAAACTCGTACAAACGACCAATTGCAATCTATGAATAGTTCGTTCAGAGTCTGCCATCGTATGTCGTACAACGCACATCATGCCACCGCACGCTATATAGACCTGACAATTCGTTAATCGTTTTATGCCGGACGCGGCAGACGCGTTAAACGCTCGTTCAACTGACCGCGGCTTAATCCCATCATGCATCAATTTTCACACTTATTTACGTCTGAGTCTCGATAATATCAGCTTTACCGTTTAAGGTTTTGAAGATTTTAGCTTAGTTTCATCTTTCATTTCAATGCCTTGCAATAATTTTGATAAATTATATGAGAGTTATGAGACAATTTTAATTGCAATGTTTAAGAAACTCAATTCATTCACTAAGTTAATAATCAGAAATTTTCGCAATTTTTATTCCAATAAAAATCTCTCTCCCTCTCACACACACAAGTTGATCTTTTAAATTTAATTATATATAATCTTGACAGTTTTCTAATAATGAATGCATTTTTTAAATATTTTATTAGAATTTTATTATTCGAGTTTCCAACACGGAATTCACAAATCGTACTAGACATTACTTATGCGTAGATGGGACCACAAGTTTTCGTAATTTCAATCAATTGCTGCGCGAGGCATGAAGATGGATACGATGTTTGGACGTTCGTTTCATTCGTGTTCGTTGCTTTCACATTCCTGTCAAACATTCACATTCGATCAGTATTTGTTATATGCGATAAACGCAAAAATATAGATGTTCTGTTCTCTACAGCGAATCAATTCAAACACGCGAATCGAATGTTCCGTTCGCGTTTATTACGGTATACACGTTTTCCAAATTTTAACAGTAAAAATTCAGTATTCATTTCGTGGTTCGTTCACTTTTATACTCAGCTTTTTAAAATTCCGCGCAGTTCGTTTATATCTGACTTGATTTGATCAACGGGAAACCAGGCTTGAATGGTCATTGCGCCACATTAGGTCGCGTGTTATTTTATTATACAACAACAACATCGCGGAGATATCTGTATACAAAGTCAGCGGAATGCTCAGCATTCCGTCGTACGTGAATCAGTGTCGTCGGACATTAACGAACACGATTGCGGGAACCGGCTTGGCAGTTTTGCGACTTTCGCCGACAAGATCACCGATCTTTCGAGTGTCTCCTTCGAAGAAGCGAAGATAATTTTAGCGATGCCGCGGACTTTTAAATATTTAACGGATGAAGAATTGGACGCGAATCATTCACGATACCGAAGAAAAGCACGCCGAAACTCCATGATATCTTGTTGATTCTGAGTCAGAGGCGGGTCAATTCCCCGTTCGTTCATTAATTCCGTTTAAGCTTGTGCGCAATTCTCTGTTGCTGATACGGGAGAACTTTAATTTAACTAATATAGAAATCGATAATGGCGGGATACGGCTTTTAGAGTAGACAATACTGTATTGTCATACTCATCCGATGCAAATCTCTGCGTAAGAATAATTTAACCGTTTATTAATACTATTTTATAATATTTACTTTAATGTTTATTTTAATAGCATATATTCATTTTCATTTATTATTGATATATCATCAGATTGTCGTGTGCCAGATACCCGAATACATCGTCCAATTAGCATCAATTCAGCGCAATATTTTGCAATGAATCAAATTAGTGACGCATATTTCTCTTGTAAAGTATCTGAATCAATTTGTTCTCTTGTTGAAATATTTCATATAAAGAGTTTAAATTACGATATAATTTATTAAATATTTACCGAATGATGTAATCAAATATTTATACAATATGACGATAACTCAAAATGTGTTTCTAAAACTTCAATAATTTATAAAAATTTATTAACGCACTGCTATTCTCTCCTAAATAATTAAGCTTCTTTCTCTTAAGTATTCGAGAATAATCATCATTATTAAAACGATTATTCTTATTACGTGTCTATTATTGCTATGGATGTTGGATTACATCAGAAGTGTCTCGCCGCGGAAGCGAGGTTGGGAAACACTGGTATATCGCGTAGCGGGTCTACGGCGACCGAGCGCGCGTCGCTGCACCGGATGAACTCTTCGACCGTGCATTGGCTGCTGCCTCCTTCCTTTCCTCCCCTACGTCAAAACTATACAGACTGTACTTGTCGTGCACGCGGCGGTCCGCGCGTGTAGATCGTACAGTGCTGCCATCGGCGAGGAAGCGGGAGATTCCCGCGACACGCAAGTGAGTCACGCGCGCGATCCGCCGTTGCTGCCGCTCACGTCTGACGAAGAAGCGGCATTCCCTTCCTCATCTCTCCCGCGCGCCGCCTGCGTCTGACAGAGCGCCTCTCCCCCCCCCCCCCTTTCTTCCGTCGGCCTTCGCGCGACCACTACAGACGCACACACGTGACGATCTCGGGTGCTGCGTTCGCGCGCGCGCACGGTCGGGGATTCCGTTCGACACAGTCCCCCACCGTGCATCGAAGGAGACTCGACACGAATCCACGCCGCTCCGTTCGCGCTGCCGGTGAACGGGTGATTGGGTCACGCACCCCGTCTACGTGTCCTAGGACGTTCACGGCCGCGTATCCACGAAATCCCCCTCCCTGCCTCCCCCCGCAGCTTTCCGAAGAAGGGAACTCTCTCTCTCTCTCCGAAACTAAACCGACAATGATGAATGAATGTTCTTTTTTCTATACATACTCTAGTTTTCTCTCATTTCGTTCTCTATTTCTGATTTTATTTCAATTTTATTTCGTGCTCTTCTTCGCGTGTTGAAAGTCTCGCGCGTAACATATAATATCGTGAAGCTTAGTTTAAACTTTCATTCGAACTGTGCTTTTCTTGCGAGCGAGTGAAAGTGAATTAGCGAGATTTTAGTATCACTTCATTCTCCGTCATTACATCATTTAACTTGCGCGTGTTCTATCTTGATCTTTACAATTTCATAGGTGTGATAAAGATCTGATAATTTAATATTAAAGAATGGCGTAAAATAGTATTCTGTAGATGAATCGATCGGCTTGACAATTGAGTCATTCAAGTACCAGGCGTGTAAACAATGTGACTCCGTATTTACCTTTCGTTTAATTAGGTTCTACTATTGACAAACGCGCCTTTATCACCAATAGCTGTTTTCATATCTATGACGCACTAATCTAATAGCGAATTCTTCGTATTTATTTCCATATCATTACAAATACTACGATACACCTCTATAAATTTGCAAATTTATCTGATATTGTCAATCGATCGTGCAAGACTATTAACGCACGACATTTAACATATGTCGCAAAAGTTGAAACGAGTGTTTATCGAATTAATTCTTCCGGTTTTGACGCAAGTAGCTCTGCTTATAGTCTCTTTTATCTTTTTTTGCTGTGAAAACGAATCGTGTGAGAAACAGAAACGAACGCTTGTTGACGTTGTATAAGGAACGCTACAATGTTCGCTACAATTAATGGTAGTAGCTTTAATCGCGTCACGATCGACGTAGAAGGCACACAATACGTTATACATAACAGTATTCCCGATTTGAATTCCGTCATCGATTTAGCGCACGTAAAAATACTTGGATATTCAAATGCAATCACATAGACGAGTACCGTTTATTAATCAATATCAATATCAAAAAAAGAATATATTTTATATATAATGAAAAAAAAAACTTTTTGTCGGAGATTTAATCAGTCTTATCTCATTGTCATACTACTAAACTATCGGATTAATTTCATAATAAATATACGATAGTTCGTATTAAATTCAATTTTATAGAAGTGCACGCTGCCTTTGATAACCATATTTTGTCATCGTTTATGTGGTAGCATATGTATGTAACATAGATGATAAAATTATCGTATACTATTCGTGTGGTCCAATGAAAGAGAGCCAAGTTCGAGAAATCACATTGTGAGATTAAGAACCCGAAGATACGTCTGGCAAGAACGGCGAGTGTCCTACAATCCTTTTAAGCTTATTACAAGACCGTAACAGGTTTATAGTATCATCGAGCGAACGTAATGAAGTTCGGTGGATTTACGATGGGGGTGCACGTGCAGTTAAAGTAAATTTAGATAGCGAGTAAAGTAAATTCCATTGTATCTCGCGCGTATCTATGCCTTTCGCGAGATATTTCAATCCGCGAATGATTGCGCCGCGAAGAATTTTTTATTTGATCTCGTAATTTCATTTTTCGGATAAAAAAGATCAATATCACTCCGATAGCAAATTCAATTATACACCCACAAAGATCGAACGATTTGATTTAAAATAGCAAGTAGTTTAGTATATGTATATACACATTTTTGCATTTAAATAGTTCATATATTACGCGTACATCAGAAATGAGAAATATAGATAGTTATTTTTAAGATAATCCATCAATAAAAATTTTTTTTATTTGAAAGCAACGCTTATCACGAACACTTGCAGATTAAACATTTTGCACCACTTTACGTAACGTCTCTTTACTTTGCGTAGAGAGCAGATTAATCGCATTGCAATTTTCTCCAATTCGCATAAATTACATTGCAAAAAAACTAAGCAAATAAATCAAATCAATTGCGAAAAAGTGATTCCACGAAAAGATATCAACCGTTGATGTTTATCCGATCTTTTTCGCGTATGATGCGCGTTGTACATCCCGTTGATAGATGAAATTTCTTTGACAGATCACACGCAGCGAGAAAGAGAGAAAATTCCACACGATCAATCAGTGAAGATTCCTATCTAACATCTCCATATTTTCGTGCTTAAAGCAGGCATTCCGGTAAACGGGTGAATTCTTACATTCGAGCGTTTATTAAACTCTACACAAAATGTCCATAAAAAGAATGTTAATATTACACAAGTGTTATCTACCTAATATAGGACCGATATTATAAAATTATAAATATTTATGATTTATTATCGTAGTCTTTTTTTGATAAGAGTTCCTTACATAATTATTTTCCACGTCAACGTATCTAATAAAAATTATGTAAAAGAAGAACATATGAGAAAATTTCGAATTTCTTGATGCGCACGGTTGCAGATTTCATCACAATTTTAATGATATTTTTTATTATAACATAGTATTAAAATCATATATATATATATTGCTTGTATAGTTAAGTGTTTCTCAATACGAAGGTTTTTCGAAGAATATGTTAATAACGCTGCTTTAGAAAATAACATTTACTATACGTTCATTCGTCGAACGTTTCAAAGCGTAACAGAGATGTTTACGGAATATAAATCCCCTTCATTCGTTTCTTTAACTTGTTCCGCGGACTTCTCTCATCTTCGCGTGCTATTGTTTACACACAAAACAACTGCCAAGTTCATCGCGTGTTTATACTTGTTTCAAAGAAATATTGAGCATTACTTATTCTCGCGACTACTTATTCTCGAATCATATCTCATTCTCTTCCATTTTCGTAAGAAATTTACAGACACGGATGTAGAGTTGTTTTTCTCTTTCTTCTTTTATATAAATAAAAAGAATATCATTTATATATATATATATATAAAGAGTTTTTTATTTAGATATGTATTTCGAAGGTTTAGAAGTTATTGTCTTAATTCAGTTATGTGTCCAGAGCTGAAGCGATTTAAAAAAAGAACTGCGCATTTGAGTTACTATTCACCTATAGGAATATACCCGCGAATAAGCCGTACGCTAGTCCGAATCGGACTTACAATTCCGGTCGAGAGTTCCTGCCACGAATAGACGACAAATCAAGAGAAATTCCGACGATCCCACTCGCAGCCTGGCCGATTCCGGCTTTATACGGCTTGGCGGAGCCGGCCGCCGCTTCGTCGTCGTGTCACCATCGCTATAGACATAGCGCGCGTTATACTCTCCCGCTCGCTCTCCCTGTCTTCTTGGCATAGCATGAAAATAGCCCAGCGTACTTGGAATATCGCGTGGCCTACGCGCTAAGCATGCTAAAACAGCGTCGTAGTTCGACCAACAGACGTGCGTGTGTGCGCGTGCGAGAGTATGAGCGATTACACAAACGAATGTAGCTAACGATGCTTCGCTACCAGAAAGTACCGGTAACTATATTCGAAAGTACCGATAACTATATTATGGGGGGGGGGGGGGTACCGATATTTATAAATACGATATTGATATTTTACACCGAGTGTCGATAAAAAAAAGATTTCACGATATTTTCTGAGAGAGTCGTTCTAATAAATAAAATTGTGAGATAGATATAAATAAATTATATAAAGGTTACGTATCTTTTTACAAAAATAAACTGTTCGATGATCTCAATATTTCTCTTTATAATCAGCAAATGTTTCTTATATATTTATATTTAGGCAATTCTATTAATAATATGACTCTTCGATTTTTATTTTTAATTCATATTTCTATAGATCTATATTTAAATAAATAAAGTACCAATATATTTATAGAATCTTAATAGGGAATCTCCACAAAAATTATATATATATATATATATATATATATATATATATATTTCAAGCAGAGAGAGACGACAAAAGAGAAGCAAAGAGAGAAAGAGAGAAAAGAATGTTTTATCCATCATTGTATCTTAAAAAATTGCTTTTCCGCCGTTAAATCTTTCTCTTTACATCATATGGTTTTGTTTTCGAACCGCTTCGGCGCTCTCCCTACTCGCTCTGCAACTTTGTCGTAATCTACCTTTCGAAGTTCACATATACTTGTTTGACCAGAGATAGTCCGCCAACGATACTGCAGGAATTCGTGGTTAATTATAACTTGTGAGTTATTTACAGTTTTAATATTCGTATTAATTTTGCGATATAACGAATGTTTCAAAATTATTCTTTTCAATTAAACTTTTATTGAGCGAAACTTTACTAGCTTCGTCAAAAATCTGTAATTATAGAAACATATATAACAAATGCAAAACTGTATAATGATTTTCGTTGCTCCTCCTCTAATTCATTTGTTAATAGTATTGATTTATTCCGCGCTTCGGAATTCCACTTCTTAAATCCCCACGAATAATTACATAGAGATATGTAAAACTAATTATAAAATATAATAGCAATTATGAATAACATATTACTTTGGAGATAATAATAATAATAATAATAATAATGAATATATAAAAAAAGAAATAAAAAAGTAAGAGGAATTACAAAGTAGTCACGGAACATTATAGCTATCTGAATATTTAAAGTTCATCCTGCTAAGCTATTATTAGGAAGTTTTTTTTAAGTAAAAATTTCGTTTTTATAGATTGGGCGAAAATATACATCTCGTGTGTCCGTTTTAGTAAGTTAAAAATAAAGCACGGTCGCAAGCTTGTAAATAGTAGCCAAGATTGCATTGGACTTTCAAGGATAGAAACGCGTTAGTCAGCGATGATAATGTCAAACGATTGCTCCGTCATTATCTGTCTCTCCTTTTCTTTTTATTGGAAAACTCAGCATGATAAAAACGTTTTTCAAGCAAAAACACATCGTGTACATGTACGTCACACGCGGTATTTACAACCGAAGGCTGAAATTACTATCGCGTACGCGATGCTCGCACGCGGTCCGGTTTGTAAAAAGGAAGAAAACGGTAGAAGGGGGGGGGATAGGGGCGCCAGCAACGCTGACACGGAGGAATCGACATAACGACCACAGCATCCCTCGTAAATTTTTACAACGCCGTTCACAATGTACAAAACTGGTCACAGAAGAATCCAATCTCTCTCTCTCTCTCTCTCTCTCTCTCTCTCTCTCTCTCTCTCTCTCTCTCTCTCTCTCTCTTCCTCTCATTCACATTCTCACTCAGCTTTCCGAGTATCACGAAAACACGTTGGTGTCGTGGCGATGAGATCTCAGGGAAAGAAGGGAGCGACCGAAAAAGGAGAACGAATGGCGAGCGCTGAGAGGGAGAAAGAGAAGAGAAAAGAAGAGAGAGAGAGAGAGGGGGGGAACGGAGTGGCGAACTTGAGCGGAGAGACGGGATCGGAGAGCGCGGCTACAATGCGCAAGAGAGCAGGAGAAAGAAAGAGAGATGAAAAAAGAGAAAGAGAGACAGAAGCACTGTTGTCGCATCATATCTCGCGAGTATACGGGGTCAGAGGAAAAGAGGGACAAACATACCGCGAGTAGAGTGGTAGCGGCGGGGTACGAGGGAAGAGAGCGGAGGACTGGTAGCGGAGGCTGCGGAAAAGACGGGGGACGGGGGTGAGGGGTGGCAAAACGGGAACCGCGGGGAGATGGTTCACCTGTCGTCATGGCAACGCCGCTTCGCCGCTCACTTGTTACTCCATCGGCATAGCTCGGCCCTCGGCGGCGGTCCTCTCGCAGCCTCCGCAGGAATACGAACGCGAGTCACGATCCATCGCGTGGGACAGAGAGCGAGACGACGCCTCCTCTCCGACGAGGCGAGTGTTCGCGCTTGCTGGCGCGATCTCTCCTGCCTCTTCGAAGATCGCAGTGAATTCTCTCCTTTTCTGACGACACGGACGGAAAAAAAATTAAGTTGCGCGAGAGACACGATATCCTCTTTTGCGGTTCACCACTACAATATGCACTATAGAGATTATCACACACACTCCACCGCGAGATGTATATATATATACATATAAATTTATATATCTCTCGTCCTCTCTCGCACCCCGTTGTTTCCTCTTTCACCCGCGAAGAAACGAAGAATTTAAACGTATCACAGAAACGCGGAGGCGAGGGAAGAAGCGAACAACATCCACCCTCTCCTTTCTTCGATTCGTTTTACTCGCCTCTTGTCCTCCCGCCGCGTACTTAAGCCGAAGTCACTCTTCTATTTTAAGCTTCGCACTTGCCTCGTCCGCGTATCCTCTATCTCTCCCTCCTTCTGGCACCGCGGACCAGTCGTATGTGATATTCACACACTCACCCACATACGGATACGCGCGCAAGAAACGGAGAGAGACCGCTCGCGAGTTCTCGCGCAACACGAAGCACACATGAGAGAAGAGAGAGAGAGCGCCCGCGACTCCTCTTCTTCTCGTTATCCACTTACTACGAGCGCGACAATCTGTTTGCTATGCAAATCACGTCTGACCAGTGCTGACGTAGACCGGCGTCGACGACGACGACGAAGACGGCAGCTCCGAATCGGCTCCGTGTCGACGGCGAGTATCTCTCGCTAATGCACTCGGCCGCGCGCGGTTAGTCATTGCCCGTCGACGAGCGACATACGTAGAAAAGTGTAATCGGCCACCGCGCAGCGCGATTCCACGGGAGATCTCCTTACCCCCACCGTGAGCGCGACACGAGCAGACTGCACACCATCACACCGCGACTACCGCGTGGTCACCGCTACTATTACGTCCCCGCTATTATCATCGTCGGCGATCGCGCTAACGCCGAGCGTCGTGTCGTGTCGATGCGTAAACGCACCGCGGCGCGCGGCAAGAAACTCCGACCGCGAATTCCCCCGGCGGCTGGTCTCACTCGTCCGGTGACGTCATTGGCGCCTAAACGCGTCGCGTTGCGAGCGGCGGCGGCGGCTGCGGGATACCCGCGCGTCTCCTCTCTCCGAGTGATCGGTAGCGGGTTCTCCGGTCGATCTATCGCATCGACACGATGCGACGACCTCGTTTCTTGCTGATCGTATGTATGTATCGGTGAAACAGAGACCGTAGTATTCCAAGTCTTATATCTTCGACCGACAATGCGACTCGTTGACGTTTGATCGGTTTGCCAACGAACACGATAGACGACAGTTTCTTTCACTTCTTGCCGCGATTTACGAGAAAACCTTATTTTCCGTTCGCTCCTGTTCAACGATGATCACTAGAAATTCTTCCCCATTCTTGTCCTCGTGGTCGCTCGTACTCGCTGCGTTGTAACTCGCTCCACTCATCGATTGGTACAGGAGACGAGTGTCGATCCAGCTTCCAATATCCTCAATGATCTTCTGTATTGGTTGACACTTCCGGCATATCCTCCAGTGTGACATTCGCTATTTCTTCGGTATACACCGGTTTCTTTTCACTAGAATATAATCAACCGCACACGCTACGCTTCAATTTTACGGATTTCCCTCGTGAAACGACAGACGTCAAAGTCACGCTTTCCCGCTTTGCGTTCGATCGCGATCGATCGAGATTCCTTCCCGAAGCTTCGCGTAACTTTTCCTTCTCGTTTCTCGAAATTTCGCAATCACGCACACCTTCGCACTCTTCACAACTTTTCACATTTCGCTCCTCTAGATCGTGCTCGATATCCGCGCACAAGCTCCCTTCGTTTCTCCCGGCGATTTCAGGTCACTCTCCCGGCGTGTCTTCCACGGTCGATCTTGTTCGACTTCTGCCCGAGAATCCGCGGCGCGTACGATTTTTCACCGATGATCTTTCTCGCCGTTCTCTCTCGTTCTTCTTCACGATTTTTCTTCCTCCGCCCTTCCACGCGAGTCTCTCCACTTTATCCCCGCGTTGTTATCAACAAGTGATTCCCCACAAACGCAAACAGTCAACGAGCACACCATACGACCATCCACGGTGTCGCGTTGCGGTGTCGCATGCCGCACAACGCTACACACCTCCTCACAGCGTTGTTATTGTTGCGTAACTGGCGGGCCCCGTGTTGCTGGCTGACTCTCCGGTCGTGCCACGAGACAGAGCGTATGGAGTAGCGGCGCGGGGGTAAAAGAGGGGAGAGGAGAGGATTGTGGAGAGGAAAGGCAAGGTGAGGAGAGGGAGCCGAAGAGCGAGGTAGCCCCGTGGGTGAGCCAGTGGGCGAATACGCAATGAGAGAGAGAGAGCGTGCGAGCGGTGCGCCGTCTGGCGTGGCTGGCGACAGTCTACTGCCTTCCGAGAACCACGAGGCGATTCCGTGTATCGAACGCGCACCGAGGGACGTCGACGATGGAGATGAGAGCGGAGGAAGGGGGAGACATCGGCGCGCGATCCTGGTAGGGAGAGCATGAGGGAGTGTGAGGGACAAAGAGACGACGGGGCGAGCAACATGAGAAAGCCCGAGCGGCCCCGAAAGAGAGAGAGAGAGAGAGAGAGAGGGAGAGGGAGAGAAGAAGATGAAGTAGAGTGAGAGAAACGGAGCGGGAGAATTCAGACACGAGCTCTTCAGGGACGCAGATATGTTTCGCGCACTCTCTTATGTTGCGTGCACATATCGCAGAAAGAGAAAGAGAGAAAGAGAGAGAGAGATAGGAGGGAAGAGAGAGAATCGGTTCGCTACATGTCATATTGAAAGATGATAATGAGGGTTTTAACCGTGGCCTTGTTATCGTCGACTACTACGCGACATCGCGCGCAAAATGGAAAATCTGTCGTGAAATTACGGTCGACGTGAGCGCTGAGACCCTGACTTACGTCAGGTTTACGTTGTATTTCTTTCTTCTCTCTGTTGTCGTTCATCGCGGTAGACACACGGTCGAAGACGATCAAGCCAAGCGCTTGAATGAGCAATAACAGCCCTCTATAACGCGCAAGTCGCTAATCGAAATCGATTGTTCTTTAGATTTAGATAGTCAGTTAGTCAAGCGTGTTTCGTTAAATTGGAATTATACTGTTCGGGGTAAGGAACCAAAATAAATCGATTGCGATCGAGAGAATCGCTCCTTTCTTTCTGATTAATTCACGTTTCTCCATTTGCCTTTATTCAGAAACCGCACGTATAAGCTCTAATCCAACCTGTTTCCGCAGCGCGCGCCTTGCGGTGTAACGTTACCTGTTTGTAAAATACCTTCCCGTCGATTCCAATTTTAATCATCGCTATAGATCCTCCACTCCGCGGCCGACGATCAACGTCGTCGGCGGATTAGAGCGAGCTTTTTAGAAGATATTCAACCGTTTGGCGACGGCACCCAAACAAAACGATATAAATAAAACTGTAAAAATACAAGGGAGAGACTCCCCCGCCTATAAATGAAAAAAAAACAGGGATCTTATACTATCTTATCTATTCCGAATCGCTAACAGTCAAGAACACGGACAGGATATCTTTTCCGTCCGTCTCTTTGCCGTCGTCTCGGTTATGTTTCATCTCATTCCGGAGACCCTTCCACCGGGAAGGGATCCCGCTGTTATCTGTCAGGTACTTACAATCCTCTCTCTCTCGCGTTTGCCAGTCCCGGAAGGACGGTTGGCCTTCAGGGAATTGACCTCGAGGATTTTCTAAATCTTCGTTCGAAGAAGAATGCGATGAATGGAAAAAAAATTAATATTTTAATATATATTTATAACTTTTGTGTGTGAAAATGACTTGCTTTTAAGAACCACTCTTTGTATTTTAATTCTTTATTTTTTTTGACTTTTTTCGATTTTTTACTCCATAAGAAATATTCTAAATATTTAGATGATCTTGCCTTTCTAAACAATTCTAGGAATCTTGCCTTTCTAAACAATTCTAGGAATATATGAGACCTTGTAAGGTCGTTCTTTTGAAGAAAAATTTTTATTCACAAATATGTATCTTCATAATATCTAACTTTGCCAGAAAAAAATTGCATATAATACACACACACACACACACACACACACACACACTGTTAAATTAAATACTCTAGCTTTTAACTAAAGTATAACGTTGCGCGTATCTATGCGATTATGTCGGTTCTACTCCGTCAGTGACTAACGGTATTTATATCATAAAATTATTCGATAGCGTATTATCCGGCGATATCATCTGTGAATTTTCGTTTGACCTCCGTTACAATTAACGGGTAATATGGTACACGATTCATCATTCAAGAACAATCGGGCGGATAATTAACGATTTCATTGCACGGAGCACGCGAAAGAGCCTTCGTCACACATTGCGAACGTTGGTCGATCGTATCTGAAACGCAACACCGTCGTTCTCATGCACACGCACACTTGCGATCGTGGGCGATCAACTACGTAATATCGTGTATGCAACAAGTTACTTTCATTAATTGGACGTAGCAAGAAGACAGCAAGCATCGATATAAAATTAACCCGTGTCTGCTTTCACGGTTTTAGATATTCAGATAGCATAATATATGTGTACTTACAATTAGTGACAGACAAATTGAAATATGAAATGAACACGTGCGTGTGTATTGTCTATGAGAAAGGTATAATTACTATTTTTTTTATTAAAGTTCTTATTACACATGTATACAGGATTTTGTGTATTTCTAATGTATTTATTTTTGAAAAGATAGCACATCATGATTCGTTTTCGATTATACCTATATCTGCATGCGATCGGAAATATGAAGAGAATTTTGCGAATATTGAGGCAGAATAAAAAGCGGATCGAATCAAATTTTGTCGAAAGTGGGCTTGACCCGATTGCATTTGTAGCTCGTTCCAATCGATCCCGCGGTGTGCCACGTCACGGAATGGGTGTGACAGGATAACGAAATGCCGGATATGCAATACAAATACAATCTGTATGAATTTATCGAGCCGTTATGGAGCGTCAATCGGCCCGGTCTTTAGGGTGCAGCGGATTGCACCGATGCAAACGTCCCTTTCGAACGCGGCCGGCCAACGTGATTATTATTGAGCGACAACAAAGGCGCTCTAATTGGCACGAGGAGCGCAACGCGTGCTCGTTCAGGAGGAGGAAGAGGTTGTTATCGCCAGCCTCGGTAATTAAGATGAAAGAATACAAATTGCGGCAGTTGTGAGCGCTATTAAACGCGAGTTCGGCGCTCGCTGAGTGCGGATTGGCTCGCTTTGACGAAACATTCCGATGCGCTGCCGCTTTCTCGCCAGCGCGTTTTCGCGAAAGGCATTTAACGAACTTCATTCATGGTATCGCCGATCCGACAATACGCGCGCAAATAGTCAGAGCATTTATCTGTCCGAGTTCGATATCGTTGGTTATCGGTGCAATATTAATTATTAGGAATTTTATTAGGTGAGAGAGAGAGAGAGAGAGAGAGAGAGAGAGAGAGAGAGAGAGAGAGAGAGAGAGAATAAAATAAAAAGAGGAATAAATGAAATAAAGTAAAAAAAGTCAAAGAGAATGCAATATTTTTAAATTTATATGTAGAACGAGAAGAAATTTTACACGAGAGAACTAATATCCTTTTTTTTTTGGTAAAATGTATTTTTAGATATGAGTGCGCTTTGACATTTATAATCTTTTTTATTGCGTGAAACTGCAGAGACGTTACTTTCCGGAGAGTTTTATTTAATTATATATTCAGCTCGAAAAAAGTAAATGCGTTAGAAAATTAAACTCCACGCGCATGACCTATTCCGAGTATATTTTCACACTTTAACGTACGAGCGTTTTTTTTTTGTTCCTTCTTTTCGACCTTTCTACTTATTACATATTTTATCTAGCACACTATAGTGGTACTATAATACGAGGAGCGTGTACACTAACGATCTAATTAATTTAGATATATAAAAAGATATATAAAATTTATTTTTTAAATAATGACTAGTTCAAATTATATAAGAGATATGTATACATTATAAGATAAATTCAAGAAAGATTTTTTTGCAAATTTTTATCTCTTTCTCAGTTTTTTCATGTAATTAATCAACTGCATGATTTCGCTCACTCGCTCGCTGCTTGCACTCAGTTTGCTATCATCGACTTGCATCTCGAGGTATTCTCAAATTGAAATTTTACTTGAAATTACTTTTAATTAATTAAGAAGAACTTTTTATTATTCATTCCGTGAAAAAAGACATTCCAATCACTTATAAAGCACACACACACACACACACTATTGATACCTCGATTTTTATTTTCTGTTTAGTAACTGTATTTATTTTTCAAAGAATTTCGCATGTAACTTTTGACCATCCAAAGGACAATTTTAGATTTGAATCGAGTCACTTGGAGCTATTGTATCACAGGCCCATAGTACGATGTATAGTATACAGTAGTAAGAGAGAAGAAAGGTCTCTCGATCGTTGTGACTGTCGGTCGCCGTACGACGTACACAAGCCATCACAAATCGACAATGACAAGCAAAGAAGCCGTCTCAGGCAGCAG
Source organism: Lasius fuliginosus (assembly GCA_949152495.1). Lineage (NCBI taxonomy): Eukaryota > Metazoa > Arthropoda > Insecta > Hymenoptera > Formicidae > Lasius > Lasius fuliginosus. Next base: position 11,297,318 of record OX424446.1, on the reverse strand, counting down.
GCGAGCGAGCGAACGGACGGAGCGGCGAATGAACGAGCGAGCAACAACCAGTCTGGCCGTAAGAAACTTCAGGCCTGTTCTCTGGCTGTTGGAGTTCCGTAGGAACCGGACTGTTGTTCGCCCGAGACGACGGGATCATTCCACGAACTGCCCCTCCGCCACGTTTCGCCCTGCTGCTCTCCTTTGCCGTAACGTGCCATAGGTCTCTCTTCCTCGCTCCTTCCTAAAATAGTCCTCCGTCCTGCTCTTTCTTTTTCCACGCTGCTCAACGTAAAATACTTCACGAGGGCACACTGGCTCAACGTGCAATCCGTTTGGTCACGTGATGATCACGTACACGCAACCGTCACGAGAATGGTCGGTCGGTTGTGCCTTTTCTATGTTTTAGTAAGAGAAAATAAGAGGAGGAAAGGGGAGAAAAAGAGCGAGAAAGTAAGAGAGAGAAGGCTGCGAGAGACAGAAAGAAGATACATAGGTGCCTCCATACAGGACATACATTTTTCATTATTTTTTTTATAAGATTTTTTCATAAGATATGAATACATCTGCAGAATATCGTTTAATTCTTGTTTTCTTTTATCATTCGTGTTTCTTGTATTTTAGTTTTGTAATTTCTATTTACCGACGTATCTGTCAAATTTTCCGCTCTTGTTTCTCCTCGCGGTGAGTTTCTGCAATGCTTGCGGATTGCGTGCAAGAAACGCGCAGCACCGAATAAAACTCGTCTACATTGCGTAAACGCGTCACCGATGCGTCATGGCATTTTAGCGCACGAAAGCGTTGAAAAACGTCGCGACGAAAAGAACGTCGGATTATATTTCGTACAAACTTCACTTTCGTCGTTAAAAAAGTCGGGATATAAGGGGAATAAGAAGTAAAATGCAGGCATGTAAGAGCGCGAGAAAAAAAAATATCGAAGGGATAATCGATTGGTTCATAAATTAAATGAGGGGATGATTTTGTTTTCCGGGTGATCGTTCTCTTGTTATTAAAAGCCACATCTCCACACCCCCTTTCTTCTATAAATCACTCTGAATAAATTTCTTTTAAAATTAGAATTCTGCGCAATATTTTTTTACGCAATATACATATATGAAATTTGCAACACAAAACAGCCTTCGTTCTTAAAATATGCCACGGGAAACACAATCTTTGTATTATCGATACATTCGCTTTTTCTTTCTTTCTTTCCTCTCTTTGAGGGAGCGAATGCTTGACGCTGTCTACGTCGACGGTGGGGGTCAAAGGCGAGCGAGGACATTTTACTTAAGGTCACTGTGTTAACCGTGCCGCAAGGATTTCATTAACACCTCGAACGCGAACGGTCGGCCGCGCACGTGGATAGGGGAGGACGGCGTTATCGGGGCTCGCTTAATAGAACAGGCGAATAGCCTCGTTGGCTCGATGAGGGATACGTTCGATATAAACGCCTCGGTAAGCAATGCAACGTACTATAGATGCCGGGATGATTATGCGGCGGCAGCGGGGTGCAACGACAAGAATGCATCTGCGCCTTTCCAAGTTCTCGAGAGGAAGAAAAAGGTTTCATTGAAAAGTACCGTTATATTAAGCCTAAACGTATACACTAGGGTCTCTTGACATTTTTCTATCTTATTGACACATTTATATTTAGACTCTAAATATCCAATATATGTATATACTCTCGTGTACATTTATTTTAAAGTTTTAACATTTTAGATTCTTGTTTTTTTTTTATCGATTTAGATTTCTATTTCTTTTAGTTTGAAAAAATGTACGAAATAAAATTTCTGGTTTGCGAAATGGACTGGCTTCGTCAAATGTTTGGTATAGCATGGCAAATAACGGCGCGGCGTAATATTGTGAAATGAGCGAGCGAGGCGTAGCAGAAATCCGATCGCAAAAGCGGGATAACACGCGCGTGTAAGAGGTCAGAGCTGGCGGAAAAGTCGTTGTTGCCGGCTGGATTTATCGGTCGTGCCGATTCATCGAAATGTCGTCAGTGTCGCGACATTTCCGATACTGCGACGAGGGCGTCTCGTGCATCGATCGAAAATAAGAGATTAAATTTAGAATTTTATTCTAATTATCATATTATACATTTCTCATATCTTACACTATTTCACTCGTGGTAAAACATATCACGGGGATGGATGGGGAAGAAGGGTAGAGGGGGGGGGGGAGCTCCGGAACTATAATATATGTACCTACGCTAAGCGGAAAATGAATATATTTTAAATTTTTCTTAGAAAAATATAGAAATATTATTTCGTTATAATATCTTGTCACGTGCGTAATCGTGAAACGGTTATCATGCGACCCTTCACTTCGAGTTGGAAGATTATATGATTTGACGTAACACGACGATACTCCCAATGATTATATCTCGGTCACGCATGATTGCTTCATACGCTCGAGCGACAGTATCTCTCTAGAGATTCCCTCTCGGAAGTCAATCGCACACGCGTGATATTGTAAAGAATTGCCGTAAAAACACGAGGCAACTGACACGAACAAACGAATACGGAAGTTTCGTGAGTCATTTTTCAAACAGTGATTAATATATGACGACTGTCTCTCTCTCTCTCTCTCTCTCTCTCTCTCTCTCTCTCTCTCTCTCTCTCTCTCTCTCTCTCTCTCTCTCTCTCTCTCTCTCTCTCTTTACGGAAAGTTTTTTGGATTCTAATTTAAAGCTTTGCTTCTGAATGTTGTTAAGAGATCTTCAGAAGATTTACATAAGTTTCTATAAAAAAATTAAGATCCGATTGAATAAATAAATAAATAAATAAATATACATATATACATATATATAATTAGCACAATTATTGCTGACACCAATGGATTTTAATCGAATCGTGCGGAATTATCTCGATATCTTAATTTTTACAATATTTGCTCTTAATATTAAGTAGTTAATATTAGTTTATTGGGCAGGAAATGTCTTGCTCTTCAATTTATCTGCATGAATATCGAATAATTAATTTAAATAATTTTGGCTATATTCTCTCCATTTTTCGTAATAAACTAGATTCGCAATTTAATTTCTGTTTAGTGGCATTTTAGACATAGAAATGGAAAATCGAAAACACTTTAGCACTGTCATTTTTTTATGTTAAATTTGGCTCGCTAATATTTATCTCTTTCTTGTGCTCGTTTCAATTATCAATTTTGTTCGAGTTACGAATAGGAAGCGAGTAAATTGATTACACGTCATGAATGATTTATTTTATAATAACATTCTGTAAAACCCAAACTCCCGAGATCCAACGTTTCGTCAATGTGATTGAATTGATTTCAATGTTTGGATAGTTTCGTACATATGTCCAGATGAATTTGATAAAGAGGTTCGAGACTCGACAGAGATGTGAAAGATTGCGATACTTGCTAAGATGACTGTGGAATAGTACAATATGGGACTTTTGCGGTGAAATGAAAATATCCACGGAATTCCCGTTGTCCTCGGAATGTTCGTATTAAGAGTTCGTGGCCGACGTCGTGTCTGGACTCCTGACGTGCGCCAAGATAAGACGAGCTTCCTCGAGCGTTTCGTTCTTACGTAAGCGGTGTCGACGAGCGTTATATTGCTACCGTTTACGTCGGCGCATAACGTTAGGTGAAATCGCGTAGCTTAAGCGCGGCACGTTTGGGTCGACGAGAACCTTGAAGCGAGAATACATGCAGGTGGAACGAATTTTCGTTTTCTCTCTTTCTCTCCTTCTTTCTCTTTCTTGTGCGAGACATTGCACGCACCTGTCGGACGTCCTCAGGGAATTCCTGCGAAACGACAGATAGCCGTTGCCTTGCGGTGCGGCTCGAAAGATGGCAATATATCTACTTTAATTGGATGGTGTTATGTAGAAGTGAATTCAACTCATAAAATTAAAAGAAAATGAATTATACATATACAGAAAGTTGTGGGCTGATAAAATAAAACTCTGCGCTTTAGACTTAATTTATTCAGAATTATTTAGTGAACTGACATATTTTTGATTATCTCAAGTATAAGTAAATTCATAAAAGCGACAAATATTTTATATAAAGTATAGACCGACGTATTTTAGGCAGTTGAAAATCTCAAGTTTAAATATTCGGTTCAATTTGTACTCGATACTCTGTAAATTTATGCAAAGGTAGAATCTTATTTTTTATTACTGCATTAAAGCAGTCGTTATTTCTTTAATCTGATTTCTAGAGTAGAAGTGGAAGTGAAAGTGTGATAGTTCCGGAAAACCCTATGTATTATTCGTCGTCGTTCGCGTGCGACGCTATCGCAATCAGAAATGCAACGTCATGTTGCATCGTCGAAGATTGTCTTAACGCGGCGCTTCATTCGCCAGAATGCAATCGTTTCAAAAGCGCGCTGCATTTTTATAATTAGCTGAAAATACGATTTTATCTGTTTGCTGATAACACTTGATTCGTTGAAATCTTTCTGATACACAATGATACACAACTTTTCAACGCTGATTGGCGCCTCGATGTCGAAACATTCGAATTAATCCTCCCGTAGTATTTGTGACTAAGAATAAACATGCGATGTTCTTACATATAAATCATATATTCTAATTTATATTTAGATATAATTTATATATCTCAATCTCTCTTTTACATGGACAATGGATATATTTAGAAATCACGTTCATTCTTCAGCGATGACAGAGAAGTTTTTTTTTTTTTTTTTTTAAATTAATGACGCATCTTTTTATCATGCGCCGTGATAATTAAATTTGAAACAGGCAATGCAAGGCATTGTCTCGATGTCATTTATTTGATCATGAACTTTTGCGTTTCTATCGTGATTGGCCGAAGTGCTGCAAAGCGTTTTTTTTATAGAGTGCAATGATAAAGAGTATGTCGGACGACGCGACGTATCGGTATCACAACAGGAGCTCTCGACTTATATCTTTATTTATCTTACGGTTGTTTACGTCGCGAGATCCTGATTCTTCAGTTATGTAGGCGCTGAATCACGTACTCCCACATTTTTTTCCTTCTCCCGATCCGACCAGGCAATGATGCCCACGCGCACGATTAATACTTTATTTCACCGTTTATATTTATTTCTCGGTGACTCACTTGCCACTGCTGCCGCGGGTGCACTTGTTGAATCTGACATATTCATTCCGATTGTTCGTTCCTTTTCTCTTCCGTTTCTCTCTCTCTCTCTTCCCCGCTTTCTGCATCTCGCATATACTCGTGGCAATTCGGTCGCGTGGGTGAAATATCATTTCCATATCCTCTCGCAAAAATTCGTAAGCCTTTTCAAAAATTACGAAGTGTTCTTGCCACTTTAAGATATTTGCAGAGAATAGATAACAGTTATGTTAAAGTTATATTATGTATTAGTTATATTATATATTAATTTATATATATTGTGATTTATTAGAAAAAGTTTATCTCTCTACTTTAAAAAATATATAGAGAGGACTGCGCAAAAACATTATTTAAAGCTTTTTTTTTACAATTTCATATTTTTCTTTTTAAAAAAGCTTTGAAATTATTTAATAAGTGTTTTCTTTGTTCGCAGATACATGAACGATCGTTCGTTTATGGATTACTATGGAGTGCTCGAGCAATAGTCTCTTAAATGCATACAACTTGAGCAGCGGGATATGTAAGTAGAAAAGTTATGTTTCCATTCTTGTAACACGTGAAGGGTTCTCAATGAATATGAACGGCGTAAATATAGAGTCATAGTACACATTTGTGCGTCGATTTAAAGATATGTACTCATAGAATTATGTTTGAATATTATTTTTCTGAGGCGTTATATAAGATTTTGGATCTATATATTTACATATATTTGATTGATGAATATAATTCTATAATAGAACGATTTTATGCTTTATTTCTTTAATTTCGTACAAAAATTCGATATAAATGCCAATGCAAACAATCATTTAATTTTGTAGCGGAAAATGTCGAGAATTTTATTAACATTAGCGTGTTTATTTCTGCAATAAAATTCAGACTCTTATTAAATACGCCGACTATCTCACATGGGCGCAAACCTATATATTTTGCATTTCCTGAAATATTTCAAGTGATATTTCATATACTATTGTAAGACACATAGAATGCACAATTTCATATGATTTTTCGCATATTATGTAAGAAATAAATTTCGAAACACTTTTATTGAGAAATGAAAAAATATTGACGTTTTAAGAGAAACTAACGAATGAATTACTGCACCGTTATCGAACTTATCATTTATCGCTGGCCGATGTACATATATGTATACGGTCTGATTATTACACTGGCTCCGCGATGTCCGGCGCGCGGCACTTCTCGCGACCAGCGAAATCCACAAAGGCGTTCGTCACAGATGCGTTATCGCGTTGCGAAACGCCAGAGCTAGACGTAAGGAGGCTGAGAGAGTGGGAGAGTCGCAATGATGCGATGACGACTTGTTTCGCCGCGCGACGCAGTTTCATGTCTTTTCAGCCTCCGCGATTAGCGCCTGCGGTTTAATTAATCGCGGCGGCGCGAAAGAGAAAGAAAACTAACGACGCGAGAAGAGCCGGTCGATCGCTCGAAAAAGAGTTTGAATGCGTGCAGTGTCATTTAAGGCTTATCGATAGATTCCATGTGTTCAATAGAGTATTAATCTGCTTGATATTGATGTATCGATGAATTATAATTAAAGAAAAATCGATTATAAAATTATCAAAAACTGTATACCTATGTATGTAAAAATCACACAGGTGTATCTAGATATTCCCTACATAAACATCTATATCTTTAAATACGCGATTCGTACATCTTATTGTTAGAAAACTGGAAAAGATATAAGTTACAAAAAGTTTCATATACATTCATTCATTCACATCTTCAATATAATTTCTATTGAATCAAAAGATAATTTCTAATCTCTCTCGGCACGTGCGCGATATTCATGGCGCGACTCATGGCGCGACCATTAATAGAATAAAAGTCTGAGCGGATCTTCAGAACGTCAGCGTAACCGTGTATCGAGTTACACTTAATAACTGCATAAACGGGCGAATCACAGTGTTACGATCCTTTTGTGCATACCTCTGTCATGTAGTTACAACGCGATGATACGTACAATTAGTCCGTTATCTTATCTAAAGTCAACCGTCTCGTAACTTTTTTGCCAACGTCGAATCGATATTCTTCCGTTTCGGAATTACGGAGAAATTAAATTCGGTATATATGACATAATTAAATACTAATTTATCGCTCCTAATCTCTGTCTGGTTTCTCTTACTTAAATGATAAGCAATAAATTCAGTATTGATATATCGCGAAAGTAAATAATTCGCGAAACATTTTAATAACTAAAAGCGAAGAAGAGCAATTAATTACATTAACATAGTTTATTCTTATAGCGATATGGACACGATGGAGTTTTTTCGATTATACTTTTGAAAGTTATTTCGCGAGCAATAATTTCGGAATTAGGAATTTGCAATATTTTGATAGCATTTAATTCGAGAAATAATTTGATATCAAACTAATATTGTGTTAGCTTTTCTTCTTCAATTTTTGACTATTTTACTGTTATGATATTATTGCAAAAAATAAAAATTTAATTTTTAGAATTTATTTGCAATATTTTTAAGTAATTCTGGTATATATATTGTTTTTTATTTAAAAGTTGCTATAAATGTTTTTTCGAAGTGGTGGGGCACTAGCGTACTGTTCAGGTCAGCACTTTTATCTTTAATATCAATTTCCTGCTAATTGTGATAAGAACAATAAATTCGGAATTAGAACAAATTAGCATTTAATTATGCCATATTAGATTTTATTTCTCGTGGGGAAAAAAGGAGGGATGCTAGGTTTATGAAGGTCTCGATGTGCACGATCACTAATACTACTGTCCTAATAATATTACGCGACTCATGAATATTTAAACGTAGCCTGTAATTAGCTAGTCTTACAAACTCTTATAAACTCTCAAAAATTACTGCGTGACATAAAAAAAATCTTAATTACTTTTATTATTTAATTTCCGAGAATTTTCTTACTATCGCATTTTTTTCTCGAAATTGGGATATATATATATATATATATATATATATATATATATCTTTCAAACATTTTATAAGAATAAATAATGCAGAAAATTTAACTACTGCATCATTGCAAATTTAAATTTTCACGAATTGATATTTGTGATATAATATTCGCAAATCCAATAAAATTCTCAACTAAAGAAAAAATAAATTTAAATAATTTAAAATAATTTAAAATAATTCAACTCACCAGTATGAAGTGCAACGACAGAGTTATAGAACACAACGCTGTAAAATACAAATATATCCAAATTATCTATACATATATGTATAAAAAGCGATGTCTAAAATAATCAATATTTCCAAAAATAATTATTGCGCGCAGATAGAATTATATTTGTATCTTTATAAACGAATGAAAAATAATAAAAGGAATTACAGAATTTCCGAAATACTGTTTTACACTTGTACAAAATGATAAAAAATAGGACTTTAATTTTTATATATAAGTAATCTAAAGAATTTTATATTATATATATATATAATTTTAGTTATAAATATTTTATTAAATATTTGACGTATTTTTAAAATTTTTTAAATAAGATCTAGAATCTAGAGAATAGATATACTATACAATGATGTAAATTAAGTCATTACGAAGATAAACGAATTAGTTTTAACTAGTTCTTTAATTAGTTTTTACAAAAAAGAGATAATAAACTAAAAAATTACAAATTGCTCACTATATGATTGCTTGCTGTCGTCCGATGCCTTTCCAGGCCTTCTCCTCTCTTGTTTATCCTTCGCAGTTTCTTCAAAGCACTTATTCACAAAAACACAGTTAATCACTAATTGCGTACTAATTACAAAAATATGACGATTTTACGGCACTTTATTACATCTTACTTACGATGTCAATCGCATACTTTATTTTATATTTCGACGAGAGAACACGACAATTATACATACTTCGAGAGATGCCTCGAGATACGACGACATACTGATTGTGAGAGTCTCGTCGCGTGAATGACAACAAGGCGGCCGCTTGTAAACAATAGCACGATATACGAATTAACTATTACATAGTATTTGGCGCTCGTTCTTTGCGGCCTATATCGTGCTATTGTTTACAAGCGGTCGCCGTGTTGTCATTCGTGCGGCGAGACTCGAACGGGAAGGTAGCAGTGTAAGACTTTCAGTGCGTCGTATTATCTCTCGAAGTACGTGATTTTCGCGTTTTCCCATCGCAATATAAAATAAAGTAAACACGATTAACGTCATAAGTGAGATGTAAAGTATCGTATGATCGTCGTATTCTTGCAATGTAGTGCGCGCGCGATCGTAATCAACACTTTCGTGAGTAAGTGTCGTGTGAGTGCCACGAAGAAGCAGCGAAATAAGAGAGGAGAAGGGGAGAGGCATCGGGCAAGGGCAGAGCAATCATGAAGTAAGCAATTAATTTTAATATCTTATTGTGAAAAAGTAATTTGTTTATCTTATTTGCGATAATGACTCAGGTTATATCATGCGTAGTATATTATCTAGAATATAAAGTCAGAGTTTCCTTTATTAAGGAAGCTACCTAAATAAAGTCTGAAAGTCGATCGATTCGCTAGTATTGTTTTCTGACTGGCGTGAAAAGGCCTTTAAGATGCGCACACAAAAGTTTTCAGGCTGAATAAATAAATGATGCCGGACGCGGTAATCTTCGCCGAATATCTTCTGTTTCTCGAAACTTTGGAATGCTATTTATCTGCTTTCTATCCAATTTTGCTTTCGCTCCATGTTCACGTTATGGACAAGCTCTTTAGACGAATAATTTAAAAAAAAAAATTGTCTCGATGACGTAAAGCCATCGCGTTAATGAGTCAATAAGCGCGTCGCATCTGTGTACGGAAAAACAATACTATGATCTACAATCTACGTCAATCGTGTGTGTCGTTTGCTCCGAATTTCGTCATTCGACGTGTGCTGGGAGGCACATATCGCGGCGTATTCAGGGTCGCGCGATCTCGCTAACTCTTCTCTCTCTTTTTTTCTGTTTGTTCTTCTCCCACGATCGTTCCGCGTATCACGCATGACGCAAATACACTCGTAAAGCGAACGTATGACGAATCGCCTACCCGCAGCGTTTTTTGTCAATCTGTTTTTCTGAGAAGCGCGAGTGTATCTTTCGATATTCGGATTAACTCATTCGAGCTGTCAGATATAATTTCGTGATTAGGTGGGCAGGCGTGTCGTGGAACGGAGGATATTAAACTTCGTCTCCGATACGGCGATCGTGATTTATCGCAATCGTTTCGTCACGTAAGATTAAGCGCCGCGAAAAGGGAGACTACGGAGATGTGAATAAATATCTCTAAACATTCGCGACTTATTTATTTTGTTTTCATCGGAATTTCCAAAAGACCATGATATCAGAACATGATTGCTGCATATAGTGTATCATTTGTAATTGTTGTGACCAACATTATATCCTGGTATATATTTATGAAATATATATATTTAATATTTTTTTTTTCTCTTTAAAATTCTGTGATTTTAATTATAAGATATACATATATTGTGCTTTATGTAACTAGAAACTAAAAATGATTATATCGGTAACTAGATTTATATAAGAAATCTGATCTCTTTATTGCTTACTTTACGAGTTAATTTTAGAATCACATTTAGAAAATGCATGAATAAAAGATGCGTGCTTATAAATTTTTTTAGCAAAGCGTCGAATGCTAATTAAATTTATCGCAATCGGTATTATTGCCATAAACCAATTATTATTTATCTATACCCGTTAGTATCTTATGTTAATTTGGCTTTTTACGGCCCAATTATCGTACTATAATTATGAAGTACCGAATAAATAAAATATATAAATGAATAATTTAGTCAGTTTTATATTTTAGGAGAAAGTTCGGCGATGTTCTTCGATCTTATCATTGCACGCGTGTTTCTGTCGTTGCACAAGTATATTTTATATTAATCCGGTAATTCATTAGTGGAATCCGGTGATTCATTAGTGACATATTTATAACGAATTATAATCGGTGATCTTCGTCGGAAAGCGCATGATCCTGTCGAAATAACAAGAAGAACGTCCAAGCGTTCCGAATAAAATTACACAATGAAAACACAATGATACAATAACAATTTACTCGCATTATAATTCGTGAGAACACTTCTCGGTCGCTTATAATTCGAAAGCTATTAATAACTTTCTTCTTAATGTTAGTTTGGTCGTTAAAACTCATTGAAAAGGATGCAACAACCCCTCGTGTTCTGTCGTACAGCGTTCGAAGCTGTATGTACAGAGAATACGTGATTATACATATTGCCGATGGTTATAAACCACATACATACACATAGAGGCATCCACAAACGCGCGCGCGTATCTGGAATTTACATGAGAGTCGCGGATACGCGTGGACAAGCTTTGTTACCACAGTTTCATATGCACGCACACGCGACCGCGTGCGGGAAAATCGCGTGCAGATGCTGCCGTGCCGATCCTTGCGATCTCTTGCATACGCACATTCATCTCGCGTTGTTTTCGTACACATTACATACGGCGAGTGCGCGCATATGTGCAAGTTGCGCGGTATAAAGTGTTCGCTCGTATAAAGTGTCGTGCTGGTTACAAGCCGCATGCTCCAACGTGATATTGCAAATTCCGCGCGCTTGCGATAACTTTTGCGCCATTTTATCCCATCAGAATGCTGGTCCGCAAACGCGCGTTTAATCCGCGATCTCTCATACGCGAAAAATGCGTGCAATTGAAAAAAAACATCTGTATTATATTTACATTCGTATTTTTAAATCATTCACTTTGCGAAAGTTTATAAAGAGTAGATATATATTTTTTAAATTATCGGACATTTTTGAAAGCTTTATAACGCTAAAATAAAATATATATATTATCAGTTATATCGAATCATTAGTACAATATGTAATAAAATTTCGCATATGTTTATTTAGATATGTATCCCGAATTATAACTCATTTTTCCATACGATAAAGCAAAAATTGGAGCAAAAAATCATTAATTTTATCAATAAAAGAATCGTGGCGAACGTGCCTGGAAATTGAAAGCACGATAAGACAGAGAATTGACGTCATTCGATTATCCGCTGCACTTTCTTCGATCGTGGAGATTATTGGCAGTGCCATTTCTCGCATTGCAATAATCGAGTTATATCGGAACGAGTCCAATTAATTAGCACTTATCATTTATATATCGGCATTCGATATAAAAAATATAAAATGATACATGAATAGGATTTCGGATTTTGAAGCGTATTCTATTCACAGCGAAAATAATCTCAATTGCGCTAATTAAAAAATACTATTCGTGTCAGGAATTAATTCAACAATAAAGAAATAGCAGCGATAAAATCTTAATTTAAGCAGAAATTTAAATGAAAAAATTAATATTAAATAATGCAAGAACATAATGTATCATGTTAGTTCTTCTTAGTTCTATATCAAGAGTATCATAAAATTTATATTATCGTTTTATATTTGCAGATTCTATAATATCAGATTAAAGAAATGTAACATTTAAATGTATGGATTTTTGGGCTTATCTATAATACAGCACATACATAATATATTGAATTTAACATTTTACAATATTATACATGTATACCCACTTCCCTCTCTCTCTTTCCGGGAAAAAAAAAACTTTATAAATAGAATATGTAAGACTTTGGAACTTTTATATAGGAAAGAAAATTTGCGATGAAATTATGACTATTAATGATCCGCAAAATTACAGTTTTTATATCGTCGATATCCTCGGTCATCTGTAATTAATACAATTATATGTCGCGGTAATATAAACGCTGCAATCGAATAGACGAGAATGATCTGAACAAGCCGGTAATTTTGCGGCAGATGAACGGCCTTTTGCCATTGGTAATTGCAGTCTTTGCCATTAATGACTCGTTCGAATAAAAAGCGTCTTGCGTGCGCGACGGTGGCACGTTGTGCAGTGTGTCTAGAGATGTAACCGTCTTATTTACGTCTACTTTTAACAGTAATAAGATCACGAAATGGGAACGCGACGTTTCACATTGTCCTATGATCAGCGTCATGCACATCTTTCTATGAAGAGATATATTCTCTATTTTTTTAATAACAGTATTTGGTATTTGAAACTTTACTTATCAACTTTAATGAATGTTTCAAATAAAAATAGTTGTACGTTAATAATATGGGCGCAGGAGTTTAAAAAATGAGTAAAATATTTTCAATTTATACATAAATACGTTTTGAATACAGTCTACTGTAAAGCCACTTTTTTATGTCCATTATGCTTAACATTTCTGTTAAATTTTCAGCTGGAACGTATATCACTTACTTTTCCAAATATTTGGGCAAAAAATATATTCCAATTTTTTTTATATATAAGAAAATTTTGAATAATTCTCTTAATCTCTTGCATCTAGGTTGTTTTCAAAATAGTTCGTATGTTAAAATATGCACTGCCAAGCATTAGGATCATCTAGCTAAGCTAAGAGATTAATTTTCTCCGCGCGCGTGCACTCGAGTCATTCTCGCGTTGTCTCTCGTCGGAATGCTCTCGCTTGTCGATCGGTTACAACCGTTTCGCGGTTGTCACCTGTCAAGTTGTCACTCGGTCGTCCAATTATCCTGATGCCGGGTGGCGCGAGAGCGAGAGGTGAAGAGGTGCGGCTGCTAGTCGACCGAGTTCAACGGGTTCTCCGGAAGAGAAGTGGAACGCGCTCGCGCTCTCCAGAACGGTGCCGGGTAGATCGAAAATAGGTGCGATAGGTAGGATGTTACCTGAATATTTTACGGACGACCCGGTGGTAGTTAAGCCCGTCGTTATCCATGGCCTCGCTATAAAAAGCCACGGGCATCGCTCGAAGGCGTCGTCCTCAGTTTCTCGAGAATTCGTCGCCATACTTCTTTATAGGTAGTTGCCTTTATTTCTCGTGCGATCGCCCTCGACGAGCGCAGCGCGATGCCGGGGGGGAGGGGGGGGGGGCCTTCTATTCAAGCGACGGTGTGCCTTCATTCGCGTCGTTCGCGAAACTCGCCGGACGAGTAGCTTGACCGGATCGAAGTATCGATTCGACCAGAAATAACGCCGCTGACGATTCCGTAAAAAAATTCCAACGGAAATATTACTTAGGTGTGAATATGCTTCGAGCTTATTAAATATTGTTATCGTCATTTGCATCTTTATCGCCGAGTTTAGATAATATAAAAGCGGCAAAGTGAGGGAATCGGCAATTTTATAATCTGTTTAGAGAATTGACTCTTGTGCAAATTTAAATGCCGATCTAGTTACAGAGTTATTTAACATCGAAATTGACAATGAGATAATTTGACAAATTAAATTTTAATTGTGGAAATAAAATAAAATTAGGGAATCTTATATTACGAGTAGTAAGTTTTTTTATAGTCTCTTAATAGAATCTTTATTTTTGAGATTGATTTATCATAGAAAAATAAAATTCAGAAAGTTGATAAGAAAGAAAATATTGAAAGTGTTGAAAAGTAGATATCTTGCGATTATCCGCTGCAGTATCATTCCTTAGGCTGGCATGTCTTTTCGAGACAAAGAAACTATTGAGAACGTAAATCGTTGAGAGAAATGTAAGACGTCAATTCGGTTGAGATTATCGAGGTGGGTTTTCTGACCGGAGCTTGCTTTCTCGAGAGGGTTTTCTCATGATTTCGAGGGTGAAAATGAGCGGAAAGCGGGACTAAGCTCGGTTAAGGGATGAAAAGGAAGTAGAATAAAATGTGAGAAAAGTCTCCCTTTCTCGTAGACTATCTCTGTATGTAGTATATATATCCCAGAAAATTCTTGCGCCAATGTGATTTGCAGCTTCCGCCAATTTTCATCGGAAGAAACTCCGACCATACATCTGCCTTAGAGAAAAGAATGGTGTTCATTGTTTCTGAATTGGAATTCTCGAGTGGACGTTACCAGTTAGTCTCCTTATATATACATATATATATTGGAATCTATTTTATGAATATTATCCTTAGAAAAATTGAAAATAGAATATATCCGAATATATCAATTAGTCACAATATTATACATATAAGATATCCTTTGCTGAAATTAAAATTTTATATTGCAATTGTGACTATATGTTCGTAAAATAGATTCCGGAAAAAAGAAAGAAGAAAATTTCTTTGCATTTTTTGGCGCGTTATATTTTTATATATCTTATATAAAAAATTCACATATAAGAGCCAATTTGCAAGAAAGAAAAGATTCGTTCAATATTTTTGGCATTACTTCTTTATGTTATAATTCTCATTGTTAGAATTCGAGAGCTTTTTTTATATCAATTTGCATATAAATTAATTTTTTTCTAATTTTGTGCTTAATTTCATGGAAATTAAGATTATATTGATTTTGTAAATCGCGATATTGTATAAAGATTAAATAGAGATTTCGTCGACATTTTGATAAAGTTTCTATTTAATATGTTAACATTAAAGGTATCATTAAATTAATAAAATAACAGTAAAGGTAACATTATATTAGTAAAAAAGAATAATATCATATTTATATCATATCATTGGATATTTTGTAAAGATAATAATTGTTGGAATATTTTGTAAAAATATTATATTAGTAAAAAACAAATAATACATATATTGATAGCACAATTTATCGTTTTACCAAGAATAAAACGAGATATCTCATTTCTTGGATGATGCGGACCGATTTGCGCTTGATAACATCGGGGATGTCGCTTCGTCGATAATTTACGATTATCTTGCATCGGGCTTGAAATAAAGGCGATAGTTTTTAGAGTGTACTGAGATTGTGCAAAAGTGCAATATTTAAAAGATATATCGCGTATAACGAAAAATCTTTTTTCTGCTTTTCATTAATCGCAGGCGCGCGAGAGAGAAGGTTCTCTTATTATTTTGGTTATAATCTCAAATGAAACATGATATATATAAATGACACGGAAATATTACGAGTTTGCGTATATATTCTTGATTACAAATTTACTCAAATTCATTCAAAATTGAATTTCTGCGTACTTCCTCGTTTTGCTACACATTGTTAAATTCAGTATTAAAAATTAAAGGCGTATCATTATGAGCTACATTATACGTGATATAACAGCAGACTTTTTCGGACAAATCATCCGAGCGTAATTTTTATCGTTTGAATTGTATACGCGCGTGAACGTGAGAGAGTAGAAATACGACGAGCTGTTTACTCTGTTTACGAAGCTACGCTGATTGTAACGTCAAAAAACAAGCGATTAAAATATGGCCGAATCTTATCAGCACCGCGACTTGGTAGTACGCAATCTGCTTTTTATCTGCAAACTTTATTTGCAAGCTCTGCCGAATTACGATGAGTCATTATTGTCATCGGCGCGCACCGCATGACGGGATCCGAGCCTTGTTATCACTCCATGCAATCGCTTTGATAACACCTTTTTGACGTGACGCGGACGTATTCGTGACAAATATGTACAACGTATCGCGAGAATCTAACTTAATTGCGCTCAGAACAAGTATCTATATAGAAAAGTGTTTAACGAGTTTGGACAATAGATACGAGACTTAATTACTGATTGTAAGATATCGAATATTATGTATAGGAATCTGAAAATATTTGAGAAATGAGATCAATTCCAATTTTTAAACATGAACATTATATATCTATTTTCTGCAAATATTTTAGGACATCTAAATTAAATCTATTTATTAAAAAATCTTTACACATACATACATAATATATTCTCTTTCATAATGATCTTTCTATGAGTATATCTGTATCTAACTGTATTTGGTACACATATATCCTCATCTGTAGTTACATATTTAGTTTCGCATCAAGCTACTCTGGTACGTATTACGATTGTACCTTTGGTAATACTGACATAGATGCGTCGGTGTCGATCGCGAAACAATATTGTCACGAGATAATATCAGCGGGGAATTATATGCTCACTGATAAGTGATATCGGACGATTCCATCGGGAATAGGAGATATACATTTACAGGAAGATGTTACCGATACATGGCATAGCTTCGTTTTTTGTTTTCGTCGATCTTATAAAAAAGATCCTGGAGCATCCCTTTAAATAAGGCGCATAAGGTAATACGCTGTGAAGGTCAAAGGAGGAATTCCCAGATTCGCTTCATCCCATCAATACTCTTCATCTGTCCTGCCGTTTTCTTTTCTTTCATTTCCGTTCTCTTGTCTCCGTCTTTCTTTTCTACCATTGTACGCTCG
This sequence comes from Lasius fuliginosus, assembly GCA_949152495.1. Classification (NCBI taxonomy): domain Eukaryota; kingdom Metazoa; phylum Arthropoda; class Insecta; order Hymenoptera; family Formicidae; genus Lasius; species Lasius fuliginosus. Next base: position 11,280,104 of record OX424446.1, on the reverse strand, counting down.
TACTTCCGTTTTTTAATACTTTACCGCCTTTGGAGCTCCCTCTTGGGTTTCCCGGAATGCGCGCGCGCTGGAAAACCTGGGATCTTTTTTCTAGAGTATTTCGCAGAGTCAGATAAAGAAATTTTTGTCTGAGTCATCCTTTTGAAATGACAGATTTCGAGATTTCGAGATTTTCTTAGAATTTTGCGAGGTTTATGGAACTTAAATATATATATATATATATATATATATATATATATATATATTAATTCTCAGAATTTAATATGTATATACGTATATATTATTTTAATATAATATATATACAATATATAATACACATGCATGAAGTTAATTAAGAGAGAGCATTCCATTTCAATTTACTTTTGTTTGTAAAAGAATTCAAATATATCATATGATTTTCTTCATTTATTGAGATATTTAGATTCATAATAAATTTTTCTCTACTCGTGCAAGCAATTTGCACCACGTGAATCGGCCGTTAACATGACATGAAGTATCGACAAACACTCATTGTAGCGGCCGTTCGTAGGACATCGGAGAAAAAAAAATGAGAGAACGAGGTAGAAAAAAGGAAGAGGGTCGGCTATATACCTGATGGGTTCGTGTATTGGTGGATGAACGAAAGATCCTAAATCACGGCTCGGTCGTAAATATATCGGGAACAGAAACATGGCAACTGCCAAAGGTTATTTACCCTCTATCGCCTTATTGTACGTACACGGGTTATCGATTCAGGAGAATAATTTTGTGGTGCGCATGATGTGCGAACATGAATGGGGATGATAATCACAGGTATGCTTGACGAAAATAAAAGCTCGCCTTTGACGAGTGCATCTGTTTTTGTGATGATCGCGCAATGTCATACTTCGATCTATGTATTTCGACCGACGACGCGAATTCAATTTGGACTTTAATCAGACGGATTCGAGATTCGATCATTTTTGCTCTTTGCGTGTTTCCCCAGAGGATTCCAAAGACTGCGAATTATCATTTGCGATCCTATCAAATCTGATAATTGAAAAGTAAATAAGTCATTTTTAGCGACTTTCAAGTCAATTATTCCAATAGAAAGTGAAAGAGTTTCAATTCGAGTTTTTGAAGTCAAGCAGTTTTTACAGTCAATATTGCTAATTTCTTTATTCACGAATGAGGCAAAATATAATTGTATCAATTACACAAACGATTCAGCAGCTATCTTTTCAGATAAATTGAAATGTATTTTTACGTAATTCGAGATTCTTTAAAAATATCTTAGCTTGTTCTCGTTACTTCCTATAGATATCAAATTTAACTCGTGAAAAACGAGCCGTGGAATGTATGTGATATATATTCGTCAAAATTATGTAAATTTATATATAATGCATAAAAAATGCGAATTCTACATTTTATAGTAAGTTTTATTTTTTATAGAAACTCTTGCCTTCAATCGCGCTAGAGATTTTTTGCACTCTGCACACGCAACGGTAGAATGTACATTACACCTAGCAATGCAGATATTGTCGTCGATCGGCTACTTGTTCGCGATAATTGATAAATAATTCTCTCTCTCTCTCTCTCTCTCTCTCTCTCTCTCTCTCTCTCTCTCTCTTTCTCTCTCTCTCTCTCTTTCTCTCTCTCTCTTGTATCGTCGACATAAAATTGCGATATCGCGTAAACGCCGATGTCGGAACAAGCGCGACATGCGAGAAAAGAGGCGTACGATATATGTAATAACCGGACGTGATAATTGATATCCTGCTGCCTGCTCTGTTCTCTATCGCGCCGCGCGTAGGTGGAATCGCCTTTCATTCATCGTTACTCCGCATACGGATGCGGAGCATTTTAATGCATAATGCATGCACGCTGCACAAATGCACGCTTTAACGCTTATTGGATCTATCGATCCGCTGCCGATTTCGATAAATGATAATGAGATAATTGAAGGTTGACGTAACAATGTTATTTTCTCGAATGCGGATCGAAGCTTGACAAATGGATGTGTAGTGCAAGTTAATGCTTACATTTATACTGATTATATTCGCCAACGTATTAGCGTCTCGCGAGTTTATGACTTTCGCCACGGCAATTCAATTTTTTCCGCTATATTTTTCCGATGATAATAATATGATAATTGAGCGCTGGCTTAACGACAAGATTTTCTGAAGCAGGTCGATCGAAAATATTGATTGGGATACGTGATGGATCTATAATATTGAATCTAAATAGATTACGATGTCACGCAATATTGCAGATTATCTCGTTTATCAAGTGTCGAAATTCATGATTTAATAATTTTGAGTTAATATACGTTTCGAATAAGATAAAAGCAAATTGAAAATATTAAAAGGAATATTATATAGTCGTGCTACACACAACTCGTTTAAATCAACTAGGCAGCCGTATCTATTTCTGCCAATCGAGAGATTGTTGAACTGAACTGATTTTATCTAGGCAGGTTATTGACAGCGTGAATGCAATAAGTTGGTTTCCTGCGCAATATATCGATACTCATGCCCGCGAGAAAATGATCCTCTAACGACCGTAATTCACCGCTCGTGTGATTTCCTGAACAGTTTCACCACTGATGACTCTAATCGCTAGATTGAAGCAGCAGGTTTATCCCTCCGTCGCGGAAACGATCGCGAATTATTCGATCCTATCGATCCGTGCAAAATCGCACGTAATAATATAATAATGGTCTAATAAAATTACTTGTGCTCGAGGTTTAGAAATAAATATATTTGGTGTCTAGTTTATTAATTAAATATAAATACATACACACAGGATTCAATTTTAGATACATGATTGAATAATTTATTTATTTTTAAAATAATTTGTCAAATGCTTGAAATATATTGCGCATAAAAGCAAGACCAGCAGTTAGCTTGAAACTATAACTAGTTTCAAAGTATTAGGAGCGAATAAGATAAGGAAGAAACTCTGCTGGTGCAATGCGTTCGCATACTCACGTGTATACTTGTGTATATGCACACCCACACCTGCCGATGAGTTCCTAAGGAAAGTAGATAGCGCACAGTACATCGTACAAAATAATTGAAGTAAATAAAATCGTTCAATCATTATATTATTGCAATAATCAAAAGTTAAACAGTAAAGATGAAATTCGTATTTACCATCATTTTCTCATAATATATTATTTAGAATTTTATTTAGGTTTTATTTTCTAAGTGAGAGAAATCAAATTCTATGATTTGAAAACTTTTAAATGAAAGAATTAAAATAAATATCGCATCTTTTGGCACTTATTCTAAATTTTCTATTTTTAATGAGAAAGTGTCAAACATTTTAAAAAATTATGTATTTTTAATAATTGTCAATTATTATAATTTGAAAAAAAATTATATGTTAATACATATATTTATCTAATGATTTCAATTATCCGATCTCTTTCGAGTTAAGTTATTATCCTTTCCCGCCTTAAACGCACATCTGGCGAACCGCGAGCATAAGAATGAATATAAGGCGAAATAGAATCTCGCGACTGGTCCAAGCTGTACGTAATACACGTACACACGTATTCCCTCGCGGGTCAACTAGATCAGGTGAGATCAATGGGCGAGAGAGGGAGAGCCAGAAGGGAGTGAGAGGAGCCGCGTTGGGGGCAGGTGAGGCAAGGTGATACGAGGTTGTTCGGTCCGCGTGAGCGCTAACCGCTAACGAGTAAAAAGCATGAATGGACGCCAGAGCGGCGCCGTACATTATCTTTCCTCCTTGTCTCTTTATTATTATTCTCTCGGCCTCTTTTATCGTTCTGTCTCGCTCTTCGCTTGCGCAGTCCAATGTTCTCTTCCTTTCTCATCGTCCTCCACCTTCTTTCCGTCTTCTTCTCTCGCTCGTCCTCCTTTTTCTCTCTGTTAGCCTTACTACGTCGAGCGGCCTGCTCCTTCCACTGCGTCTCTCTCCCTTCTCGAACGAGTTATCTCGCTCGTGTGCAGGGAATCAGGTTCTCCGTGACAGAACACCGCGCACAAAACTTACTCCTCGTGCACGTTTGAAGTATGCTTTTTGCATCGGAAAGCTCGCAAATCTCGCTTTTTTCCTGACGGACTGAGTCACTGAATACTTCTAAAATGACTTCCTGAAGATGAAACGTGATAACGATTTGAAATAGAGATTTCTAGAACTAAAACTTCTCGCGGAAAATTTCTTGTAAAAATTTATAAAGTACGATTCTTTAAACGTGTTTTAAATTTATTTTAAATTGTAAATTAAAGAAGGAAAAATAGAGAGAGAGAGAGAGAGAGAGAGAGAGAGAGAGAGAGAGAGAGAGAGAGAGAGACGATGTATCATATATAGAAAAAAAAACAAAATTTTAAGTAAAATTTTTTTTATGAGGAAATATGACATTTAATATCAACAATATACTGCAAAATCGCGTAGATAATATTGTAGACATTTAAGCATGAAGAGCACAATTAGTTTACAGTCACGAATGAGATGCCGCGACATGATAACGCAATTTACGAGCCTTCACAATGCAGCTACACAGCATATAGAAACATACAGTAGTAGCAATACAGCAATGCGCTACATTCACTTATGTAGTTATTGTTTCTACTTACTATCATGTGAACAGATGACCGCCTATCAAAAAATCTTTAACTCCAACAAGAATACGCAAAGATTGCAAACCGGAGCCTTGTTTATATATATATATATATATATATATATATATATATATATATGTGTGTGTGTGTATGACATACACATACGGAAACGCATCTCGTATGTAGCACAGATTTCCCATCCCAACTTTTATGCAGCAATCCTTGCCGCAACCTGTATCCTCAAATACCTCGCTGCATCCCAGAATAAACCGGAATCTAGCTGTGGGTAAGAAAAGAAGTCGGTTAGAACGGTCGTCGGATAAGCAATCAGACAGGACCACAACATCAGGGAGGGGAGCAGAAATATACATAGATAGTCCGGAGAGGCTTCGAGGATTCGCAAGAGAGAATCGAGAGAGAAAAAAGAAGGAAGAATCAGCGACGAGGAGAGAGGAACCTGCGTAAGCTCAGTGGTTGTGTCAATGTGTCAGAGAGACGATCTTCGTGGCTGTGAGGTTGCCTTTTATGTCCACGTAACTCGACGGGACCCTGGGCGAACCTTCCCGGGCGTTTGGGGGGGATCCTCCAAGAACCGGGCACTTACGAGGGCATCAGACCCCGTCGAGACGCGAGTATTATCGGCGCGCGAGAAGCTGGGCGCGCGAGCGTCGGCGGAATATCAAGGAGCTTCTTTCCGGAGAATACGCGGTCGCCACTGGCGTAAGAAAGGTTGAATGAGGAAGAGGGCGGGGAGGGGAGAGGGGGGAGAGGAGGGGACCGTCGTTGACGAAGGGCCTTGAAAGGGACTGAAAAATCGCGTCGTTTAGCAAGTCCTGAATGGAGGAGATCGCCGAGTCGGTCTCTTTCACTATCCGCTTTTTCTCCCGCTGGAGTAACGTTGCTACTGGCAGACGGATAATTAAAGAGATATACTCGCTTACTTGCTTTTTTGTCCACCGCTCTTTAAGCGGGAGCTCTTCCGATTGAGATAGCCGCGGATCAAATTAAAGGGTCTTCCAGGAGCGCTTTCCTGTAGATTGAAAAATTCTAATTTTGCCTAACTAATATTACAGTAGCGGAATTATTACGATTTTTTTTTTTTCTTTACAAAGGAGATTATTATATAATTATTATGTATGCATTATAATGCACTGGTCGAGTGAACAATCAATATCGATCATTTTTTTGTACATAATAAATCGAAATAAGCTTGTAATCTTTAACGTATTCGCTTTTTTACAAGTCATAGTAGATTATTAACGTATTCTATAAGGATTGATTATAATAGATGAATTTCATATCAGAATATATTATGAGTTTGATTAACAGTCATCGTTGACGTATTCGATGATTAGCGACATGTTAGAAAATGCGCATTAAATTTGATATTTGTGTAAGAGAAGAAGAAAATATTCGTGATAACGCGGGCATTTCCTTAGGGGATTTCAGCGTTTACGCAAAAACAGTACATATGTCTCATTCGTTCGATGAAATATATTCGTTGCAAATCTATTTTTTTCCTTTTCCAAAATATTAGTAGAATATTAGTTTGTTCAATAAAATTAATACATAATATATTTGATAAAATACACAGACTAACTGAGAGAAATGTTTTTCTCACCGCAGACTGGTTTCGTGGAAGGGCGTGATTTTGTCTCTGTAAATTATCGAACGGAATTCCAGAGCGAATCCTTACGTACGCGCGGAGAATATCTTCTTTCTACCTTCTAGGTTGAATGTGAAGAGAGATTTTGTGCCGATTCGTTTCCAGCTGATCGTCCCTTTGCGCGGATTTTATTGGCGAGTCGCGGCATTCCGACGATTTCGTGCTGTCCATAGAACAGTTTCCATTATCGGCAACTGTTTCAAAAGTCATCCGTTCAATCAAGAATGCTGAAGAATCCGTACAGGATCGAACGTTTCACCTCGCGCATTGAGATCAAAATTCGTTTTCGTTTTCCATTACTAGCGCCATTCGTTCTCGAAACAAGTCTGAATGACAAACGTGAACTTCAACGATTTATTTTGAATCATCGATAACCATATATTATCGCTCGTAATTATCTCATAACTATAATAAAGGTAAAAACTGTATAATTGATTGTAGTTTATTGTTAAAAATCAAAGAAACTCAAGGTTGATTTATCATACTGCTATCATGAATATATTATTAAGTTTGATAATTTAAATATTACTAAAATATTATCTATTTATTTATTTTTTGTTTTTCTTAATCACGTTTGTTACATCCGTTAGTTACATTTTTTCGAGGAAATCTGCACTGCTTATCGGAATTTGTTTTAAGAGCTTTTTGCGATTTGCACGGAACAAACATCTTTGCCACGCCGTTTTACTCCGAGATCGTTTCTTCACTCTCGAGTGTTTCTTGCGGAACAGCATCGCGCCGCTACTGGAAATCGCTCTGCAAATACGAATACGTGTTTTGTGTGCTTTATCCGAAAGTACACGCGAAAGCATCGCCCGAAGAATCGGCAAATAGAATCCGCCGCAAAACGCATAAAATTCACTATTGGCCGTTGATATTTTCTCAGGCGTATGTCTCGAAAAATATAGAGTTATCGGGTGGTTATTTAATAATTAATCGCTGAATGTGCGCTGACTTTTGTATGTTCCTCAGGAACGGCGTGACCCATTTGATATTATTGGAACATACGAATCGTACTATTATTAAGTGATGGTACAAAATTGCAAACTAGGACAAATATCTTGTTTGTATCGATGTAGATATATCGATTGTTGGAGTATTAATAAATATTAAATAATCGCATTTATTCAACATTCGAATACGTGATTGTCACACAAGAAGATAGGACAACTTGAATAAAGATGTTAAAAATTTATAGAAGAATCTGATCTCAAACACTGCCAGTCGCTCGATAAATAATAGCATAATGGCTACAATGTGTGACAATTTTAGCATTAGTGTTACAATGAATAAAAATCACGAAAGTGTTTTAAAAAACACGCACATGTGTATATCTTTCTGTCTATAGATATAATATTGTCAAAAAATCGTTTTCACATTTACCGGAATTATGACGAAAAATTAAACTGCATATTTTAACAATCTATGCGCGGAGTTTTTATAATAATAATTAATTCGAATAATTGATATATCCTTTTGACCGATATTTTCTCGATTTCAAAATAGAGTATCCTCCTTGAGGATGTGAAAAATTCATCAGACGAAGTTCTTTGGCCACGAGAGGGGATCAATATTCTCCTCAACGCGGAAATATTATTGCGGTCAAATTAACAAAGGCGCTTCATCTTTCGAGATTAGTAATTTATTCGGTTGATCGCGCGTGATAATTTACGGCAACATGAGCTGTTCCTCGTTTAATGCCGATGCTTCTAGTTTACCGGGAATCGCGTTCTGTAAATAGAGGACGTGTTTTGTATACTTAGCTAAAAGTGCTCGAACTTACGACGTAGAGGAAGACCAAGTGGCTCGTAGCCACTAGTGAAACACACTCGATTTCAGTAACAAATCGATAACAGCTTACGTAGATGATGGTGCAAGCACATCGTGTAATTAATTTTGTCGAGAAGATGTCGACAGATCTGTTTTGAACACACGCAATTTATCTCTGAACAATATTTGATGTGCCTTTTAAAAGGATTAAAGTTTATCGAGACGGAAGAAACTACACCATAATTTTTCGTATAATTATTCATTGTCGAATTTTTAATTTCATATCAAGCAAGAGAGAAATTAGAAGAAACAAAAACAATTTTTTTTTTTTATTATAGTTTCAATGTAGATTTGTATCGGCTTTCTACTTTCGGATGCGCGACAGTATTTTGCAGAGTTTTAAAACGATTGGAAAAAATGCGTGAAAAAATGCGTTCGTTGATGATTAACATGTCATTTGTGCGTAATATTCGCGGAACTCAGAGTCAAATAAAATGGTCTATGGAATGACAGGTTCAAAGTCTTGCTGCAAGAAATCGCGATTAATGTGTCGACGCACACGGTTTCCCGGGAATAATCGACGTGAAGCAATTATTATGCATAACACGATAAACAAATGCAACAATCTGTGCATTATTAAGTGACATCAGTGGAAATTGATAAACATACGCCACGTAGTTACTGTCACAGTTTTCCTTGTGGAAAGTTTCCTTGATAGAAGTATTGAGTTTTGATCGAAATGTGATAGATATATGATACGAGTATGTGGCTTTACGAATATATGGATGTAAAAGTAATTTTTTGTCTCTTGAAATTAATGGCATTAATTTTACATTTATATTCAGAGAGAACCGAGTCAAAATAAAGTTAAAATAAAGTAAGTAAAATAAAGTTCACCAAACTGGAAAAGCACTGTTTTATATTATGCAATAATTGATCTATTTATTAATAATCATATCGTTGAGTTGAATATATATGTGCATATTGGAAAAGCACTGCTTTATATTATGAATAATCAAACAATCAGTTATATCATATGTGTATATCATATATGTGTGTGTGTGTGTGTGTGTGTGTATTTTTCTAAACTACATCCATACTCTTTTCTCTTATTCGAGATGCTTTGAGTTATATAATGTAAGAAATTATTTGCCGCGTCATTTGCGAACATACACGACACTTCGCAGATGTTCATTTCGCTCCTTAATTAAACGCACTTTAGCGTTTCACAAGTAGAGTCATTTTAAATATTCTGCTTTTATATAACCGAAGCGAGCTTTGATGAATTTAAACGAGTTTATTCCGTCCGCGGACTGATTTGCGTTCAAAAGCGCCTGCGGAGAAACATTTATTTTCGCGAATTATACAACGGAAATAAACTATGCGGCGCGGGCGGAAAGGTATGCGAAAGCTTGCGAAAGAAGTTCTCCGAAGAACCGGAATAAGCCTACGAAGTGCATATTCGATTAGTCAGCTCATACATTGGTGGCGTGGGTCCAATTTTCGATGGCAACACTTCTTATCGTTTATTCGCTGCGAAGTGAAATTCTTGATCTTCCTCTCTCTATCTTTCTATCTCTATTTATTTGTCTATTTATCTATCTTTGTTTGGGATAATTTATTATAACTTTATTATAAAATTCCCGAACTTACGATTGCGAGTATTATCCGCGGCAATACTTACGGCACTTATTCTCGTCGTCATTCAAGAATTATCGCGAACTATATTGAGAAGTACGTCGACATATGTACTGTCCGGATCTGATTCAGTGACACGCCGATAGTACTCCAAGTTGATGTATATGTGCGATTCGAATAATTGATGCAATGAAATCGAAAATCAATCAAGCTACTTTTATCATACTTGTGCAAAGCAATCTCGATTAATTATTTCCAAATTAAATCTTTGGCAAAAATAATTATAGATGAGAAAATTTTTATGTCCCTGTAATAATAGGGACACACAAATATTATTCCATATTACTACTCTAGTTTATCCACAATTCTTCGATTTTGTTAAAATTTAGATTATTTTAGGATTGCGTTCTATCGTGCAGATTTACAAAAAATTTCTTCATCAAGTATTTGTAGCCTTCACGATTTCACTTTCATCTCGTGAATCTTCTTTTATGAGACTTGATTCGGAAAATGACAGGTACTATCGAGCGATGTTCAGGACGATTTATTACGTAGATCAGAATACTCGATACAAAAATTGGTCTGACACAAACGAAGCTCCTAGTCGCAATTTCTCTCCTTTTGTTCCGGCTCGGCCATGCGCGGACAATCACGGACAATTTATGCGTCATGATTCGTGCATTCGGTTCGGAGAAACGATTCGCCAGCCACCGCCGTTGGTCATAGATCTCCTCGTAGTGTGACATAGGCCGGTCGGGAATGTCGTTAATTCGCGGAGAGATCGGCACGAAGGTCGACGCGCCGCTGTCTCCTGGCCCGTATAGGCATTATTATCCGGGAATGACACGACTCGTTAGAGCGTTACACCCACGCGATCGCCATCGGACCGTTAACTATGAATTCATTCCCCACAGCGCTCCTCCATTCGCCTAATGTAATTTTGCCGTGGTTGCAGTTTACATTGATTATAAAAAGGAGATACCATCTATTTTTTTTTTTTTTTTTTAGTCTGACACTAGTCAGTTGTAATTTTGTATTATGACAAAATTAAATTACATGCATTCTCTTGCTGGAAATATAAATTATGATGTCTATTTTTTAATTGATCGTAGGTGTAGAGTAATATTTAGATTGATATAATGTTATCTATCTATACATACATATATTGCGAAACTAACAAAAATTCGTGCAGGAATTCGAAATATCCGAAGAAGACGGGAGAATTCTCGGCGTAAGAAATAGTATTGTAAACAAAGCGGTATACTCTGAAAATACTCACGACACATGATATTCAGTCGAAAAAATGTTCGACTCGGCGAAGTCGATGCCAAGGCGAGCGTCGAAGACGAGGCTTTCGAAAAATGTCAGACGCGAGGACGCAAACCCCGGCGAAGAGAGAGATGAAGTTCGCGAAACGGGGTCGCGGGAGTTCGATCGGGAATGCTGTGGGCGGAATCCCTTTTCGCGAAAAAAGAAAAATGTAAATCGCAGCATTAAACCTCCTTGCGCGCAGTGCCATCTCTCACATTTCGCATCGTCAGTGATGCAGCGCCAGAAATATATGCGACACGAATTTTAATGCAACGAGGTGCGACCTCGACGCGCGGTAACCTTTGAGGACGCGACGACAGGAATCGAAGCCAAGGCAAAGCGACTTCGCCGAGAGACCGAAAAGCTCGCGCTACTTTAATGCTGTAATGACTCAAAAACGTGCTATTTCGGTGCGTGTGGGTTTGCAGAAAAATAAAACGTATAAAAAATTAGTCTTTGTATTAAAATATCCCTTTTAGAAATATACACTTTGGTCTTGCCAGATGAGTGAGTTTCCTCTTTTTATGTATGCAGGATATAATTAGTAACTGTGATAATGAAATAAGTAAAAATTTTTGTTTCTTAATGAACTGTTTTAATTATTTGATAATATTTTTGATACGCAAATTTGATGCAAATTGTGGATTTTAAAGTTCTTCTTTGAAGAGACGAGGATTAGCAATTTCAGAAAGTGCGAAGCAGATTTGCTTGAGAAATTTATATTTGAAAAAGAATGGACCACTGCTCCAAATTTGTAATTTTGTTTTCCGGCCGACTGGAAGCGACGGCGCAAGCAAACCAAAATTAGGCTCGTGAGAATCAGGGAATTCCACTCCCACGCTTCTGCATACCAGCACAAGAGAGAGAGGAGAGAGAGACAGAAAGAATGGCGTTCTGCCAAAGTGACGTCAAAATTATGAACAGTGCGCATCTCTTCTTTGGTTTATCTTATCCTTCTTCCCTCGTTTACCTCGAATCGACGACATTTAACTCATTGCGGAAGTAACTGCGGTTGTGAAAAAGTTTCCTAGAAATTTTCTGGTTTAATCTGCTGTTGTGAATGCATATGCAATACTCTCTATCGTTGATTCTGTATGGGAGATTTGCCTAGTTCTGAATGCATCGTTTGTTTTTAGCATATGCAAGCCTATATAAAAGATGTTGATCGAGTATAGAAATTAATAATAAAATAATTGTTTAGATATTTTTTAAATAGCATGAAAAAAATAAATTATTTTTAATACGTTTGAAAATCTACTTTGCGAATAATTTTTTGTCAAAACGATAATTTCTATAAATCAGAAAATAGAAAATAATTATTATATTTGTTGCTTTTTTTACTCTAAGAATTACTTGTTATATTTTCGTCAATTATGCTGAAATAATAGAACAGGTGGAATTTTTTATTAAAGATTTAAAGAACATCTGACAGAGAGAGAGAGAGAAAGAGAGAGAGAGAGAGAGAGAGAGAGAGTGTGTGTGTGTGTGTGTGTGTGTGTGTGTGTGTGTGTGTGAGAGAGAGAGAGAGAGAGAGAGAGAGAGAGAGTGTGGAGACACATGGAAGAATTCGACTCTACAAGCGATCGTCGGAGTGTCGTGTCTCCGAAATAAGAATCGTGAGAAATGAGGAATCACATTTCCGCATTCCTAGTGTCAGGATGGCACAAAACCGTATCGTTCGCCCTCAAGCTGACGTTTAAATTGCAGAGGATACACATATGTAATCTATTCTCTTTTCCCGTTTTCGCGAATGATGCATTTTTCGTAGAAATAACAAGTCTTTCTTGAGAGATATCGGGAGAATTCACACGGGACTTTTCAAATTATTCCCGGAATAGTACGCGTGTGTCGTGAAAGCGTAAAATCTTTCTCTCTCGAGCGCTTCAAAAGCCCGCGTGAAAAAGCGACAACGTGAAATCCAAATACATTGTATTGCATTGATCGGCAAGAAGAAACTCAAGTAAGAATGTTATAACGTATACGTGGAGTCAGATAAATTTCAAGCTTAGGATGATCAAATAATTGCGGAGATGAAAGATCAGATTATTTCTGCGATGAAAACGTGGAGATATCGTCGAGGATAGTCCGTGGGTTGACTTATGTATTACGCACATAATCGTTTGCTATTCATTAGTGCTCATGCTAAAAATGGAGCTTGACTTGGTGAAGAAGGAGAAACTGGTCGACAATGGCGACAGCTTCCTCCTTTTCATCATTTCGCGATTCAAATGAACGTATCCGCTTTGCATACACGCCGCATAAAAAGATCGACGCGTCTCGGAATGGAAACGAATCGTTGTGCGCACAATCCATCGTGCGCACAAATAATCCTTGATAACTTAAAATCTATTACTATTGAATTGCACATTATTGAATTTATTATTTATAAATGCTAATAATGCTTTGCTTGTATATTATTAAATTTATTATTTTTTATGTTTATCTTGTAAGGGGACATCAGTTCTAATTAAACATGTTTTTACTCTAATTAAACATGTTTTTACTTGGTTGCAACTGATTTTATTGTGCTTTTACGCAGCTTAATCAGTACCGATAAAAGGGCGTTTCTCGAGGCCGTATGAAAGTTTTGCATAAAACGATACAAATGCGCTAGCACTTAATAGGGATTGATGTCATGCGTTACTCACCGATTATGGCGGAACAGGTTTTGCTAGACGCGCGATAATCTAACGCAATAATCGATTTCCTTTCAATTTGTCGCATGACGGCCGTTTGACGGTCGGCCATTTCCTCTTGTCCTCGATTATATTAGAAACGTGAATAAACTTGCGTTTTTCTTTGTTAAATTTATTTTAACTAATCTAAGAAAATTAAATAAATTTTTAAAACAAAATTTTTTAAAAAGTAGAAAAATCTTTTTTTTTTGTAATAAAAATAATTTATTTCTATAAAAAAAATTTATTTCTCCGTTAAACATAATAATGTTAATAATTAAGTATTTTACGTAGGCGAACAAAAGAGATAAAAATGTGAAAAAATATTAATTATTACACATTAAAATTTATGCTAAAATTAAATTTGAAAATAGAAACTGTTATTATTGCATAAATTTATACTAAAATTAAATTTGAAAATAAAAAACTATAATTATTTTACGTTTTATAATTATCCAATAATAAATATAAACGATATAACTGACTTGAATAAAGCGAGATTTAGAACGTTTTGATAATTCTATTATCTTCTAACGAAATTCTACGATTTTATCCATGAGATTATCGAAAATTTATTTCCTTTATGAGTAAAAATGACGATACAAAAATGACGGAACAAAACATCGGCATTTGTATATGTGTATTGATTTTATTGTTGGTGTATTCATCCGTGATGGATATCTAAGCAGAGAAGTCAGTTTACAACTTTGTTATCGTTGAACCAATATACGGAAATATTTTTTGACAGTTCTGGGTCGCTCGATGACGATAACCCGTCAGGTCGGAGAAATACGATGCTACATATATTATTTAAACAGTAGAAAAAATATAACGCCATGTTTAAGAATATGTAGAAGCAGGTAAGAATCATGATGCTTATAAAAATAATCACAATATGTTTTCTTGCTGGCTTAATATGCTACGCTTTGAATCATCATACACAAATCGATATTTACTATATATTTAAAAAAAAATTTCGTTACAGACATACATAAGATTTTTTCCCGTTTATTTATGATGAATATGATATATGATTAAATGAATATGATATATATTGAATGATATAAAAATCTCTTTTAACTCTTGCTTACTCATTTTCTTGATTTCGTGTAACCTCGGCATTGTATGTTTTTTGTATCACTGAAAATTTAAAAATAGAATCATGACTCGTTTTTCCGCGGCGACGCGGATGAAAACAATGAACCATGCCAGACCAAGCGTCAGACTTTTCTAAGTGTCGTGTAATCGAGATTAATATCATGCGTTACTCACCGGACGAGATGAAACAGGTTCGATCGAGACGTGTACATTAATCGTTGATGTCATAAATGCAAAACGAGAGAGGTCTTCCGTGCTCAAGTCGGGGTCACATGTTCCCTACTCGCCGTTCCCGGTCGATTCGAGATACGCTCTTTACTTTTCTTTTTTACCTATTTTTATAATGTTATATAACGTTATTCTATAATAATGTGGTATTATACGTATATAAAATATATAAAGAAATTAATTAATATATAGTGATTTTACTTATATTAGAGTGTTATATTATGCTGCTATTTATGTTGTTTTCTTGAGATATTTTCATGCAATATAAAAATAAAAAGATAACTACACGAATTGATCGATGCTACGGGTAGATGTTATTTTAGATTAATTGTTTGTAGTTTTGATCAAGTTAGAATCAAATATTTAAGTTTCGACGACCTTTTTCCGCCGCGTTATACAGACAATAATAGCCTGCTTTGAGCAAACGCGTCGAATGTCGAGGTACGTTCGATATACAGTCGGTCAACAGTGATAATTAAATTAACGCAACGGCCATCAATTCTATCCCTCTTCATTAAACGTTGTTATATATTACGCCCTCTACGCAGGTTATTTCCCATATATCTCTAATGCATGTTTAATTCGATGCGCTTGTTTATATCCATTAATCCTATTGGCAAACACTCTAAAATAAGTGACGTATTCAGAGCGGAGCAGATAGATAGGTACATACAGACGATTGATTTTCGATCGATTTGATCGAAATGACATGCTGATTGACGTTATTAAAATGACACCGTGATCGACGCACTATTGTTCACTCAAGCAATGCGTTATGCCGTTTACGAATTACGTATTACGAAATTAAATTTTAAATACAGATTTCTGTCAATAAATCATCGTTGATATTTTCCATTTGCAATAATTCGCGGTTAGCGCACGCGAGCGGTCTTTTTAATACGAGTAGAAACAGACATGTAGACTCCGGAAATATCAAAATCTCGAAATAAAAGAAATAATATGCTAAAAATTTATAGCATTTGAATGTTGCCATTAATATCCTTTCTGGAAATTTGCATATATAATGTTCTAATGAATTAATCTTAAAATTCAAATTTATACAACATTATTTTTCTGATATTGAATCTCTCTTTTTTATACTTTATTTTTTTCTTATTTGTATTTATTATTGCGATCCGCGAGATTATTTTGGGACGACAAATAAGTACGTTTTGCATCCATTATAAAGAAAAGAATAAAATAAGATGCATATTTATCTCTAACTGAAAATATGTCGCAAGCGCGCCGTGGCATTATGGAACTTTCGTGGGAGCGAAGTGAGAGCGAGTGAAAGAAACGAGAGGATTCGTAAAGGCTGTTGCATCGAACTGCACGCGATATGAAGAAATCGAAACCTTCTTAGAACTTTGCCTCTTCCGAAAAACATCCTTCGCGGTTCTTCTTGTAACGCGGCGCACATGTCCACTATCCGTAACGTCATTTCTGCGGAAGTTTGAGGGAAACATACGTTTGCCTTACTCGAATGCGAAAGTGTCGTTCTATAATAATAACATTATTGCATAGCATTAAATATAAAAGTTTTATTTGCGAATAAGAACTTTATTATGATATTTGGGCGAAAGTTCTTAATATACATTTAGTACGCTTTAAAAAGAAAAGTGTGGACTACTTTTTGCAAATTACATTTGATTGAGTTTTACTAGATTTTAGTTGCAGTTTTAAGAGAAAAGACGTTACATTTTTTGTTTCTCTTATGTGTATGTGGTTCGGCTTGCAAGCTGGTTGATATTGCGTCCAAATGTACGCGCGCATATTCCGGATTAACGGGTGGGCCGAATCAATGAAATTAATCAAACAGCAATTTGTACGAAGTCATGCCTGGCGAAGGATTCACGAATTAGAGACGCGATATTGTTTTTTTAAAGGATCGTCGTATGTCATTGATCGCCGAGGAATACGACGATCTGGACTCTTTCAATGCGTGTGTTTTACATTCGTTTATTCGCGTGAAAGAATTCAATTTTTGTCCTGAGCAAAATGGACCACTTTAATGCGCTATACATGTATGTATAACAGCTTTCGAGCGAATTAATTGCTATATATTCCGCGTGTATCGAACACGTTTATTTAAAATAATAATTAGTAGGTTATTAGCTTGTATATAGAAAAAAATCGCAAATTTATTAATAATTCATAATCTTCTTTAGATATTTGTAAGAGTCAGTTTCTTGTCTATTTATACTTGGAAGCTTTTCATTTCAATCAAAATTTTTCAAGTAACAGTATTATTATATATAATTAGAGGTTTCTTGTCATATCAGCAAAAATCTGTTTTTTTTTTTTTTTTTAATATTGAGAAACCCTTCTTTATTCGAAACCACCGTTGTTTCGGGACAACGGCCTTTTGTACATTTGTCGGCCGGCCAAACGCATCTGCTTTCACTTGGGAGATTCGCTGTACATACACGTCGTTTACATTATTCGCATTATATTCACAATCCCAGAAATGTGTTGGCAGCAACTGGTGTTGTCAGAATCTGTTGACGTTTCCCATATCAGATTCTGAAATTCCATAAAGTGATTCGACCGATGATATTTTCGTCCAAATTAAACTCTGTGTGCTCTCAAAATTATACGAAATAATTTGTATTACAAAATTTATATAATAAATGTTTATTTACTATACCATTGTTTGAAAATCTTCCGAATACTTAGTAAAATGATTAAAAATAGATAATTAGCATTTAGTTGTTTGTGAATTATAAAAATTGTTAACTTATTCATGTAATAAATTATTTCGTAAATATTTATTTTTTAAAATATTTTTAAAAAATTTTGATATAAATATATTTGCTACTTCTGTGAAACGCAAGTTGAAATGCGAGTAATATTTGCGATATTCATTTGAAGCGTAACTAAACGCGTGGTCGCGCTGATTGAGAAACAGATCTTTAATTCATCTCGTATTTCTTAATTTGATGGCGTTCTCGCGTACTGTTATCATTATTGTCGAAAACATTAATAAAAAAAAGACGCTGTTTCATCATATTAGTAGTAAATATAATTTTGTAGTGACGCGAGATATGATGTAAACGCGATGAGTCATTGGATCCGACACTTTGGCGCATTATCTTTTGTCCTATATGTTAAAACGAGATTAGATTTATGAAGATGATACAGAAGCCTCTATGAATATTTACCATTCAAAATCTACAAGTGATTTCTAAAGATCTTAAAATTATGATAATTATTCGGCTTCTGTTTATTTTTGCAACATAGCGAATTTGGAGCCATACAATTTGCAAGATAAAACGTAATAACGGAAGGAATGGCTCTTTGTTTTCTTGCACGTGATTCACGTCGACCATACTATGCAGTATTTCGTGAGGAAAAGGAAATAAAGAAAATGGACCAGAGCCTGTCGGGAGGATTCGCTAATGATCTCAGCGCGCAGAAATGGTTGCGAACGTAGCGTGGAAAATTCTCGGGAATAGAAATGTCATCTATGAGAAAGTGCGAACCTCGTCAGCCTGCATCGTTTCCGTTCTACCACTCCTTCCTCTTATTTTTCTTTTTCCATCACTACTAGCTTTCCCAAGAAATTCCTCGTGATTCGCTTCATTCGACAAGCGCCTGATCGAACGTTGAAAAATGTTTATATTTTGCAAACGCATTCGATTTGCGAGTAAAATTTCGCAATTTTACAATATCGAATCTTGAATGAGTTCAATGATACATGTCTTCGCGGGATTCAATTCTGAAAAATCTTCTGCCGCGAAAACAAATTGCAAGAGTTGTTCGTCGAAAAGATCGAGAAATATTTGATAAATTTAAAAGTCGATGCGAGATGATTTTACACAAACCTAATTTTTAATGCATCAATTGATAATAAAGGAGGATACAAATGTTAAATCTTAGTTTTTCTATTTATAGTAATCGAAGTCGAAATTTTTTGGATGCCTTTAAAAATATAGGTGTGTTTTGATAGTTTCTTGTTTAAAACTTTTCTATTTAAAAATGAAAGTATTTCTTTCGGCAGTTACATTTTATCCTATAGAGAGCCTGTGTAAAGAGGGTGAAGTATATATCGGATCGTTTCGTTAACTGGATACGAAAGTTTTACGACTTTTTTACGATTGACGTCATTATTTCATGAAAGCCGTGTGTCGGCACATTGTGAGCTCACTCGCAATTTACGTTGACACACACATACACACATGTATATCCCGCGACAGCGATAGATCAGAAGACGATGAATTTTTGATAAACGCGCGAATAAGGATTTCGTTGCGCAATAAGCAATACTGCAGTCAAATCTCTCCAGCAATTTTATCTTTATTTTATCTTTATCGCATTATGCGAGCGAACGCGAAGCTGTCCATAGACACGAAACCATAATTATGCTAATGAATCAGCATTTGTATCTGATTTATATCATCTACTCGGGGCGTAATTCGAGCATAACGTCATACTGCAAATATCACATTATAAAGTTACAATTCGTAACTCTCATTATATCGACTCATATTGACTCGCGTCAATATTGCATTCGTTTTGCACAACTCGCCGCGAATATCTCGCGAATCTATATTGACATCAGGAAACTCGCATGACGCACGATCTGTCAAAGAGCGATGAATTTCTGGCAAAGTGACAACGTGTCGCTATTCTCTCGTTCGCTGTACTCCCTCGTTATTTCCGTAAAATTGTAAAACGCGGATACGTCGTCGTCGTGCCAATTCACGTGCGGTCGAATGCGATATATGTATACGTCGCGGGAAGAAAACTGCAGCGGACTGCGCTGGCCGATGCAATTATTCGCATCCGTGAGACGGGCGTGAAGCAAAATTGCGACACACGTACGCGCGCGTGCACGCGTTTTCCAACAATCGTCCGTGCGCACACATTGTGTCGAAAGTGCGCCGGTTAATTTGCCGCCGGCGAAAGTGTAATTATAGCGTTGCGCCGCGTTTGCGTGCCACAAATCTGTCGACGGACTTCTAAAGGCGGATATAGCGCTATCTACTAACAACTAATGTATAGTTTTTCTCTTTCCGAACGTTTTTGCTGCTAGCAAGAAAACGTAGTGCTCTATGATTCATCTACTTATTTAATATTAGAATTTTCTTACAAAAATTTATAAATATAAAACAATATTAAATATTATGTTATAATGCAAGCATTGTAAAATGTTTGTTTCCAATTCTTGTAGGATTTATATATGTATATATATATATGTATATATATATACACACACATATGTATAATCGTGATTTTTTTAGTATATATTTTTAAACTTTTTTCCTATGATTTTCTCAGCGTCTCTGAAAATGCTTCATTAAATTTAATCTCAAGCTAGGTACATCATGTTACGAAACTCGATATATTTGCCGCGATATATTTACCATCGTATTTGCATTTACTTCGGTTATATGCAAACAATGCAAATCAATTATATACGGTATATATTTAAGAATATATTAACTTTAGTAATTTATGTGGTATATAAGCACGTGGATATATATAGATTATACAATGTAAATAAACGAATGGTAACTGAAACATGTCCCTCTTTCGCGGATATTTTTGCGATATGGTATTTAACGGTGCTTAGAAAATTCTGACTACGTAATTTCTACGAATCATTTCAAACAGATGCACCGTGAGTAATGCACTCAAAATAATTCCTCCCGATGCTCGCTACGCAGTATTGAATTGTGCAAACGGCAAACCGGACATGACAATTTTCACGGAGATTCGCGGAAAAAAGCTCGATTTAGTCGGCGCCCGACTCGGTTTTCTATGTCACGTTAAAAAAAAAAAAAAAGAAAGAAAAGGATGATTGAAGAGACATCCGCTGACAAAAGTATCGGATGATTTAATGGCTTACGAGACTCTCGAAATATCGTCTCAAGTCATCTCTCATGAGAGTATCTTTTTTTTTTCTTCTCGCTGACATCGTCAAATGTGCGATGAATCAAGACGAGGTCATTTGCATTCATCACTAGGTGATACATTATATGAACACTCATTATATAAAGACTCGCGTTCATATTTTTAGACTCGCTGTGTCCGATTGTGTAGAATCGAAATTAACGATCGTGCCGTTAAATTAAATGTTAAGTTGCAAGTTTTTTTTCCCTCTTTGATAAATCGTAAAATTTCGCGTCTCCTCTTTAATCCATTGTAACGTATTATCGCCGAGTTTAAACGCCGTCTCCATCCTTTGGCAAGCGTTTCGGTAAGCGCCCGTAAATTAATGCTGCTCCTGCTAAACGCAAGCGATAAATTAAATTCAATGTTTGTATGTGTGTATAATTCGATGGTGATGACAGATGATAACTGCCTGCCAGGAATAGTGCGTACATTTTGCGCTTTACGCAGATACTCTAAAATATTATCCTGACGCCTCCCCTGTGGAAAAAGGACGACGCATTTTTTTTTAATTTTCTGATGTAATTTTGGCTTCTCACTGATCGAGTTACTGATGTTACCGAAATACTTGGAACTCTGACAATATAAAGAAACTTAGAAAAAAGTGGAAAAATTAATGTGTTATCTTATATAGCAGCTAATATAATTAATATTTAATTATCACTGTCTTTATAGATTACATTTTTAGATTAATTATTAGAACTTAGTATATTTAATCATCCGGCGAATTAAATAATTAAACAAATCTATTTCTTTTATTTAATTTTTGAGTAAAACTAAACGTCGTTAAAATTTAATGGATAAACTATTAAATCCTATTTTTAAAAATTAGAATAAAATCGAGCTTAGGCCAAAATATGCATGTTATAAATAGCGAACTTTATATTTAATGGATATTACGCAAAATAGATTGTTTTCCTTGGCTGTGCAAATATCGGAATAAATAGTTTCGCGGTCGCCCACAAGAAAGGGAATCTCCGCGACCGGATATTTTCCAAATTAATCGCATCTGCCTAATCGCCTATTTCTATCCTTCCTGGTGGCTCGTCGATGTTTTCGGTTGTCCGTGCGGTCCAAATGACCGAATTTTGGCGGATCTCCAAATCGCGACTCTAACGCATCAGGATCCACACCGCGATTCTATACCCAATGTCTATTTTGATGTCGGGTCGTCGATTAATCATTAGCTCGCTGCTCCATCGAGTCGACAGCGGTGTCACCCTTCTCTCTCATCTCTTCTCTTCAGGAAAGAAGATAGAAGGGGAGGGAGCGGGAACAGACCTTTTCTCCGTGGTAACGACGTGGCACACGTTTTCTCGTTTCACTGGCTCTTTTCATCGTGAATTATCTGATACCGCGGAATTAATAGGATCCCGACTGGTTTCGCGAGTACTTTAGGATCATAAGTCTCAACTCAACCTTGAATCTTATTTTAATGAAACTGCGCTCGGATAAGAAAAAGCGTGCTATTGATTAGACGTTGTTTGATTCATCAATTCTGACGATGATTATTTGCGCGGAAATCGACGCTTGAAATTAATTACACGGGGATTACTTAGCGTACTAAAGATATTAGGAGTTGAATTTCAGTAAAGAGCCTGTAAAAATTGGCATGCCTTTTGCAAATTAGATTTTTCTCGATGTAAAATTTATTTAAAATGGATTGAGATACATAGTGATTTGTTAAATGTTACGTTTTACTTTAGTCACAAAAACCCTTTAATTTTCAATATTAAATGTCTTCAATTAGAGATATTGCTATTAGAAACTTTTTTCTACTAAGAAATGCTTTATTCCTATATATTCTTTATTCATATTTATTCAGAAATAATTAAAATACATATTATTTAATGATAATAGTACATCGCTCTCTATCAACTTCCTGAAGTCGAAGACACACATTCTTTCGAACAATCCTAGAAATTATATTAAAACTATTCAAACAGAGATTTTTTTTGAAACGATATATTTGCGCTTCTTACTATTAACATTATCATTTCATTGCCAGAATTCATATAATGGCAAAGCGAATAGCCACGCGTTTAGGCGATTTCTGGCGAGAATTCTTGCGGCTCATAAAATCATGGTTGATCGGAGATATTGTCGGCAATAATTGTTATGCGTCCATAGACGCTTGGAATTTACAGTTAGGATTTGTGTATACAGTTATGCGCGCTGCACTCTACGCGTCTTTCACGCGCGGTCGGACACGATGGTCATACCGCGTTTCACTTAAAGAAAATCACATTTATTAGAAGAGTTAATTTGCAGATATTACAATTAAAAGAAGAGAAACGTGGAATAATTTGAACAACCGACAAGAGAGAATTTTGCGATATTTGAGGTAATGGAGTGTATAAAAGTGATTTATTATTAAATTTTAGGTCCGCCCCGTATGATTCTGGTTTTATTCTGAAAAATAGAAAACGTATGGAAAGTGATAGATCGAAGCGAGTGGCACATAATCGCGTCAAATAAAGCGTAGTGAACATTCCGATGTAATAAAATCTCGTGCGGGGCGAAACGCCACCGATAGATTTGGCGTCGCTCCAAGCTTCATCGGAGTTTGAAAACTGAGATTTAAATTTTGTGCCGTCGACTTTATATATAATGTGACACTCGGACTAACGCGTGCTTTATCGATATTTCCGCTTACATTAATTGCGGCTAATTCTTCGATGCGCAACACGCGACAATACGATAGTTCTCGCATTTTAAGAAATCTAACTTACAGTCGCGAGATACGTTTGTTAATTAATTTTTATTTTAAATTTTATTATAGGAACAAGTATATAAAAATGAATTAATATACATTGTGGAAATTTTGCACTGTTTGTGCCATCTTTTACTTTTCTAGCCGCGATTAATTACATTTGATTCACTCGTACATACATCAGTTGTATGCAATTATTGGCACGAAATGAAGCAATCGGCGTTATATACCGTTACTTTGCGTTCGCCTATGACACTTGCACTCATGGTAACCGCAGTTAATTCCGTATGCCACAACATCACTCGTAATGGCATTCATAAAATGCACTTTAGGCATGCATTAGGATTGCGCTCGTGAAGTGCGTGTCGTAACAACGCTACCGCGTAACATTTACATTCAATAGTTTCTTCGATGATTTTATATAGATTTTTTCTCTTCGTTGCGACTATCATCTTTTATCTTTTTCTTTTATTCTTGCATATATCATCACTACGGATCGATTTCCGTCTGAGATAATCGCAGGAGATAATCTCCATTGTCAGATATCGCGTAAGCGGACGCAGTTTATGAAACCTACTCGCAAATCGACTAGTGTGCGATACTCGCATAAATTGCTGCTTAATAGTAATCCTATCGTGGAAATGATAGGTCATTTCTAGCTTTCCAATAGTTCCGCGTGAAATGTAATATACATCGTGAATAATATATATATTTCCCTGTTAATTGATTATTAAAAACATGCAAATATATAAAAAATTATAATACCAAGATTAGAAAACTAAATCAGTTTATTGGAAATTTATCATGGGAATATATATCGATATTCTCAAATTTTATTTTGCCAAAATATTTGAGAAGGAATACTTGTAGGATTATGAAATTATCTCAAAATCGAATAAGAAATTTAGAGCAATCATCTTTCGAAATATTGCATTTTTGATTAATTTCTTTGATAACCTTTTTAATTATCTCTATCTCTATCTTTTCTTTTTTAAAAGATATTTATATATCTCCAAATATTTTAGCGGAATAATAATAATCAAAATATATTAAAATATCAGATTTTAGATGCATTATCTTGTTTATTTATTCATTTATTCATTTCTTTAGAAGATTTTAAATTTCTACTGTGTATATGTACATAGATTTCGAATTTAACTGTCGAACGATGAAGTCTTTCATGAAATTATTAGGCCAATGCTGCATTCTATGCATGCATAAAAGCAATTCGATATATGCGCATTGTGCGGTTATCATCGTGATCACATAAACTCTAGAATCAATCGTGCCATTTTACTTTGTATCTCGGTTTCGCGACATTTACTGTCACAGACGAATGATTTATTGTACAGTAAACATTTCGAAATTTTGCATAGCAATCTATGATGCACATAGCTGCATTTTGTCTTTCTTCCTCTATATTGCAGAATCTTTTCATTATAATTATACATCTTAGTTTCTCATAAGAATTACGAAAACTGCGAAATCTTATTTTTCTAATTTCTTTGATATGTAACCTTGAAAGGATCATAATTATAAATTAAAATTACGCATATTTTCAAGCACGATTAATATAATACTAAGAAAAAGAGTAATTTTCATATCCGACAATTAGAAGGTGCATGAAGGAACAATTATGATTGCCTTGACTTTAACGAACGGTGACTCTCGATCAAGGAAGTCGGGATATATCTGCGTGGCAAAACAACATCTTCACTCAATTTTCATGGAAATCGTTTGCACTGCTGCTTCCCTCATTATTCCGCGAAGAAAAAAACGACATTCATACGTCGATCGCAAGTGCGCTCACCGCAGCGTAAAATCTTTTTCTACACCGACGTTGAAATAATATCGAGTCATTTTATTCAAAATCTGATTGTGTGCACGCGTACTTGTCGTATTATATGTATAATTCGCGCACATAATTCGATAAATGCTTCGATCGATACTTTAGTAATTAATATGTTAACATGTGAATCGGTGGATTCAAATTTTAAGTCTCTCTCGTATGCGAATATGTGAGGGTACTCTTCTACATTAATTGTAATATTATCAATTAATATTCTTGTTTTGGTTTGTTAATTTGATTAATTAATATCGAGTTCTATTTGTGCGATAATTTGAATAATTACGCGTTAGATTTAGTAATTAGCTGTAACAATATTTAGGACGTATGTAAATAGGACGTTCCTAATTTTTTTATTAATTAATCGAGATAACCCATTTATTCGTCTATATATTTCTGAAACGCAGAATGAAACTAGGAAATCAGATAAACTAGCGAAAAGGTTACAATTGAAAAATAAAACGGTTTAATGTGCCTTTATTAATCAATAATATAACCGTACTAAATGTACTTTACATGACTTTACATATCAGATATTGTCTAATATTTACTATTGTAATGATATTTTTATCTTTAAATGTATAATCTTTAACCTGCAATATTACTTTATGTTATTGATAAAAGATCTGATGTTATGACTTACATTATCATAGTAAAGGAATTCCTTATGTACCGCCAAGCATTACACGACGGTTTCTAATTACACATTTCCTCGTACAGTTAATTGTACAGCGATAAACTATGTGCAAATAGTATGTTAGGTAGTTATCTTTTAATACCGCAGAAAGTATCATCTCGAGATCGCGACTTGAATCTGGATACTTATTACTTTCTGGATCTATTAAATCGACTATCGAATAGTATTCTGAGATATAAGAACATGAGCTGTCGGAATATCTGCGGCATGAAATCTGCGCCGACGAATAATGTGAATTATCCTGCGTACTATTCTTTCTTTTTCTCTCTCTCTCTTTCTCTTTCTTTCTCTCTTTCTCTCTCTCTCTCTCTCTCTCTCTCATTTTCTCTCTCTCTCAGCAAACATTTTCGAATGAATCGGACTTGTGCAATTTCTTTGTAGCCAGTTAGATCGGGCCGAGCGGATCTAAAGCTGACTAATCGCGAGTTTCTTGTGAAAGTGATGTTTTTTCTTGCGCATTATGATCGCCGCGCCAGAGCCAGTCATGATACTGCTATTTCCTCGCAAATATCGTAGTGCAGTTATATACACATTCATTGCGTACACATCTGTGCTATTTTGCAGCAAGAAACGCCTACGTATAGCCAATTTAGGATTGGATAGAATACAAGACAAAATATTAGAGCATATCTCTCATTAATCTATGACATTTAATATGTCAAGATTTACTTATATTTATTCATCCATCCGTTAACCTAATGTAGTTATAAAAAGTTTGCTTTTTAAAAGAGACGTGTATCTCATTTATTTAACGCCCTGTTAGTCGCAAGTTTGATGGAACGAGTTTCTTAATGTTAATTTTCTTCATAAGTCCTCATCGTGCTTGTCATTTAAATCATGTAAATAATCGAGTTACTTTATTGTATTTTAAAATACACAGCGGTTTTAAATAACTGGAATAAAATTCCCAC
The DNA here is from genome assembly GCA_949152495.1 of Lasius fuliginosus. NCBI lineage: Eukaryota > Metazoa > Arthropoda > Insecta > Hymenoptera > Formicidae > Lasius > Lasius fuliginosus. Next base: position 11,253,109 of record OX424446.1, on the reverse strand, counting down.
GTTTACATCGGAATCCCGCGGATTATTCTGCGGAACGAACAAGTGAATCGAAAATTACGAATTAATAAGACAACGCTAACAAGCGTATGGAAATAACGTGACGTAACACAAAATTCTTTTGCGCGAGAAAATTTCCACAAGGATCATCGCACTTCACGTCTTGAGATCAATCGCGTTAGATCGTTCGAAGAAGCCCCAGCTTCATCCTGGCGCAACTCTAGGAAAATCATTCCTAGAAGATGCACGTGTGACCTAAGTGCAATTTAATATGACTTCACGAGTCTATTAATCGAAATGACCGAGTCGTTTCGCGGATCATCGATTCGCGGAAATCTCGCCTCGTCTTTTAATGAAAAAGCTACCGTTTCAAGGTAAACGTCGCGATTGCGGAAGTATCACTCGCAAAAAAAAGTCGTCGTCGTCGTCGTCGTTATGAAGTAAGCCCCCAAAAAAGTAAAAAAAAAAGAAAATACTGCATTTTGTACGATCGGCCGGTATAAAGCGTATAAATTATAAATTACAAAGGAGTTAATTAATATTAATAAATAGCCGGAATAGAGGTCGATTATCAGTGAAGTTCAATAATTTCACCATGACGTAAACCAATTGTCGTCCTGCAATCGCGTGAATAATGATCTTGAATTATAGCGAATTTATTGAACCGGCGAATGTAGTCGTGTCATAATAATAATAATAATACAACCGTTGCTTTAACAATAAGTCAAAAAAAACAAAAATTAAAAATGCGACCATTAATTTCATCAATCTCTTTAATGAATTTAAAGCCGATTTTTTGTACAAGCTGTCTGAATATTAAAAGTTAAGGCAAGGGAAATGTCGTTTGTTTCAGTGAAGTTTCGAGAACTCTTTTCTGGTGTATCTTTCGCTAATTGATATTTGTGATAAATGTGTAAAACTTCGTAACACGAGATGGAAACTGCGAGATTTTCACTTCACGCTCCTATCGCAATTGCTTATATCTAGCAAGCAAATTGGTATAAAACCTCGTCGTTTCGCCAAGACGCTATGTAGCCTTGGTACATTCTAAGCAAGGTTACGGCACACTCTCTGTTCTGCTGCAACGGCATCCGAGCAAATGCATACAAACGCGTGTCGACGATATTGTGAATGTAGTGGATGTTGATTGTGGACGCGCAGGGAGCACAGGCGCCGCTCGCGGAAGACCTGTTTCTCTTCGAATGTTACTGATCTGAGGCGGTCGATAACCCCCTCTTATCTAATTACAATGGAAAAGCTTCATCGTGCGTACTATCTACCTGCACCATCATCGGAAAAGAATTCCCGTGCTCGTTCCTTCCCACGTATCACGCAATCACGGATATCATCGCGATATATGTAGGTATATGTACGCTATGAAAAACTCTCCGGCTATTGCGCTACGAGCGTTACACGGCGCGCGTTAATTAATCACGTTTAGTCGCGTATTTATGCGAATGAATTCGCATCGCGGTTTAATGCGGGATCGTAATGCGATCGAGGTAGATAACGGAAGTGACTGGAATAATAACGGACGCGCGACATTTCCTTCCACCTCTTGCGCTTTTGCGACAGCGAATGGCGACGAAAATAAAAATAACATTGCGCGCAATTTCGTGATTATAGGAGATTACGTCACAAGTTATAACTTTTCCAGTCATCGGATTCTGCTAGGCAAAGTGTACGTCGTATATTATTAACTTTCACAATTTTGTGTTACAATTTTGCATGATGCACTATTGACCAATTTTCTGAATCATTATCATATTTTAGTAAGTTAATAATATACATAATATAATGATTTCATTTTACTAAAATATGTTCTAACTTTCCTAAAATATGAAAAATTTTTTTATTCTGCTTAATATTGCATAGATAGACGTTGAGCATTTGTCCTATCTTTCAGCGACAAATTGTGATAATTCCTATTCTGTTGAAAATTCTTGTAACGATTTGAAATATTCCCGGTGTGGCGCTCTTTATAAAGTCAGTTAAATTATATATCGCAGTCTCTCCAAGCGCAACAATACGGTGCTCATTTCTGCCTGTGGCGAGTTTTACCGGAGGCAAGTGCGCCATATAATTTGGTCAATGGTACCGATCCGATAGCGATCGCAATGTTACCGAAACCATTACTTTATTCACGTACACGTCAGTATCGAATTTATTGCGTTGTTACACCTGCAATCGAAATTTCTTTCTGTTTCCAATTTTTCATTAACAGTTTGAAAACTATAGATAAATTTTCGTATACAAGAATATTCTTACGCGTCTTGGTCGCACTCGTGCATCGCATATTGAAATTCCGATATCGATATTCCTCAAAGCCCGGACAAGTTCGACGCAGCAAGTAAAGAGACGATAGGAATTTCGGGGAAGATATCGAAGAGAGTGGGGGTACAGGAAACGCGGCAAGAAGATGTATAGAAAGAGTAGAAAAAGTCCGAGTATAGTACGTATAGAGTCTGATAAAGCGTTGAGCTGTTCGTAATAAGAGCCGGCAGAAAGTTAGCTGAACCGTGAAGCCGAGGCTGAAGAGGGCCACGATGGCGAGAGTTCCAGGAACATCGCGTTCCCTCCAAGAACTCCGTACTCGGAGAGAGGGTCCGCCTTGATGCTTCTTTTGCTCCTTACCTTCTATCCGCGTCTCCCACCGCTCTCTCTCGTTCGATCTTGCTCGCGCGTGGAACTTTGTCGGACCGTTTAATTCTTGCCAACTAGAATCGAAAAGAAAGGGCGTCGTTCCACACGTTAATCGTCCGGCTTTTATCCGTTCGAAGGAGGGAGGGGGAATTATTGTTGGAACTTCTTTAGCTAATCCTGCGAAAAAGAGCAAAATTTCATCTAAATTATTATGCTACAAATTAGAAATGGATAGAAACATTAATTGGAATGTTTAGAAATTTTACAGAGATTTATTTCATACGTATGGCGTGTAAAATATGTATCGTATTGAAATAAATATTTCGATTCTTCTTCGTATCCTAATGTGACTTCAAAACGACATAATTGTAAAACGAAAAAGTAAAATCAGATGAGATTATGTTGTTTTTGCAGAGAAATGTTGTTGCTATATATTAAAAAATTATTTTAAAATTATACAACGTCTGAGAAAATGATCGACCGTTTCGTACTTTGTCACACTTTGGTTATTAAAGGAATCGAAGAGAGATGTAAGAGAGAAAAGAGAGAAAGAATGAGCTGGCGAAAGAGTGAGGAAAAATAAAACAGAAGGAAAAGACTCTCTCGGAGAAGAGAGGAAGAACGAGGAACGTGATCGAGGAGGATCAGGAAGATGACCGCTTGCTGGTTTTGCCAGTTCAGAGAATGACCATACATCGATATTTAATAAATTGTCTGATAATAAATAAATTGCAAAAAAATGTCGTTAATGAGATAAAGAAGTCATAACCGTATATAGGGAGCAAAATATAAAAACACTTCGCCATCTATACTTGAATGAATTTCGCGCAATTGCCGTCGAGATCATCGCCCCTTTTCGTAGCATCAAACTATCAACGAAGGCGTTCTTTTGTCGGAACCATCTTTGATTCATTCTCAGAATCGAAAGAGCCAACAGGCTCTCCTCTCTGGCGAATCTTCCATCACCGGTCCTCTTGCACAAGGTAACACTTTACCGTTCTTCTTTCTCATGTTGCTTCTTTACTCTTCATTATTCAGGATGAGCCTCGCTTCTTTCTCTCCTCGCCTTTCTCTCTTTCTCCATTTTCATTTGCATTCGATTCATACGTATCGTTTTGTTCATCGAAATTTTTCGCATCTGGCTTTCCTTTTTTCATCATCGTTCGAGGGAAAAAGAATTGAGTTTTCATATGTTTTGCAATATCAGAACCATGAAGGACTTTTTAGCATGGCTTGAGATTTAATTTTTGCTTCAAAAATTATGATACGTTAAAAATATCTTTATATTTCGCTGCTATCCTTATGTGTATACGATTAATACGATTTGTTCATCTGATTAACGACATTTTTGCAATTTGCTTATCTACAATTTATTAAATATCAATGTATGGTCATTCTTGGAACTAACAGAATCAGCAAGCGGTCATCTTCCGCCGATCCTCCTCGACGATGCACGTTCCTCGTTCTTCCTCTCTTCTTCGAGAGTCCTCCTTTCCTTATACTTTATTTTCCTGTACTCTCTTACCAGCTCATTCTTTCTCCTTCCTTACTTCTCTCTTCGATTTCTTTTATAATCAAAGCGCACATTCATAGTTCTACGAAATCGTTGAACTGTCTTTCTTGTCTGTCGATTTCCTTTAGTTTGCATCATTGTAAGTTCATGGGAATGCTTTTGATAACAATGAAATATATCGATAGTGTTTTACATGATTACTTTTATTCAGTTGTAATTTTATCTATTATGGATTAATGTGAATGAATGGTATTGTTTAACTAATCGTTCATTTATCGTGCAAACGACTATAATGCGGATGATCGCATAGATAATCATAATCACTCGCCTGTCACGATATTAGAAATTTTGCTCTTTACGTTTTATTAGAAAATTTTAAAATACATTTGACACACACACATACAAACACACACATGTGCGCGCGCGCGCGTGAACAATAATAATAACTTCTTACAAAATGATAAGTAATTTTCAATGTTTATAATTTTTTGACGATTTTTTAGATACTTGATTGTTAATATAATCAAAGTGGTTAAAGTAGTCGATTCACTTCTTGCTTTGCCATATTTTATCGAATCTTCAACTTGTAACCTTTCATAGCATTGCTTTTGTACTTTTTCATACGGTCAAGTACAATATTAAGCCATTCACTTGTAAAAATTTAAATTTAATTTAAAGTTCGAGGACCTCTCTCTCTCCCCCGAAACATCCGGCCATTGTTTGGATCGTACGATAAATTGTACGGTGAAATTGACGTCTGTATTAAAGCCTCAAAAAAAAAAATATATATATATATACATATATATTTAATAATGTATCCCAAAAAATAAATCTATTTTTCTTCAACCGGTTCCGCAATTTCTTATTTATAATGAAAAATAGATGTTTCAACTCTTGAATCTTGGGCAGACATATTTATGTATTCTTTTTTACACATATATAATTCCAACTATTTTTTATTTGAAACAGTATATTACATAGAAAAATGACATTTGGAAAATTTATGTATTAATTAATATTTTTTCATATTTTTCTTCTTATGTTCTTTTTTGTATTGTAATATGTAATCTTAAGAGTTTCAATTTTCTTCCTCAATTTTATCGAAATCACAAAAGGATCAAAAGATTACGCTATCACAATTATTGAAAGATTATGCTAACATTTCTTGCTATCTCACTGTATTTTTTCTCATAATTTAGAACATCTCGGTTACATAGTTCAATCGCGTCAAAAGAACCGGTAAATGCATATCATTAACTGCCCTTACTAGATCGCGTATCGACGAATCAATGTGCAGCAAAGTGTGCACATAGCGCGTGTACATTTATATATATATCACTGTTGTGTGCGATCTCAGCATTGGTCGCGGTAAGGGCTATTTATAACATTCCCGGTGACACGGGATGTTACATAAGTTTACATTATTCATATCGCGTCTTTATGCTTCCTTCGTTACGCACGCGATGATAGTGTAAACCGAACTGCGTGCATTTATGTATGTACATACGTATGAAGAATTCCTCCAATTCAGGTTTTTTTTTTTGGAGAACTGCACGAGAGATTTTAAATTCGATTTGTCAGTCTTGTCTCATATTATCTCTTTTATTCTTATGCTAAATAAAACACAAAATTGGCCAACGGACACACACACTAGTGTTTCAGAGAGTCATTTTTCTATATTATATAATGACTATGTGTAATTTATTTTTATAAAGATAGTATATCTATATATTTAAACTTTTGTTCAATTAAATTTATTCTTGAGATAGTGTCCGTTGGCTCATGCGTAATTGTATTGTTGGAAGAAACAAAAAAAGTTTGTAAGAAAATACTTATTGTTAAATCTAGTTACTTTATCATGATACTTTTTCATGATTTGATAAAGTAAAAAATTAAAAATTATGTTATAGCAAAATAATTATACGCAAAAATCGGCATATGCTATTTTTTATTAACTTTGTTATTATTATATCCAAGATATCATTAACAAGATTAACGTAAATTGCGTATCTATCTGAGCAACCTCGCGCATAAAATGACACAATAAAAACACGGTTTATCAGAGCAAAGAATAGCTGAGATATTTTCTAGAAATCAGAATTCATTTGATTACGACGTGTAGCACGTGGAAGATTCGTTTAAATTGATGACAGAAAGGAAATGAAGTTGCACAAACTAATCGCGGGAATTCTTTGGATTTTAACCTGAATTATATCACGTGAAAAATCTATATAAAGACGCACGCTGCGGGGGAGTTGAGATAAAATCGGTCCCCGATACTTTGCGGAAAGTTTTAATACGCCGAAGAAATAAGGGAGGCGTTTTAATTGACAGTAAGAGGGAAATGAAATTATGCGGGGTAACTCGCAGCTATATTAACTTGATGTTACCCGTTTTATTTTTCGCCGTTTATTTTTATCTGATGCGATTGCGAAAGATGTGTTTTATTACATTAATTGACATTTAATGCTAAATAAGAACAGTATTGGATAGTTGTATATTAAGAAGTAATAAAAAAATCCAGAATTAACAATTTTGATGTGCAATAAATCTCAGAATGTTTTATATACAACATGACAAGCAAAAAAAAACTTTATCTATTAATAAATCAAGCCATATTTAATAATAATGTAATAATAATATAATAATTTTTAATAGTTATGTTTATATATATGTTTCTTGACTCTTAATGCATAAAAACTTTGCAATTATTCAGACAATAAAATTATAATTAGTCAGACAATATACATTCTAGTACAAGTTATATGCAGGATATATATGAGCATGATATTCTAATACAAGTTTAAATATATATATATATATATGTATCTATGTTTATGGCGACACTGACCAGCAATGATTAATATTACTTCATAAGTGAATCATCATATATTGACATTCACAGAAATTTTGTGATTTTAACATGCGTTAATTTCCGATAATATAACACAGATACATAGTACCATCGGAACAGTTATATCATCGTATATGCTATGACATGTTAAAAAAAAATTACGCATATTTATCGTTACAAACAAAACAGTAGATAAATCTTGTCTTTCATATACATTTTCTTATTTTTAATAATTATCGTGTAAAAAAAAGTTGTGTATATACATAAAGCTATTCAGGCTTTTGATAAAATTAAAAACAAATAAAAGAACATATCTTGTAAATATGTGTACAATGCAATTTCGACTCTTTTCGAACACTCGGCTTTATAGTCAATAATTTATACTGATAACTCACGCTATATATTGAAAAAAATGCGTTAAAAATGTATATGGTAATATAACTTCTTGAAATGCGCGTGATAGACAGCTGTTTGATTTTTCATATTCATCGTCGATTATTAAAATTGTCATATAAGCTGATATTGATAGTACAAAGATGGACTTTAATTTGATTATATTGAGTCCGAGCGTTTCAAGTTTAAAAAAATGTAAATTGATTTTTAAAAGATAAGAAAGGAAGAGAGAGAATCTCTTGTATAATACTCTCTTTTAATTTGAAAAATTAGACAAGGCTCGCATATACATATACGTATGTAATGTAATTCTGTATAGGATAGATACACCATACGATGCACTATGCAGTTAAGGATTAATATTACGCAATTTGCCAAACTAGTCGTTATTAAATTTTTAAGACTAGTCGGAAGAACAAAACTGTCCGCCGATCAATTGGAGCATTTCTATTGTAAAAAGTTGAATGAGGTTGAAGAAGAAGGAGCGTGATGAGATATTTGTAGGAAACGGAGTAAATAAGACGTGATGTGAGAGTTTTCGCGTCCTAACCGATTCCAGGTACAATTAGAGAAGCCCTTGCTACTGTTATGTCTGTTCCATGAAATTGTGAAAAGATGGACACGCATGAGAGGAGAGACATGACGCGCATTGCCGAGAGAGAAAAAAATTAATCCATAATACACTATATAATGTATCTGTGCGTGCGTCAATACTTTCCTATGAGATAAAGATATATGTAGATATATCATTTGCTACGTTTTTGAATACTGAATTTAATATTTTATACATTACTTTATTTTAAATATTAAATTTTATTCTATATAAATGAAAGAGTTTCTACAAACCTTTGTCTATAAAAAGTGAACAAATCATCGAAATATATTCATTATCAAATATTTTGTATTTTATCCATTACAATGCAATGAGATTTGATAATGGGAAAATAACGTAGTTATTTAATATTAAATGCATTTTACCATCAGTTGAACTTTAATGTTGATCAAATTAAAAAGAAGAAGATTTAAAGTATAAAACACAAGTGTACTCATATATCCTTATTATTCGTATTATTCTTTTTATAGAAGAAAACTTGTGTTTTATTCTAAAAATATGAATAAATTACATAAAAACATATATAAAAATATAAATTACAATTACAACTAATCATATACATTTTTGCGATGGAGAGATAATCCCGAAGTAAACACCAGGAAAAGCTCAATGACAATCGCCAACTGGTGCGTTGTGTGATCATTTTTTTTCCCGGGAACGCGTCACACTTGCATCGCACGTGTGTGTATGCAATGCACCACACGCGGCTTCCTGTGACGCCTACTCTGACGGTCACTTACAATTAGCGAGTCAAGTATATGACTCGTCACCGGCGCAAATTGCGTACTACCAGTCATAACTGCCGCGGCTGAATGGGGCTTACAATTAATGGTGATGGCGGCGTAATTCGTCAAAAAGGATCCGGATATATGTATATATGTATCTCTTTTTCTTCTCTCTTCCTCTCGGCGATGTGTTTCGTCAGGCGACAACCTCACATATCGCGAGTTTAATGGGTGTTGTGTCTCTTTGCGCGCGCGAAAGCGCTATGTTTCACAACTCGACTCGTGTTCCGCTTTTCCCTGCTCGCATGAATGGCTCGACTAGGTGATCAAATTACACGTTGCACGGCTCGTTAAGCGCGCGACTCGTCGTAAAGGAAGAAAAGGATCGCGGGGTGTAGAGCGCGTCGACGAAAAACTTCCCCTATCGATAAGATATCTACTATAAATTATTGTATGGAATTAAGTAAGCGTATCATTAATTCCGTCGTCGGTGAGCGCGATGAACTCGCTAATTACGCGGACGTCATATACGCGATAGACATCTTAAACCAGCCGGGAGTATAATTTTCGCCTCATTAATTATTTAATCAATATAGCGTAAATTTTTTAGCGCCAGTTTTTTCGTATCTCGAGAGAACATCAAGACTAATGGTTTGTTTTACCGCTTCATAGATCATTAAGCCGTTATTAGCGGCGTTTTCGTTTTGCCGATCTTTGACACTAACTGCAAGAATGATGACTGCGTTTATGTTTAATCGACCTCATAATAATTTATTGCGTTGATCAAATGTCACGATTTCTTTGTGTAAAAAAACTTTGAGATTTGTTCCGATTATTTAACAGATAATCACAAAAATATCAAGATGTTGCTCCGTTTAAAATTACTGTAATAAAACTGTAGATTCATAAATCTCAGGTGATTAACTGATAACAATATAAAGCGACTCTATTGGTGACAATAAACATTATTTGCAATAATTTTCTACTTCTCGCTAGATCACTCTTAGCCATAAATATATCTCACATTTAACAATATTTATACTGTTGTGTTGAACCATGTTTGATTAATATCGAACCAATATTTCGTTGAAAGAAAGATCGCTCTCGACATATTGCAATCGCATTGAGAAAGCGAATGCATGCGACGCGTGTGTAATTACGTATGCTTCTGAGCAATGTAATCGGCGAAACCAATTTGCGGTTATACTTGGAATTCATGAATGAAGCGCCACGTATAGTGTTCCCGCCTCAATGAGATCTCCGTGTCGGGCGGGTTGATAATCGCGATTATCCATTGACGTTCCGGAATTTTCAGTATCACTTCCTATATGTCGGACACGCATGTCGAACGCGCAATCAAGTCTCGCTTCCTGCGAGTGTACGATGTCTGAATAGTAAAGAATACGTACGCTGTCAACCATCATCGACATTCGATGAAATTGTAAACTATAGTCGATTTAAGAGAGTTAATAGAAGATTATATCCATTATCATAAAAATTGTATTTCATCTCTCCCGATCTCTCTCACTTATACACAGTGTATTTATGTTAAATTTTTTTTTCTTGCAAATTTAGAGACAATTATTACTAGCACTTTATGTATTTTTAAGAAGAAAGTTGAACATATTAAATAATTTTAATATGAAAAAAATAAATTTTTTGCATTTTTAATTTGATACGAGAACAATAATATTTTTTACAATTTTTACGATAATGTTTATAATAATTATTCGATAGCACAACATATACATACAAAAAGTTGTTATAAATTTATTTACGTAATATTGTGAGTCATATATTATTTAATGTGAATGTCATTTGTTGATTCGACTAAATTCGAATAAAATTACATTCACGTGGAGAGTCGCGACAATTTCAAGATACGTGCATCTCGTCGGTGTCGTGTCATCTTCATCGTTTCATCTGCTTCCCACGTACCCGCGAGTTTCTCGCTAATTTAATGCGAGTCACTCCAATTATAGTTGTGCCCACTAGTCGCGAAACTCGCGAAACAAAATTGCCGTGATACTCGGAATTTATGAATGGACCGACGACGTACCTAGTTTCGCGCTCGTTAAGAAATTTCCGCGAAGCGTCCTATGAGCGTCGCCAAGCTGCGACAAAAGAGAGAGAGAGAGAGAGAGAGAGAGAGAGAGAGAGAGAGAGAGAGAGAAACTTGAATTACACACGTGGCAGAGCGAATCTCGATCATTACGCTTGTCGCTTTCTGCACATTGGCACGCGGATAAACAACAAAAGATAAGAAAAATAAAAATAAACTTATTTATATTAAAGAAAATTTAAACACGAATAATGATTTTACATCTGATGTGATTATCGTGATGATGTTGATTCGAAATAAAATCTAGCAAAGCTCTAGCTAAGAGGTTTAGATTTATACAGTCTTCATCGTGTATGCTTTATTCATAGACCGTGACAGGTGCCCAAAATATCACCAACTATTTCGGCTCCATCCTGTATGAGCGAACGCAACAGCTGCCGAAGAGGTCGCGTATCCAGATTTCATCGAATGTAGTCGCGCGAATGTGCGTGCGAAACGACGACGCAAAGCGAAATAAATATTGAATTCGTGAATGAGAGACCAACGCGATGTATCGGCTCGCGGATATAATAATCGGTTGGCAAGTGTAAATATCTCTGTGCGAACGCCATATAATGCCATATGTTTGTTTCGTCGCTTTTGTTCGATCGTTCGCGGAAGGAGGACACACCAGATGCTGCATGAGATTGATTCGTGAAAACATATGTAATCACACGATCGCAAGGAGCATCTTTCGTGCTCGTATCTCCTTTTGGATGACACCTCGAAACGCCACGTTTGAATTTTACAAAAGAGCACCTGTGTGAAACGGTATTGCAAAAAGAAAAAGGAAAAAAAAGAGGTAGAAACTGATTAATGCAAACGCGTAGATATGTGAGGCATAACAATTTCAAATAGCGTCTAAGAAATAATATATTTGGTGTTAAGGTTACAAGACGATTAATTAATCACGACGATTCAATAGTCTTATTATCGCCAGATGGACTTTAGCATTTATGAATTTCTTTGCAGACACTTCGCTTTTACGTTTTTAGTTTGTCGTTTAATAATAGTTCGCGAAGTTTGAATAATCTGAAATGTTACCACGAGCCAATCAAGCTGATGCGTAATTATGTTGGAATTTTTTAAATTATATTTTAACATCGCGTAAAAATTCGGAATCGATCTTTATAATAATTTTCCGATTAGAGACTAACGTTATGTAGCATTCGTGATATCCAATTACGCGCGTTAACATATTTTCGAAAGAATACGATATCGCAGTGGAGGCGAGACATAGCTAAATATGCGATACATGTTATTAACGAGTGGCATTATTATATACTTAATGTCAAAGTATTGCAACCACACATCGCTACATTGAAACGTCGAGTTAATCTCCGCGGCATCGCCATTTACGTTTACATTAGCAATCAATCACGTCTGTGATGCATGATCGAGGCAATAATTAACGTAATCGCCGGGATATAGAAATAATTATTCGAAAGCTTTGACAATAAACGCCTCTATAAATCAATCGAACGCTCGCTCACGATGATGTTGCTTGCCCATATGTATCGGGACAGAGTATTGAATGCAACGTCTGCAACAGGTCGACGTAAGGTTTAGGTCAGTTAGGCTTACTTAGGTCACGTCACATTGATTGCTATGCCGGTTGCTCGATGGTAGTCGCTATCTGTTACATAGGAGGCGAAATAAACCCCGCGAATGACAGCTACTCACGCTATATCCACCTGTTGAACTCCGCTTATGTCGTTTTTTCTATTAATGTCATCTATTGCGATTACCATCGACACTTTTTAACCAACTTTTTACCCCGGATCGGATAATGCACGTGATGAATCAAGAAGAAACTTTTTCACGCGGTTTACATTTTATGAAAGTTTGAAAAGGCACTCGCTTTTTGTCCAAGATACTTATAAAATAGATAAATATGAATAATTTTTTTCGTGCAATATGCAATTGAATACGCATGTGCATTCATGTAAAAATGTCCGGTCTCTAATGATATTATATAAATATTTTACAGAAAAAGTATTAATCTAATACATTAATCTAGAAATTGCATTAAAAATTGTTAATTCAATGTAGACACGCAGTTACTTGCAGTTAATTTTTATTGTATATATATTTTATCACGTTATCAGAAGACACCGACGCCATTTATTATCTTATTTATTATCTTATTATCTTATTATCTTATCTTAATTGAAGAACTGCAATGCGATTTTCTTAAAGAATATGTTTCTTTAGAAGTATAGGCTCGGTGTTGTTGCCTAAACGTGTTCGGCGATGAATGGACTTAAAAGAGATGCACAATGATACGTTGCACGTTTGCAATTGCGCAAAGATGAAATTCTCAGAATCCTTGCGAATTATTCCGCGGAATAACAACTTCCACGAAGCGAATCGAGTCATGAATCGCCGCATAGTTTCCATTCACGGCGCGGCCTTTGAATCGAGATCTCTGTCGATGTTGTGTTCAATAACGTCGGTTGAGTCATTTTCGATAAGATAGACGGGTTCTTAGAAGAAACGACGAGAGAGAGAGAGAGAGAGGTTGTGGATTATTCGACATCCGATAATGTGAGAACAGAAAAGATACAATGGCGTTATTTTGCGTTTAATGCAATCTCTGCGTCATTAATTCTTTCTTATGTAATATCAGCCGAGTGTATTATTATTTCTGAGAAATTTATTCTAATTTATCCTAATTTATCTTAATTTATGTTTGTGTTAATTCGACATCGATATGAATTTCGATAGGTTTAATATTGATATTTATATATGATTATAGAGAATGCGTGTTACACGTGCGAGTGCATTGATGAAAAAAAAATCCGATTGCATAAATGATCTGCGATTCTATATGCAGAACGAATATATCCCGATACAATTCCATTAATTCGAAAAGCTCATAATAAGATATCATTCGGTCGCGTAATGTTGTCATAATCGCTGGCAGCGCTCCGATAAACGTACGCACGATTTACCGCGTACGTAAAAAAGATTCACGAATAAAGTTTTTATTTCAAATCATTATTTTTCTTGCGATTATATATGATTGTGCTCTCTTAAAGTCACTAGATCGCTCACTAGATCGTTTACTGGTTTACGGATCTGGCTCTCTAAATAAATGCCACGATGCCTCGTTATCCGTCGGCATACACGTGTTATTAAACACGTGATGGCTTTCTAATGACTCGTTTAATCTCGCATTCATTTGAAATTCAACGATCGCTCGAATATCTCCACGAGCGTAATCTGACAGTGCCCTTTATCATTACGGCGTAATCGTAATGCCAAAGTTGCAACTTGCAACGGCACACGCGGAAAGGGAGGTGGATTGCGAATTACGCCCACGTGATCTCATTAGCCCGCGCCCTGCGTGGAAAATGAATCGATCGTGCCGCTCGTTCTCGTGAGCGATCGGGTGCACGCGCGTGAACGTGCATATGACCTTTTGCGCGCGATAAATCATCGGCGCGTTTAGCGTGTCGGATTTTCAGAGAGCTTCGATTAGCAACAATAATTAATTAACGAGCGCGGCGTTGCGCGAACGCGCTCGATTTAAATTAGGGCATGCCGGCTGGCATGAGTTGAGCCAATAACGATTTGGAGAATCTATGTACATCCGCGGCCATTCCTCGTTCATGACTAATGCGCACACATGCACACATGCACGCACAGAGTCGAATTTAGTACAACGTATTTTGTTGTGACAGTGCTGTGACGATAAATGCGGTAAAGCGAAATTTTTTTTTTTTTTAAGAATGAGGTAATCCACATGGGATGGTTGTTTGGAAATAATTTATAATTTAAAAATAGAAATTTTCCCTGTTGGCACGTGGCAATTAAATTCTGAGTTCAATATCATCTAATATGCATCTAAAGCTTCAGCTCGTTACATTATATACGAGATCTCGGGCAATCGTATTTAGCATTAAAATACGCGATGAGTATATAAACCGAGATGGACATTCGACACGAACACTTCAGCATTGTCAGCAGTTTCTCATCAATGCTACTTATACTTATTTTGACGCTTTTGATGTCGCTGCGAAGTTAGAATACCCGGAAGACGATGGGGTTTCTCGCAACAGCTCGAATCCGATCCATGGATGAGAGAGGCGAGTTGAACGAGTCCGCGCTCCGAAGCGTACTATGATGCAATAATAAACTTCAGCGGCGATCTCGACGAGACACGGCAAAGGGCTACGGGTCACGTAGAATATACACCGTGACCGTTCTTCTCCTCTAGCGAGCCAGCTGGCATCAGGTTGTTGATTCATCGATCGTCTCATGCGCGGTGATATTCCTCGTGACATTTAAATCATCCAGCCGGTCACGCTCGTTCGATCTCTCTTCGTGGAACCGAGCGTTAAATGCAACTGTTATCTAATAGTGATGCATGTAACATACGCTTCTAATGATGTACAGTAATTATTCAAATTTATTGTATATCGTAAAATGTTTTCTCATGAGAAGCGCATACATCTTCGTATATTTTATATGCATTTTATTATTTTTATTATATACATATGTGTTCTATTATTTTTATCTCTATACATATATATATATATATATATATATATCTCTTTATATAATATATATTTCTTTGTTAGTTGATTTAAAATTATCTTCCTGACGTGATAAAATATCACTTTTCCACAAAATTTTCAATTTTTTATTTAAGAAAGTAAATCCAGAATTTCAAGTGCGCTATAAACTAATGAGCTCTAACGGTATATATTTAATAATGATTGTTACGATTATTGTTACTCTTATTCGGAGGATTATTGCGATGTCACGTTTACCCTACTTTACGACAGTTATCCCGATAAACCCTATGCTAGTATCACAAAGCGATCGATCGCTGCTGTCTAGTAGTAAACGATCTCTCACGGTCGTTCACGGTTGGCGTTGATACCGCGACTTGGCAGATTGACCACTGACGCACGTATCGACCTACGAATGTATGTATTATATATCGTGTGCGTAAAAAGAGACCGGAGAGACTAACGAGAGAATAAGTATACGAACGTGAGGTTACGAGATCGACCATGCGACGCCGACGTTAGAGCACACGTGCTCGCTCGAGCGACGACGACGATGCTACTCTAATTCGAGATAATTTCATGGCCACGTCAATGTTTCATCTATTTATTTCTTTCAAGGCTGTCCTCTTCGTCGTGGATTATATCGCATACGTTACGGAGTAACAATATATCGTCGTAATTCATACATTTAATAATGCGTTTATATATAGCGCTAAAAGATTTTTTATATTTATTTAAAATATACATATATATACAATATCTAAATTTATAGTGTAATAATTTTTTTTTTTTTATTAGTTTCTCTTCTTTTGTATACAATGACACACGCGTAAACGCAAATATGTGCAAAGTAACGAAGATAGTCTTTAGAGATGAGGCTGACGTTGGTATTAACGGCTCCTAAATTGATTTCCGAAGCGTAAACGCGGCGATATCTCGGTACGCGAACTATACATATATGCAAAACTCATTATGTGAGCGCGACAGGAGACACTACAAAGCGCGTGCGCGTCTCTGCGTGAGATCGTGCGTACGTGAAAGGCCGATCGCGAGAGAGCCATTCGCGCGTAAGGGAGGGCGAGAGGTCGCTCGCATGTACGAGAGGGTGAGAGATCATCGACGTGTGTTATTTCCAGTCGATGAGTCGAGCGGACGCAACTGAAGGGAAACACAGGCGAGGAGGAAGATCGAATCACCGTGAGCAAGTAATAAAAGTTTAATTAAAGATTTAATTAATTAAATTTCTAATATAATTTTACACTTGTAATTTCACTTGTAAATTTTTTACGTGGAATTCTAACTAGACCACGCGATGTTTAGTAAAAAATTACTATTAAAAGGTAATACGTCAGGCTGCTAGTGTAAGTCCTCAAAATTTTCTGCTTATAGAAATCCATTTAAACGCACGAAAAAAAAAGATATAAATTGCGCTTTTACGCACATTTAAATAATTCTACCGAAGATGCGAAATTTTTAATGGGACGATAAATTTTAGAACATACGACAGGAGTCTTTCGATTTTTTTGGAGCAACTTTCTAAGAGTACAGATTTAAGAAATCAATACACAAATCTGTAAAATAACTGAACGGCAAAATAGTAATAGATTCTCTTCCTGAAGAGACTGAAAGAAAGTCTTGATGTTATTATAAAAGATATTTATGTGCAAAGGAAATTATATGTATGTATCAGCTATTGTGTCTAAGGAAAACTCTTCAATCTAACTTCGTCGCGAACAACATGCCGTGGCGTAACCGAAGCCGCAGACGACCGTATCGTAACTCAGACAGAAACAAGCCACTTCGCAGACATATCGGGAGGGCATCGCGATGTTCTGCGTAACGCGTATGTGCTTTTGCGAGCATGTTCGCAAGATGAAGGAGAATTGCATTCGTATTATGTATTTTCAACCTGTGAGACGAGAATGCACGCGAGAGCGACAAGAGTGAGAGGAGAATGAAGATAGAAACGAAAAAATTTATTTCGGTACAAATCTTTGCGAATAGAGAAAGAGAAAAAGAGAGGAGAGAGAGAAGAAAGAATAAGTACAATTGAAGATTTATATAACATATATAAACATGATAAATGAAAAATAAAATTAATAAAAGCAGGGAGTGAAAAATAAAAGAAAAACTTTTTAAGATATCTCGCGATACAAACTTTCATCAATCTCGGTAAAAACTTTTATCAATCCTAGATATCATCGTCTTAATATACTGATAATTAAAGTAAAGTAAGTATATAGTAATAAAATAATTAAATTGTTTGTTATACAAATGACATTAGAATCTTGTCAAATAACGATAAAATGGAAAGCTAATGTAATTGAAGTGAAACAAAAGTGAGCAAAATTAACTTGCGATAATAATTTACAACAATATGTAAGATTTTAAACGACGGAATCACAGACTTACTTCTGAAGTCTGTGATTCGAGGAATTTGAAGCGTGATGCGACGAATATGTAATTGGAAAGCATCCCGCACCGACGGCAAGGAGCGAGAAAGTGAGAGGCGGCTCGAAGAGAAAGAAGAGGGAAGGATCGTAGATTCGATGGGCTTCGTAGAAGCGCGAAAGGAGGGTCCCAGGAGACCCGACAGACTGACGCCAGGAACCTCGCCGAGCGAGACGACCGGCGGCGCCCCGCGTCGCTGTTGTGCCTGCGTGTCGCGTTCCATACGTGCGTAAGCGTGCTCGCACGTATGCGTGCGGCGCGTCATATAAATACGCGCGCATCTGCGCACAGCTCTCTGTGTGTTTCTCTTCTTCTTCTTCTTCTTCTTCTTCTTCTTCTCCTCCGTTACACGATCCGCCTTCTCCTCTCCGCTCCTCGAGAACGCGGTTATTCGGCGTCATCTGGATTCCGGTGTGAATCATGATGCTGCTCGCGGGCTGTTTAATCAGAGAACAGCTAGAAATTGAATTGCGTGCGTATATCGTAATGGAAGCGTGACGAGAGTGACAAGAAAATTCGTAAGATACACGTATATAGAATTTATTAATTTGCTATGTTTGTGTAATTTTTTTAATATTAAATTTATGGCGTTCTTCTCTCCCTCTCTCTCTCTCTCTCTCTCTCTTTCTCTTTTTGAAACGTCTTGTCGAGGTCTATTATTCTCGTCGGAGAGAAGCAGTAATCGAGGAGAGGACGAGTACCATCATCTGGATGCGAGCGTGATTCATGCACGCCCGCGGCGCCGGCCGAAAGATCGATCGACGGAGAGATCGTCTGGTACAATGCATGCTGTCACGGAATGCAATTACGCGATCGATGTTGCGATTACGCATGCAGAAACGACAAATGCGCCTTGATTTGCTTAATTAAACATTATCCCGCGTACGTGCGCGCGCGTAATTGGATCTATCTTTAATTTAGAGAAAAGCAGCGCTACACTCTCTTGCTTCATCTTATCCTTCATGCGCAGAGGATCAACGTCGTTATGTCGCAAAGTAAACTACAAGTGACATATTCCGTCGATTAGCGGAACAGAGTGTTAACAGAAATAAATTTTAGGAATCGCAAGGTTACATCGATAAAATTCAATTTTGAAAATAATGGCGATAAGAGTGGTCTTTTTTTAATTGGCCAAGGACATTTCGATTTCTTCATCGAGCAACAGAGGGGGAAAACGAGGTTGCGATAACGAAGGACCAGGGTCATCTCACGTTCACCTCGTGACGCTCACGTTCGACCGAATTCTAGTCGTGACTTGCTTTCACGGAGAATAAAGTTAAATTAAAGCTCCCGTTTCCGTGGAGCGCTTAATTTCATTTATCGCAAGACGTCCCATCACGAGTCTCCGCGTGCCGATATTTTTCTCTCCTTCGCGATTCTTTTAAAAATTATATTCCATTGATCCCCGAGAGGTAGAGGGTGATATTAATTACGTTGCTTTTTTGACAGTAATTAAAGGAAATGGAACAGTTAGCCAAATGGAAATAAAACGCGAGGAGAAAGAAGAATAATCAAAAAGATATCGCTATAAATAACAAAAAAAACATCGCTTTAATCCAATTTGTGTGATGCATTAATTGCATAAAAATTCGTAAAAAAGATATGATATTACATTTTTGACATTAACATGTACCGAGAAAGAAAGAGAAAGAGAGAGAGAGAGGGAGAGGGAGAAAGAGATTGACATTTTTCATAAAATTGAAGATCTACAGATAGATAATTTTTTGAGCATTTTAATAATATAAATACAAATCTCGTTGCTTCTATATTTTCTGTTTTATTATTAGTATAGCTCATGAAATAACATATATTTACATTCAAATATGTAAAATGCACATATATGTAATATTATTTCGCAAAAATCTAAGCAGGTCAATGATCGTTTTTAGAATTATTGATTCGGGATTATTTGCAAACTATATAAAACGCCTCAACATTCGCTCTTCTTTCTTCTAAAGAACCTAATGAGCCAATTTCCTTGATTTATTTCTTTCGTTAATCTAGTTAGTCTGTGTTAGTTCGGTTTGTGTGTGCTGTTGACCGAAGAGTTAGAAATAACTGTGATTGCCCACCTAGAGGAGATTTTCTAAAGAAAAAAATCAGGTAGCGTTAGCGTGATATGAAAAGAGACAGATATGCGTATATTATATTGATTAAAGTATTTTTGTTAATCTATGGCAAGAATACGACGTTGAGACGAAACATCATGTCTCTACAATGAGTTAACAGGGTGACTAGAACAATGAATAGAATCCCTTTGTTTCTGCATAAAAACAAACGAGTCTCTCTATGAGAAAAAGACTGTTTCAAATCAATGAAATGAACCGTCAGGTTTCCCGCTGAGAAGCTTTGTCGCGTTTTCGCGTGAACAATGTGATTAAGTTTAAACTTCATGAAACATTATTATTTACATTCTTGAAACAACTTTACAAAATCTTATTCGATCCGAATCCTGTTCGAGACTTATTGATTTTAGAGTAATTATATTTTTTTTAGTTGACTTTACTATCTGTACTTGAAGGAATATTCGTTTCCTAATATTCGCTGTAGCAATTTAATCAGGAACAATAACACAGCAATCGGTGTTTATATGATGCGACGTATTTACCACTTGCGAGTATCGTTGAATGACGTTGGCGATGACAGACGGTCAGTTATGAACGGTACCTTAGTCGTGCTGTTTGTCGTGTCTCTCGTCGGCTACGAGAGAGGCGAAGAGAAGAACCAATGACGTGCTGTAAGTAACAGACTAAAGTTCTATTCCTAGATCCCGAGACACCGGAGAATAACCTCGCACAACTGAGAATCGAGAGGGCTTTCCCAATCCCCAGGATAGCCGAGTAACTGAAACTCACTGTTACCGCTCTTCTTATTCGTTTTGACTAAACTTTATCCGAGAGCTCTCTACCCTTCGTCCTTTATCCATTTGAGAGTAAAGTCGTCAGAACGTTTACAGCAGCTCTTGTTTCTATTATAGGTAAAGATAATTGTCTGTCTGATCGTATTTTTTTTTTTTTACATTTCATCGATAATATTAGAGATATTGATAATCATGGAAAAAAGCTAAAAAAGCAACAATCATACATGTCTCACATTATCAGCTTGTACATCTTCCTTTCTCCTATTAAGAAATTCGCATCAAAAATATATATTTAATATCTACGAATACTGAATAATATGTTCTTAAAATAGCTAGCTGTGAAGTGAAGGTTTGAGAAATGTTTATCCTTCGCTGCTAATCTATAATTAATTACTCTACCAATTAAGAGTTGATTATTTCTGAATATCGATATCGCCTTAAATATACCTATCATGTATTTATATATTTATTATCGAGCAACGGAGATCCGATACTTCCGATCCACTTTTCGATCTCCATTCTTTTCGAGCATACATGCACTTAAACGGAGCGTATGGTCGCAAAAGAGAACAATA
Source organism: Lasius fuliginosus (assembly GCA_949152495.1). NCBI lineage: Eukaryota > Metazoa > Arthropoda > Insecta > Hymenoptera > Formicidae > Lasius > Lasius fuliginosus. The sequence goes on along the minus strand of OX424446.1, from coordinate 11,231,864 downwards.
GAAGAAGGTGAACTGACGTACGCGTTAACCTTGCCGCGTATAAAGATATACGTGTACGTTTCCACGCGGTGGCTGATTTCCATACAATTAAATACCGACGCCCTCGCGGATAATGCGATGCTCATCGGGTTGTGGCATTCGCGATCGATTCTGGATCGATTTATTAGAAACTGGGCTGAGAGGTGACCTCGGCGCGCCCAGACCGCGCCGCGAGATCGAGCGCGATTCCTTCCACGTACGCGCGAGTGATCTACGTGCCTGGATTTTATCGAGACGCTCCGGTGATTCACGGTACGTTGACTACCAACAGGATTTCAGGAAATGCAGACGTATCGTAGTCAGACAATCCCGCAGTCGTCGTCAATGCGCCAATAACATTAATACGCCGGTGCGCGCACGCGCTCGCATTATCTTTGTTCGATAGATTTTGAGATAGGCGTTTAATTAAGAATTCAATACTTTATTCGCTCTGATTTCTTTTTTTGTAATACATGTCTCTAAAAAAATTTTTCATAATCTTTATTATCTAATATTAAGTTCTTATATTTATAAATTTTTATATTTTATAAATTTATTTAGCTCTCTCTCTCTCATTTTTTGAACCAATGAATGAAATCTTGATTTCTCGTTTAATGATTGCATTCTTTAATGTAACTTTAATGATGTGTCACAGATTCCGAGAATATATAAGAGTACGCATTCGATAAACACGTTCGACGAAATTCGAGTCATTTTTTTGATGGATGCGGAAATATCGATCGCACGGATGAATCGTTCGTGTGCAGAGAGGACGAATAAATAATTGGCGAGTGCGTTGCGTTCGGTTTTCGAGCGTGTGGGCACGCCTCTCACCTTCGAGGTGACGTTTGTGCGTGCGTGCCACGGGATAAATCTTGTGTAAGAGAATTTACGATAAAACCGCGGTTAAGACTCGTCCCGTTCCGTCCCGATCCGTTCTATCGCGGCCTTTTCTCTTCCGAAGGCCGTGAGCCCGGCTACGCATCTCGTTTATTTACGTACCTACGACAGGCTGACGGGGATACATACCGGAGTAGCGTAATGTATGCAACGGACCTGTCGTAATTCACGCTTTGTCGCATGAAAGTCTTGCGATCGACGCGACGTTTAACGATCATTCGAACCATGGTTCGACTGCTCGGCGATTCACGACACAGAGTATATATATTTATACTTTGTTAATAAAATGTTAAATAGAGAACCTAAATTAGCATAAAATGTCTTTTGTGATATTCTTTAAGATTTTTATTTTTTTTACTATAGTGTAATAATAAATTTTGCAAGTTTTGATAAAAATAAAAGCATGTCAAATGGAGGGAGAAAACAGATTTAATTATTAGATAAATGCTCGCATATTTAAAAAAAGAACACTGGATCACCGAAAAATTCATGCGAAAAGACTTTCGCAATCGGAAAAGTTCGAGAATTGTTTCAACAGACTTGCAGAGGATGTATCGATTTTTTTATTTTTATGCAAAAACTTTTCTTACGAGAGAGATTGTCGTAAGAAATATTAAAAATTATATTACTAAAGATTTTCGCAGACAGAGTAATATATTTAATATTTGTATTATAAATTCTCACCTTTATCAAAAATATCAAAATGAAAAAATATTAAAAAATGATTACATTAAAATTATATTAAGACAAATAGTTATAAATGTCCGTTCATATATCCATCCATAACGAATTAATTTCGTAATGGCCTTGATAAATTATTGTTCGATGCGTACATAATTATCAGATATGTAATCATTTTAAATATGTTTATTCTAAATATACTCCAAAATTATTTTTTAAAAATGTATTCGGAATTGGATAAGTCCGGAAATATGTAAATAACTTGACAGCGTTAAAATTGGATTCTCTCTTCTCTTTCCAGATGAATCGTTGAAAATGCGGCAGTTATGTATTCGATGATGATTCGCCGTGAAAAATCTCGGTAAGTATGAGATTACGTGAAGTATAAGAATAAACCTTGGAATCATGATTCCTATGAGGTTCAAGGATCGCGCAGTAAACGCATAATTAGGATGCGTAATGGAAAGAAATTGTAGTGCGAATGCGCGAGGTCTTCCTCACCGTCACATCGCGATGTATCAATCAACGGATGTAGGAATTGTCCTGTAATCCGTACGTGTTCGGGCTTATTAAACAGTTTCTGTCTAGTCGTTAAAGCATAATAATAGTAACAGTTTCTCGCGTTATAGTTAGCTAGTATAGCAGGTGCATTTCTCGTTGCGGAAGTTTCATCATAATTTATCAGGCAATTACTACTACGATATATGACACGTTACAGTGATAACGCATGCTTACTATTCGCATCTTCACATCTCTAATAAAAAATTGTGACAAAGATTTGTGAAGGGGCTTTAAACGGCATGTCGGTGTAAATTTAATAATCACGCAAATTGCGTAAAATATAAAATATAATAAAAGAGGAAATAAATTGGATATTTTTATATGATAATATTTTAAATGTTGAAAATAGCTTTCTCTTTTCGAATTTCTTAAATTTATCTTAATTTGAAAAATATGTAACACACACATATATTATTTGAAATTGAAAAAGATTAAGATGCCCGAATTGCTGCTACACACGTGCGTTGCTAGATTTTCTTCGACTTTTTTTTCTCCCGAGGCTTTCCCACTCGGCTCGCTTGACGAGAGTTAGCGAGCTCTGCGTGGAAATCTTAGAATGACTCGACTCGACGATCGTTCGTCAGACTCTTACGCAAGCGGTCGCCATTCGGTCGGCATTCAGGTGTGCGTGGGGATTCCTTGTGGCGCCGGTCGTCTGGCGAGCTCTATGCACTTACACACGTGCCGTGTTTCCGTACACACGCATATATACACGATATTCACACATATATACACGAGCGACTAGTGCGCACAACGTTATACATATATAAGCAGTGGCGTATATTCTGGTATCTCTGTTGAAATCCTCATTCAAAATTTGCATTCCCATTAATCTAGATGAAAATCAATAACTTAATATTAAAAATAACTTAAAATTGAAAAAGATGAAATAATGGTAATCATCTTTTCTTCTACACATGACATATGACAAATATTTTTTTTGTATATATTTTTCATCTTTATACCTCTTAAAGCAGAGAAGTTTCAGTGATACATCTGAAAGTTAATCTTCGTGTTTTTTGGATGCATTTAAAGATATATTGTTACATGTTGCTACTTCAACACCCGGCTGAAAGAAAATGCGCATTTGTGTGCCTAGAGATAGTAAAAAAAAAAAATTGAATACGCCACTGTATAAAAGACAAAGATATACGTCGACTGCTGGCAACGTTCGACGGCATCCGCGGAATTCATCAAACGCAATTCATTCGAGATAGTTGATCGCTATACGATCCAGAGCTCGAGATATGTTAAGCGTAGTTAACACTTTGGATCCGGTTATGATAATATTAGCATGCAGGATTTGTCACTTTTTTTCGTATCTATTGATAAAAGATCAGTTATAAACGTAGCTTGTAGTTGTAAGCGATATGAAAATATTTAATTATATACGTAAAGTCAATAAACTTCTTAAATATAATAATAGAAAATTAGAAATTCGTTATATCAAGATACTTGAATTGTTGATACAAATTAAGCCTTAAAATCAAATTTTGTTTGATGCAAATCGGTTTCAAATTAAAAGAAGATTAGAATTTTATTATATTAATATCATTATTTTACGTTGTATTAAATAACTATTATTAAATATTGATTTTTTTATTTTGGCAAGGAAACATTTCGAAAGATCGCGGAGAATTTCTCTGCATTATAGAGCGTCCAGCTTTTTGATATACTCTGTACATTTTCTAGGATGTGATCCACGCGAATAAAGTATCCGATCGGCCTGCCGATAAATTTCAAGCGATTCAATTAATCCTTCGACACGCCTCCGTTATCTTTCGTTAATCGGCCGATTTATTTTAAAATCGATAAAAAAAAAATCGGGAATCGCAACAATAATGCCGTGCGGCGACGCGAGATTGCCGAGGACCGGTTTCCCGGGATTTGCATAATTCGTTCGCGTGCGGGGGTTTAATCGAACGGCGTTTCCCTCGTCGATATAAAACGTCCGTCCCGATAGTTAACCTATCTCGGTCGACAATGATAATATCATGCACACACGTAGCGTATGCCGAAGTGCGATGGCAGTGGCACGTGTCTACGATAACACGCGGCGAGAAAACCGGCAGCGGTGCCAGAACCATCGAGAACATCGCGGAGTCACGAGAAATTCTCCTGCTGACATATTCTAATCTATCTCGTCGCTTACCTTCTCTCGTAGTTGGTGATACTCACCGTGTGACCCGATAAACTGTGGCTATTTTCGATCGTACTTGCATTATCGGATAATCGAATCTCAATTCAAGTTGTCATGTTTGAGTTGCATATTTTCGGGCGCTGGTGACCTCCGGTTTATAACTCTATAAGCAATTTACCGCAGAAAGTGATAAGAAAAGTTTTTAAAAGTTTGATCTCGCTGCATTTGAAATTTAGCGAATAAATTAATGAAATATTTTTTTCAAATAGCTATTATGTGTGTATATAGAGTCTCATTAGTGTCTATGTTCATTATATCGTATGGTATAAAACTGAGAAAAAAAATCAAAGTAGAGCCGTTATTTTTAATCTTCAGCTCAGGATTAAAGATTTCTAAATTTTTATCTATACAAATAGCAGAAATAAATAATTAAAGAGATTTAAGTAATTAACTTAGAAAGTAATTAAATTAGAAAATATCTCAGGGCAGTTTTCAGAATTAAGTTGCCTCGTTTACTGGATGGACTTACAATTAGATATACGCGATCGTAAAATTGCTCTGAGAGATCACGCGCTTATTCCGGACGCTTGTCAGAGATTCCAAAATGACACTATTTAATTGAGAACGTATGTGACTGAGCTAGAACGTAAATTATCCCGACTTGGCAGCTGCTAACTGACTACGGATTCTATCTATTCTCGAAAACACTGCCGAACCGATGCTCTCGTTTTAGAAGATGTCGCCAATCTGCTCCGTTGATGTTTTGTATGACAGTTTCGAGAGAACTTTATACAATCGCATTATGTATTTGTTTCAGCAAAAAAGATTGATATTTTGTCTTTGTCTTCAAAGCTTTCGAGTTTAAATTCGAGGCCCTAGTAAAGAAAGGATATTGAGAGAAATCGTTAGATTTTATATACATATACATTATTAAATATATATTTCGTTAAATATATTTAATCTATTCTTTAAATATATTTTTTATCGACAATGAGAATATATTAATATAGAAATTATAATTTTATCTTATTTGTAGAAGAACATCTTTTTGCTTATTCCATTTCTCTCTCGTCCGTAAATAGAGCGACTTTTAGTAACTTTTTGAAGTCGCCCTGAAAACAAAAAGTTCGCCTCGTCGCAAATGCGGCGTGACCTTTTGTCACGATCCTTTTCGTGCGTGAGAATCCTTCGGCTTCCTGGCTCCGTTGTCGAGTTATATTTTTTTTCCAAATTCCTTTTCACATCCCCGGCTAGCGTTGCGAGACAAATGCGGATGCTACGACGACGCGGCCGTCAATTACATTCGTCGTAAATAATGGAGTAAATCTATCGAAATTTATCGCCATCGAATGTGCGGAATCTTCAAGCATCGGCTGTATGCCAAGTGAGCTTTTATCAGAATTTACTTGCCTCATTTGTATCATTATTTATATTCCACCAAATATTATATAGCGTCGTTAGCTTGTTGAGTAATTGAAATTTATACATAGTGGAATATCTAGTAGAATAATTCAGCGGAAAATAAAACCATGAAAAAAGTTAAGAAAAATTAACTAGATTTTACATTATTATTTTCTTAATGCACATGTTGTTAAAATTCTTTAATTGCCTATCAAAGACTATAAATTTCTATATAATTGATTACGCCTCTGTGTGTATGTATATAAATGTTTAAATAAAACAAAAAGAGAATAAAATACAATAATTAAGGTAAATTAAAATAGAGAATATTTGAAAACATATTGACAAGTTTTATCGCAAGGAATGCAGCGAATAGAATTGCACGGATTATTCGCTAAATTCTGAAAGCTCGGTACGCGTGGCGTTTAATATCAATCGCGTTTGAAAACGCGTCTTGTAATTGATGCCCCGCGTTATTTTCTTAATGCACATGTTAAAATTCTCTAATTACCTATCAAAGACTATAAATTTCTATATAATTTATTACGCCTCTGTGTATATGTATATAAATGTTTAAATAAAACAAAAAGAGAATAAACACAATAATTAAGGTAAATTAAAATATAGGATATTTGAGAACATATTGACAAGCTTTATCGCAAGGAATGCAGCGAATACAATTACACGGATTATTCGTTAAATTCTGAAAGCTCGGTATGCGTGTCGTTTAACATCAATCGCGTTTGAAAACGCGTTTCGCGCATTCGTAATTGACGCCCTCGCGTCGCACATCGAGCGCGACTGGCGCCTGTACGATGGTCGGTTTAATTCGACGTGACCGAATTTGCATTTCGGTCAAACGTGTGTCGTCCGCGCTTCATTTAATCCTCTTGATGTATCCATCCCATAGAAACGCGTTCGACCGCTCGTCATTATCTACAACGCGCACGATAAGCACGGACGATTTCGGACGCGCCGATTATCTGCAGCCGAGAAGGTTTTTCTCCGCGACAGTGATAGTCGATTAAGCCTGCCGTTGTCGCATGAAGCGTGACAGCATTTTAACACAGACAAGTAACGCAAGAAGCTCGATTTAATGTGACGTATGTCGTTCATATGAGTCAGGACTGTTCGATAGAACCATTCGTATCAATTTTCTCAATGGGTCCTGACAACGACTCAAGCTGGGTGCGGTTGAAAGGTCGTCGTGCGGCCTCCACCAACACTAAAGAATATAACCATTCACCGCCAACTCGAATGAGAGCTCTCACGAACGCGGGACTTAAAGTCATTCATTTCGCGAGAAGGTAGATAAAAGCAGTGTGAGGCATTAAGTCGGAAACCGTCGACTATTTTCGTACCACCGAACGCAGGAATTCGCGCTAGGAATTCATCTTTTTGTCTCTATTATGTACACTCGCTATTTTTTTCCTATTAAATTTGAATAATGAAACATTAGCACAATAATCTACGATACTTTATATATTATCATCAATCGTATACTTTTGATTATAACATTTTATATCCTATGTATGCGATTAAAAGATTAAAGATTTATGGACGGATATTATATGTATTTTACATTTTTCAAATCTGCTTTTCAGAATTTCATATTTTATGATCTCTATCTAAAATATAATCTCAAAATGTCTAAAAATTTCGATGCATCTAACTGTGTACTTGACGGACGTAAACGGCAAGATATATCCGCTACACGATATATCTAACAAAAACGTTTCAGCGTCACGTATCACTCACAACGATACTCCAATCAACATTTTCCTGCAATAGTAAACGGAAGTTTTTGGCACGGGCCGCGACAATCCACACGACGCGACTTGGGCAGCAATACCGTGCCGCGTGTCACACACGTGAATTCATCGCACATATGTGCAGCGCTCCAGTTGCGGGATGCAATTTTATACACGTGTATGCACGCGTAGGCGTGTATATTTCCGCTCGTATATCCGCATTCGAAATCGCACACATGCACCAGCGATATATGGGAATGTGTTTTCGTTGTTGCGTATCCGTTGCGTATGTGTATATTGTTACACGAATCTTCGAATGCATGTGTTTTTATATGCGCATGTATTCCGTGTGTTTTGTGCGTATGCGCGCGGGCGCTTACACACACACACACACACACACACACACACAATGTAGATAGGTAGGTATAGCGAGTTTATCGCGAGCCCAGCTGGCTCGCTTCCATAAACTGTGCTCGTAAAAACTCCCGAGGCTTCCCTGTGCGAGCTTAAAGCCCCGGGTTGTATCGGTCGCCCGGGGACCGGAAGTCGACAGGCCGCACGGGTTTTTATACGTGCGCACGGGCGGGTGTATATGGATCGAAGGACGGATCCTGTCTTCGAGGACCCTCAATCGCGCTCCATCGATCCTGCCCGGTCGCCGCGAAAGGGCTGGGACGCCGTTTCGTCCTTTCTTGATGCTGCCCTTCCTTCCTTCCTTCCTTCCTCTTTCTTCGCTCCCTTCTCATCCCATCTTGGAGGTCTCCACCCTTTGTTTAAAGTCGTTATACGTACGAGCAACGTGATGTAGGCGGAGTGCTCCTTCATTTCATTCGCGATCATTAACTCAGAGGGGTTGAAGCGAAAGAACGGTATCATCCAAAAAGTTTCGGTAATAACGATGCGGAATAAGACGCAAAAGATTGAAACTAAGTCTCTTATCGTAATACATAAAAAAGGATTCTATTTTATAAACTTATGACAAATATTATAATATCGGCATTTATTGTATGTAAGGTAATTTAGTACACTCTTGAAAAAGCAAAGAGATGTAAAAAGTTAAAAAATTACTCGACTTAATTTATATATAGATATACATATATAAAACGTGACGCATTTTTTGGAATGAGTTTTTCCATTTTTATTTAATTCTTTTGAAAGCCAGGATACTCGATTATAATCCCATCGATTATATTTGATTGCAAAAGAAAAAAAATATCACAAATTTTCAAAGTCTGTAATTCTGTAATTTTAGCAGATCGAGAAGCGAATGAAATTACTTTCAATCGATAGCGAATTTAATGGATCGTGGATTAATGAAGGCGAAAAGTTCGCAATAACTGCATAAGGCATTGATTTTTACGTGAGCAAGTTGCTCGACAGAAGATTCACGTTAGTATAGTTTGAACGGTGATGTTGTGAGCGCCGGTTGAGGATCGAGGTAAATCCTTCGTCACGGCCGTGTGTAGAGGGTTTAAACCTCTATTACTTACTAAAGTTGAGTTTACCAATCCCATTTCCCCTTGGAATTCCTCGGCGCAAGTTTGTGCCAAATCGTAAGCGTTTCCAACACCCGGCGCAGACTTTGCGGAAATGCAATCTATCGCTCTCATCTTTCGGAACTAAGCTCGTCGAGTGGATATCCGACTGATCTGGTAAGACGAGACGTTGTATTGACCGGATAATGGCCAGTAACACGATCGACCTGCGTTAGATATTCGCGGCTTTGACGTAAACGACGTTCGCTCGGTACAGCTTGGATTTTATATCGTATTATCTATAATTCGCGATGTTAAAAGAGGCTCAACCGACGAGAAAATAATTACAATCTATAGCATTTCGGAAAATAGTGTATGTATTACTTTAAAAGCTCTATTATTTTATTGTAAAATGCATGATAACCGATAAAATATAATATTTTTTTACGACGACTCAAAATAGATACCTATTTTAAAAAATATCGTGCGTTATAGTAGGAAGAGACACTGAATTATTTCCGTATGGTCGAGGAAACGAAAACTGCACGTCGACGTAATCGTTGCAGGCGTGTCTCCCGTGTGACGTCGCTTTCTGCGTTCGTCGATGCGGTGCAGATGAGCTCGTTCGTGCATGAGCGAGCACACACGTAACCGTTTAATGCAGCGGAGTCCCCTATGATGCAGATCTAAAAATAAATCACGTACCCTGTCTGTTCATTCAATTGACACTATAAACTAAATTGAGGTTTTTCTTCTAGGCTGTACTCGGCATATAGACGACGATTTGCACATGTAGATATGTATACGTAGCGCCGTAGAAGAATTGCCCCATATCACCCGCGTGAATTACCGGGTATTACTTCGTATAAGCGCTCGAGTGACTTCGTAAGATCTATTGAGTTATTATACGCCGCGTTATGCAACGTGACGACGAGTGAAATGCAAATCGGGTATATATATCTCGAATTTTGTGCCCTTCGCACGTCCTCGCGAAGGTTTTAATTTCATTTCCTTCTATGATTATGCAATTACACGGAATGAATGAGAAAGTTATAAATTTAGAATAAATTATAATCTTAATCTTTTGAATTATCCCCAAGAAACGGAAGGGAGTATATTCTTTTACAAAATGAAGAGTAGAATTAATTGTAAAGTACAAGATGTCTCATATAGACAACCTAAAGATTAATGCACTAAAAGAACAACTGAGAAGACCCGATCATCTCGATATCGTAATATCGAAATTTTTTTTAATTGTAATATTACATCTCTAATGGAAGATCGTAAGATTAGTTTTTGTAACCTATTTGCATCCCTACAAAGCGTATAACTCTCATCTGAGGTCTATAATTTTAAATATTAATTAAAAATTCCATGTATAAAAATAGACTTTCTTATAAAATTTTTTCTTAAGAAAAATCCTCTTCAAATTAGATTGGAATAAAAAATACGCGACTTTTTATACCCCATTTTATATAGTAATCTCTCTTAATGTTAGTACTCACGTACTCGCTTTAGCGAGCTCGTGCAGCGTGCTCCACCATGGTTAGAAGTCTAAAAATACAGCGCCGTCCCTGTCTGTCCATTCGTCTGTCCGTCCATCCGTCCGTCTGCGCTTTATTTGTGGCGGTCGCCACGATGTCGCCAGCCACGCATACGACGAATACATTATACGACCTTCGGGTTATGGATTCGAGAAAGCGTGATGGGGATACACCGGTTAAGGGCGGTAGAAATAATCACCGATTGCCGAAAAAAAAGGCGATAAAGAGCGAAACCGGGGAACACTTGCAACAGTGGATAGGAGGCATTCTCAAATGCTCATTAAGCATCATTATTTTACCCTCGTTACTCATTATTCTCGCATAAGAAACATTTATGCGAAAGAGAGACAAGGGACGCGCGACGATCTTGTAGTACCTTCGCGATTACTCCGATGATTTATTATCCGCTCTTAATGACTTGCGACGCACGACGACACGCACGACAACGCAAGACTCGGCGGAGCCGAGCTCGACGAAACCAGGTCCTTATTTCGCCGCGATTAATCAAAGTTCCCGCGATAAAATTGAGCATTCAATTCATCATTTGATTAATCGATGTACGCTCTCGCGAGAGACGCTATAGTTCCAAACGAGAAATTGCTGCTTGTTTCCCCGAGCGTTACGCATTGCGTATGGCTTTGAAGTACGGACCGTACTAATTAGGAATTAACCTCCGCGCAGTTTATAGTCCTGCGCGATCGTTAAATTAATCTCACCGGTCGACCGATGCAGAGCCCGATTCCGCATCTCCGCTCCGGGTTACATACACCTGGTGCTCAGCGGCACTGTGATTTTACACCTGGCGGCAGCGAAGCAAATTCGAGATCGTCATTGCGCCTATAATTGATGGTACAACATCGATGAGTTGATTGCAAAAGTACGTTTGGCATAAATCGGAAAGTATATGTGGTGTAGTAATACATACTTTTCGAAATGGCGTGAATTTATGCCACAGAAAGCGGATAAAATTACTCAATATATTTTGGGTTATTGTCTTATTATAGCAATATTCAATATATATGGTCATTACGGTTCTAACGATTCCATTTCAAACGAAGAAATTATAATATAAGAAAAATTATATAAGAAATTCTAAGAATATATTATAATTTTCGAAAATTGATAAGATTAAGAAAAAATTTGATAAGATTAAGAAAAAAAAAGAGACTAGTTTGAAACATGAGAAATCTAAGGCATAAAGATCAAAATTGTAATATAGGGATGTATATAATTATTATAATTGCAATATTAAAATTGTTCTCACTGTTAAGTTTCTAAACTAATGTTTCTAAAATATCTTTCTGTTCTTTTACTTCGTTATTGTACACAAGTCAATTAATTAAAGACTGATATAGATCTCGCTATACTTTACGAATTTGTTTTATTAAGACAGAACGATTTCGTGAGTGACAGGTGGTCACCGCGAGTGTTGATCGTAGGAGAATTTTCTTGCGTTTGACGTCATGATTCGAAAAGTCTGTCGTAGAGGTATTTGGGGCTTACCCCGAATGCATCGAGCGGCAACGGCATAAAGCAGTATCAGCAACATATATTTACGAGACGCGCGCGCTTACGTCATTATAAATCTGGATCGCACCTTGCTCGCGTGCAATCTCGACGCTCGCAAAGACGAGCAACAAGAAGGAACGGCACAAATCTGCGCGCACGGCCGCGTGCGTGCGATTTCGGCGCGTTCGTGCACCTTGCTTGCAACGAGAGCGCATTTTGCTGGCGAGAGATGAAGGGACGCGGAACCGAAGGGGGAGACGGTAGGGGAGCGATCGCTGGCCCTCCGGAAGGCTGCTGCCGGCAGATGGTCGGCAGATGTCTACAATCTTGCCCTGATTGCAGGTCCGGGCGAAGAGTAAGTCGCCCGTGAAAGGCGAGCTGCTATCCGTTTGCACCGTGGCGGTTTGGTAGCACCGCTATCCGCGCCAAATCCTCCGGCATCGATCGATCGATCGATCGATCGATCGATCGATCGAACGAATGATCGCGCAAGGCATCGTAACGATCCCCGCGCGTCGTGATGATAGTATGTTCTTATATCGATAATGTTTCTTAGCGAAGGAGGCTGCCGCAAGGACGCCGCTGCATCGAATTATATTGTATATGTGCGATATTTTTAACGAAATTCTCCATGATACCGATATTCCGAGCAGAAGCGTTTGTGAGTCTTATCAAATTTTTGATTATTCGAGCAACATTTACAAAAATTTACTTAGATCGTAACTCTTATCCAAGGAGGAACATTTAGAAAATTTTTATTTATGTCTTGATTAAATAATCCTATAGAAAGAGAACTCAGAAATAAAATTATTTATTACAGTAAAAAAAGAACAGTATTTCGTATAATTTATGAAATTTAACAAAATTGTGGAATTAAAGTCTTAATCTCCTCAAAATCGATTTATAGAAATATAGTTTTTATAGTAAGAAAATGTATATTTACTTAGATAAATTTTTCGATAAAATCGAACTTATTTCCATTATTTTCAAGAAAGTCAAAACTTTATAATAATAGATTTTGAAAATTTCATGAGAGAAGAAAAGAATTCAGTATCGCTTTTGTTATTTATTTCTTCGGTACGAGGATTAAAAAGGTGATTCTCAAAACCTGTTCGACTGGAGGGCAGTTTTAAATATCCCAATCTCGACCAATCTCTGGCGAGTTGGTGCAACCACCCCGAACAGACAATAGCGTGAAATTCCATAGCGTATAGTGTTTAGTGGTCGCGCAGAGCGTATCGCCAGACCATTCACTCGAGAAATTCGTCCGACGGTGGAATCCATCGGGTTTGCCGTCATTGCTGCGGTCTTCTGCTCGGAATACCGGCCGCCAGCGCCAGGAGGATTCTGGGGTCCTTTGTTTGCCCTGCCCTGCGCGAGAAAGGTGCACCTGCCCGTTGTCGATCCCGACGGCAACCTGCCTGTTCGGCATCCTCTTCTGTCGTCCCTTCGTAATATGGTCCACACGAAACCGTTTCACGACCGGTATATTGGGCCACTTATAGCCCAGACCCTTCTCGAGCCACTCGTCTGATTTTACCTCCGAGATGAAAAACGCGTGGCTCATCTTCTCACTTCACCTTTGCCTTTAGCATCGCGGTATTTATGATGTATATACATACAACTCGTTTCCTATGAATCTCAGATGAGTAGAAATCGAATTATCGATTCGATACCGTTATGAATTTGTATATAGTAGTTTTTTTTTTAATGATCCTGTTGATAATTCTATCGAGAATGCTTGTTATCAAGCATGCGGGTATCTTACGCGTTTTATTTCATATCATCATACGAGTTATCGGCCAGAATAAATGGCATAGTAAATAAATAAAAAAACATACTTATTATTTGATATACTTATATTACTTTTCATCTAAACATCTGTACATTGAAAACGATTAGTTGTATTTTAAAATTGCCAATTATTCTCTCGCCCTTATAGTGTTATAGTGTTCACCGACATTTCCGTTTCAGCATAATTTTTGATCATAATAAAAAAATATATATTAGAGCAAAAACGACATTCCTTATTTTTATAATGCATTCGAATTAAATACAGCTTCAGCAATCAACATTATATACGCCAATTATCAATATTAAAATAATAATCAATTATCAATTATTTTTGTACATTATATTATTTTATTTTTATTTTATTTTATTTCATTTTTATTTTAGTTTTTTTTATCAAAGTACTTTAATCACTTATTTTAATTATAATGATCGTATTGAATATTACCTCTTATTTATGTTAAACAATTCACAGAATAAGCTATTTTATAGTTTGTTTATTTTCTATTAAAATCCTTCTTTTTGCCGGATTAGAGACTAGGGACGAGGCGTTATCTAAAAAAAAAAAAAAAAACTTAAATAGAAAAAAGAAGCTGGGTCTTCGAACTGAATTTTGATCGTCCCACGCGGTTGGGGATTCCGCCTGAAAAGATTCCGGTTAATGACGATAATCGGCCTTGCCGAAGGTACGAGGTGGTTATTCACCTGGACCCGCAGAAAGGAGCGTAACCTCGCCTCGAGAGAGAAACGGTAGGACTCACGAGACGATCCAAGAGCGTAGAAAGCGGCTGGCGGTGCCCGGTCTATCGATTTATTATATATCGATGGAGGTAGGCGCGCGCGCTCACACGTGACAAAAGGGCGAAACGAGGTGTATTCGGATAGCCCGACGACACAAAACGGCGAAACGAGTTCGTGGCTTGTCTACGATCTGTTATTCATATAAAACGGCATCGGGGCTAGAAAGTATTGTTCTCTTTTTTAGTTTTTCTCGTTCGCGTTTGAGTTATTTTTTATTTACGCGAAATTGCCGGTCGGGCTTTTATCCGGCCGTGCTGCGACATGCAACGTATGAATGTTTCCGATGAATGTTTCATCATCGCAACAAGTCCCGTCGCGTTTTCGGTTCTGCATTTTGATGCCCTTTGTTTTATAATGGCTACGGATTGTGGGAGTGCGGAGATACGCGGCACATTCGTCGCCATTACGAAGATTTCGAAATATTCGGCCACATGCGCAACGCGACCGAGCTATTTGCATTTCCAAGTGATTTCTCACGTATTTATATCTATTGGATCGTGCGGATAACACTTTTATTTTTTTTTCACGTTTCCGTTTTAGCATAGAAAATCTAGAAGTTTCTGCAGTATAGGAAGAGTTCGTTGAATATAGATCATACATAAATACCTCATAATACTTTATAATTATGTTGTCGGTATCTTATAATAATTCATTTTTCGGATACAAATTGTAGTGATTTATGTGCAATCTGATTAAATGTTGAAACTCTTCAATTGAAAGTAGTAGACTGAAATGAAAATTAATCTCATTATTAAAATTTATGCAGAATAAAATAATTTAAATCGCGTCAAAAGCAATCACGTGTGTGTCATTTTCACATTCTGTCAAACGAGCGCGGTTCCAGTTTGAGAATAAGAAGTTTGCCCCGATATAATTTATCGCTTTAAAAGTATAATCACTTCCGCAAAAAGCGCAAAAATACGTTAGTCTTCTGTCGTAAATTTCCGGAATCAGCAGATCGAGTCTCTCGACTGCATCGAAGATCGATAGAAGTCGTGTGGCTAATTGCCCCGAACTAGAAGCTGGTGAGAAACATCAGTGATCCTGGATTAATCATTATTTGATGCAGTGCGATCCAACAGCATGTGCGTGCGTGTGTGTGTGTGTGTGTGTTTTGTGTGTGTGTGTATTTGTGTGTGCGTATTCACGGAGCGGAAGTGAGCTTGCGAAGTGCATTGATCCGCTGCAGAGTTTATGTGCAGAAATTGAGATGATCGAGATGGAAAGAGAAAATGATAAATCGTATAAGTGAAAAGAAATCCGAGAGAGTTTAAAGGGCACCTGCAGAATTGTTATTTTCGATTGTTAGAACCACTGCAGTTTTTACAGAGATATATAAGCGAGATGTAGATCCTCCCGATGATTTATTATAGCTATGAATTATAGTGCTATATTTAAAATATCACGTGGCTATACTTTTTAGACGTCCTCGCGCGTGTAACATGCGTTATATAACCTTTTATAATGATCTCTCGTTAATTTACCATCGCTTCCGCAATTTATCAAATGACACGTCGACATGTTAATGCATTGCCGATGAAAATAATAAATAGCAAACTATGGAATTTTCTCGTAGAATATCATTTACGAATCAAGAAAGACGGTTGTGAAGCATTTGCATAAACTGTCTTCCTCTTTCGTAGATTCCGATTCAGTTATCACCTTCCAAGATCTGTGACCGGAATAAATTACGCATGCCACGTCACTTCGAGAGTTAACTCGGATAATATAAAAGTCAACTCGGCGAATCAACTATCAAAGTCAACTTACTGCGAGAATATTCTTTTGAAATATCTCGTCCAAGATGCAATAGAAAGAAATATGAAATATTTACTCTCATATATCAGTGATATATTGAGAGTGACGTAAATACATGTGATGTAATAGCTTTTAGTGCTAAATTTTATTTTGTTAACACTTTTGCTTTTCTAACTTAGTAGCTTTGTATAGGTCAGTTGCATTTTTTCGAGAGACAAATTTCGAGAATGGTGCATTATAAAAAAAATACCAATAATATTTCATTATTTGTTATTTACTTAATTTAAGATAATAAGACGTAAACTCCATTCTACACTGATCCCTATGATAAGTTTTGAATTATATAGGTCTTCGGGAACTAATCCACCGCATAAGTTGCAATTACAACGCATATAAAATCTTAACGACTTATTTTGTCGGATGCATGTATGTCTCGGCACAGCTTTGAATGTCAGTGAGGAAGAGTGTAGAGATCCGGTCACCTAGCAACTCCGCGAAGCCTACGCTCGTTCATGCATACATACATATATATCATTGCATCTCTGCGAGCCCGTATATGCCGCGGTGCGTACAACAGATGCGTGCGCGTATCAACGTTATGCACGGCACATAGGTGGAAACCTGTTAGGTCGTATCCCCCTGCACATTTATAGCATGCATGCATCTTGCGAATCGCATAACCTTCTGAACATCCCATGCGATCGCCTAAACTAAAGACGAACCATGCGTTACGCTGGTGTATCTTCTTCTTCTACTTTATAATTGTAAACAATGTAATGAGAATTGTAATTTGTCATCTTAATAATCGCGGCATGTTTGAATTCATCGAATTTTTACGAATAAAGTAAAAAAAATGTTCCGAATATAAATTGCCAACTTTAGATTCAATTTAAAATTGAGCTTTGCTCCAGTAATTTATCGATCGTATTGCATTGTGTTGAAAATAAATGATTAGGATAAGATTCCAATATCGATTTTGGTTTTCAAAATTTTTCATATTAAAGTCAGCTCTTGATTCTGAAGTTTTAACGAAATTCCAGAATTGGCTCTCGATCGATTTTCCATCCTCGATATTTGGCTCGGATATCGAGATGAGAAATTCTTTTCTTTTCTTTTCCTCTTACATATCGATTTGTTACACGCATACCGAATCTCACTGAATGCCAAGCAATTGAAGCAAGAAATAGTGACACAGGTGTCTATCAAAGAAGAACGGTGCGACGAATAGTGAAAACGCAAGAAGTCGGCGTATCCGGTGCATGTTAATTAGCCGTACGCATAAAAAGTCACTGTTCTACATATCCTTTTTATGAACGGTCTATACGAGGAGATATAATTCACGCGCGATCTTAAAAGACTCTGCGTCTGCGACTCTCGTGAATGCATTTATTATTGCATTCCAACGTTGCGATCAATTCCGCGATTAAGCTCCATCGTAAGTCGCAAGAGGCACAACCGTCATTGAATAACTTGATTTTAATTCACGAGATATCAGCCGCGCGACGGACGTAGAGAATAAATAGTTTCTCTCGTCAATATTTCGGTGAAAGAGTGGAGGAGCTGTATATAATCGTTGAAACTAGAGTAATTGAACAAAAACAGTTAAAATATATAATATCTTTGTTTTTTTTTTTTTTTTAATTTAATGTCAGAATGAATATTAGATCGTTCGCCTAAGTAGGGCAGATTGAAAATGGAAGAGCAAAAATATTATGTTCCTTCGAGAGAGATTAATCCGGTCGTCTAAGTCACGGATCAATGGTATTATGACGCTCGCGCCATCAATCACGCCAACTTTCGCGATAGATTATGGATTCCAATAAGAGGCTCTTCGCGAAAGGCGAAATTTCGAAGCGCATCCGCGCGCGTCCGCGACCCCAATAAATTTCCCCCAAAATCGTAATAGATTTCCGATAATCTGACTTTGGGAATCGCCTGGTGCGATATTAAGGGCCGCGTTTGTCGACGCGCGATTGGCTGTCGCTGGGCATAAACATGGAAAACCAGCCAGGGGAAAAAGGAGAGGCGGAATGAAAAAGAGAGAGAGAGAGAGAGAGAGAGAGAGAGAAATAGAGCGAGGGAGAGGGAGAGAGAGATACCTCTTTTCTCTGTTAGCGTCTCGTCTCGGTCCTTCGGCGTCGTCGTATCTCGCGGAATCCCTGGATAGAAGAGAATCCAGAATGGCTGCCGGGAAAACGACCTCGTCCCAACTCGACGTGTGCTAGGTTATGACCTGAATAGCAGATTACCCGTTTACGAGGCTACGCCGTACCTGCCTGCCTGCCTGCCTGCCGTCGCTTTTATTGAATCCGGGGAATACCGCGCGTGCACGACCGGCTTTCAAGCTCGGCTTCGACGTCGGTATCGGATGCCGCAAGCAGCGGGCCAAAACGCGGTTACATCTAGTACGCGGATTCTAGATAGAATGCCCTTTAGCTAGATCGTATACACCAGCTACAGATCTAGAGAGAAGTTGTGTGTTGGCGCGTGTTGAACAATTTCGACCGCAACTCCGCAATTGTTCGACCGCGTTCAGATTGAGAAACGATCACCTGGGGTGGATGACGCGTGCCATTTCCAAGGTGCTGAAATCGTGATCAATATTTAAAAGCTGTATGATTTGCGGTGGGAGTAATTTTTGATACTATTGCTAGAAAAGAAATGTATGCAAAAATCATATTTTAACAATAATAATATATTAAATTGTTATATAAATATGTAAATATTACGTAATATCAAATGTATCGTATATACATATGATCAGAAATTAAATAATATTTATGTATTACGAATAATGTATAAATATATAATATATTGCTATAGAAATTTTGCACAAATAATAATTAACAATAAATAGCTTTTTTATATTCAGTCGACGGTGTTTAATGTATAATTTACTTGGCAAATAATTTGGAGTATATATATATATATATATATATATATATATATATATGATTGCGATTGCTTATTTATTTCATCATCGCGTATATAGAATCAGGATTCTTCGTTCTTCAATATTTAAAATCTCAACATGCTGGATGATCTTTTATCATCATTATACGAGGTTGCGTATGTACATAATTTAGGAATATAAATTTTCACCAGCGGGTTGTATAACTCATGTAAAATTAGCAGGTGAACACGTGTAATTAGTTCCCCCGACGTATAATTACTTCAAGATAAAGCTCACGCGGAAAACCATGAAAACTGGACACTGCATTTCCTAATTACTCTAAGGGATATTCGTAGGCGATAATATCTCGTTTTGTCGGCTATAAAAATAAAACGATTAAATGTATGTATTTTTAGACAGCCGTAATATATAATGATATTTTACTTGATCCTGATTTTTCAGAACTTATCCAATAATAGCGATTAATTATTCAACACACTTCTCATTTATTTATCACTTTTTAGCCAAAACGAAATAAATTATGTCACATGCTTTCTGTTTATTCGACTTTGAATATATGTATGATCTTAATAATTTGCAATCAGAATAATTATTTGTGAAGCTAATTAAGGAAGAAAGTTACTTTGATTAAATTGACATTTAAAGTCTGCAAGAATTTCTCCCACTTTTAATGAGAGAATTTAGAATTTAATTTAAGAATGTTTCCAATTAACTTTCTGACTTCCACATGCATCTTCGTTTTCTCGGATTAATATAAATTATTCAATTTAGATTATATAAAAGCAGAGATATATACAACAAAAGTTTGTATTAAATCTACTTAGAGACTGCTTTCCAATATATGCATTTTATGAAAAAATATCGTTTTTTTTTTCATTTTGTAAAGAGATACTACAATAACAATCTCCGAATATAATATAATAAATATATATTAATTATTAACTATAACAGAGCGATCTCTACATCAATGAAATCACGAAGCTAAAATCGCGTTACTGACGATATATTGCAGTGATGTAATATGTACTCATGAACGTTGCAATCTTCCTCGAGTCACGGTCGGATTACAGCGGAAATTATGAGCACACGTTTATCTCTGAAATTTTATGGTAGCGGTTTACTACGAAAGATACAGATCGAGAGACACCTTTATAGCATTGACGAACCTCATAAAATGTGCATTCTAACATATATAAAAATAATAAAATAAAACATGTAAAAAACATGTCAAAAGTTTTATATATATTTTACTTCTATCTTTTGCATATATTACATATTATATAGAATTTAATAATGAAAACATAAATTGTAAAAATAATGATCGTCTCTCACTCTCTCTTTTTCTCGAGAAAGCATCTGTTTTCTGCAAAATTTGCTTCGTCATTTTATTATAAGCATATCATCTTCAAGAAAGCCAATGTTAATGCATTTGTAAATATTTCATATAAAAAAGGAATATTGAAGATCAATATTTTAAACAGTCTATAGTCTATCTGAATTCAATAATACAAACTTGTAACTACGATCAATATATCTCTGCATATTTTACCTTGCGATTTTTATTAAAATTCACGTGAATTCAACGATAAAGTTGGGGCTGGATTCAAAGGGTTGAGAACGTTTGCAAACGATCCCGAGCGACTCGGGGCTGTAGTTGCCTCGACGACGATAGCTTCTGAAAGATGCAGCCCCAAAGCAGAAGGGTACTCTGAAAGAGGACGCTTTTTCGGATTCCCGCCCTCGCTCGGACCCTCGCAGGAGGGCGACTGACTCCGGCGATTGCCACGATCCAATTAAGGTGGCGCCCGCCACTTGGCGATGAGTCGAGAGAATAAAGCCGTTCGTAGGGAGGGAAGGGCGCGGAGAGGATTGAGAGAAAAGAGTGATTCCGGAGAGGAAAGAGAAAGAGAGAGAGAGAGAGAGAGAGAGAGAGAGAGAGAGAGAGAGAGAGAGAGAGAGAGAGAGAGAGAGTGAATCGACTCTACCATGTCCTCTTTTTCCTCCGCGGTCGAACCAAGCGTTGCCAGGCGACAGAAACACCATCGTCGTCATCATCGTCGATCCTTGAAGATATCACGCAGGGTGCACGCAAAGAGAACGAACTTTTGACCTCTCGAGGGTCTTGCTTCACTTGAACCGTTGCACCGTGGCGAACTTCACAAGGCTTCCGCGCACAGTTCACCCTCGGGGCCAACGCACCCTAATGCTCTCTCTACGCGAGAAAGGATTGATGTTGCTCCCCGATCGCGAATCCTTTTACCGAGACCGAGCTTGATAATGTATTCGTATTCTACGTGTTCTGCCAAATACCGTCCGATTCCAGACTAATTCTGTCCGATACTACCAAGTCTTACGAGTAATCGTATATTATAATGAAATTATTATATCTGAAAAGAGTATTCTCTTTTTCTGCAAAAAATTCTCACAATTTTTTTGAAAGAAAAAATATATATTTTCTATGAAAACTATTCACACATAACATTTTTAAAAGATGTTTATATTCTGCGAATCAAAGATAAGTTTTCCTGTCCATTGAAAATGTGCTATTTTCTATGCAATTTTTAACAGTCGTCCATCAATAAGCTTAATTATACGTACTGTCGCCTATTTTTTCCTCTCTCTCTCTCTCTCTCTCTCTCTCTCTCTCTCTCTCTCTCTCTCTCTCTTTCGTTCGCCTAATTCTCTATCACAGCGTTATTCAGAAACATTATACCTACATCCGCGCCTTTCATCCCTTTGGCCTTACACTCGTGCACGCATAGTATGCGTGTCCACGCGTGAGCAAAGTACGCATCGGCATTGTTCTCCTCGTCCTTGCTACCTTTTTTTTTTCACCGGTAGAGGTATTCTTTACCCCTCGTCCTGTCTTCTCGTTCACTGTTCATCTCCTTAGAAGCGTGCTCGGAAACTCCCGAAGCTCGGAAGCTCTGCTATTGTTTCGCTTGCACATCTACACGATGGACGCGCGTCGGTGTGCGTTTTTATACCGCCCTCTTTCTCCTTCCTTTCTTCTCTTCTCTTTTTTCTTCTACCTTCTCTATTTTACGAGGGCGTATTTCCTGCGTTGAGCGTACAACGAACGCCCCAGCGTATAACCTTTATGGGGTCTCTTGAAATTAAACGGATTCCTTGTCGGGGCCCAGGCGCCGGAAAGTTTTGCCCCACAGCGTCAGTCTCGAAAAAGCGGATGTCATAAAATTTTCGGTTTTTCGGTTTTTAATGACACACTGTAACCAGGCTTTTTTTTATCCAGCTTCTTAGTACAAAAAGGACCGCGGAGCGCATTGTTTGTAAAATTGCGAAATATACCAAGATTAAGAATAAATATGATTTTCAGAGAAGTGACATTATTTTGTTGAAATAATGCGCGACTGTTTTCTAATTTATCACATAAGAAGCTTATTCTTTTTTATCAAATTGTTTTTTATACAATTTTCTATTTAGATTTGGTTTTATGCGGCAATTTTTGGTTCATCCTGTATGACACATAAAAAACATATGCATAAGTAAAACTACACTGAGTGGTTCACGAAGGAAGCAAGCAAATAGCGAACATTATGTTGAAATATGGAGCTTTCCTAGCTTTCTTTTCTTAGCAAAGATTTAGTTCCAACATCAGCTTTTAAATTCTCGATAAAAATTCTGGCGATAAAGATTGAAATAAAATTATCCATTAACCTTCTTTTTCTATTTCGAAAAGCATTGGTAATCAAGAAAGATGTAATGTAATCTAATGCATTCTATCTAATATTATACGTAACTCAATACATTCGCCGTTTATTATTGAGGAAAAAAGATTTCTTCCTCGAAGATGAAACTGTTATAATGATACTATGTTATAATGATATTATATTCAGAAAATACGGATCACATAGCAAACAATGCGAGAGAGTGATTATAAAAATACAATATAAATATAGATCTTCTAATAGAACATCTTTTTTTTTCCAGAATCGAGATACGACCATATTTAATAATTCCGCGATGCAACGACAGAAACATTTTTGTAAAGATCGTCGAGGAAATCCCTCAAAGGCGCGAAGTTGTATGATTCGAGAATATTTATTCTCTCCCTCTGTCTCTTCCTACCACTCTCACAGTAAACTGATCATCTCTCCCGTCTTTGAAGCCAGCTCGTTCGCTCTTTTTCCCCTTTCATAACAGTACTGAAAGCTGTGCCATACCGAGTAGCGAAAGGCACCCTCGCCTCGCTTATACTCGATGCCGTTTGTTCGGTGTCATTAAGGGGATGGAGGACGCGGATGGGTTATGTCTATCATCAGGTGGATGTTTGCAGTCGGAAGGGATCCGAAGGAAGATTCGCTTCTCGAGAGTCCTGGTTTAGCGAGAAATTTTATGGATCTAGTGTATTGATTTCTCGGAAAATAAGGCTATAGTAAATACACTATAAAATGAAATCAAAGAATAGGAAAGTAAATTTATAACTATGATATATGTCTGTATTAATTATATCGTAATAATTATTTTTACTCAATAATTTTACTAAGAAATGCCTGATACTTGCACATTGCACTGGTCAACCAATTATATTTAGTGGTCTACTTTAATATTGGTTCACTAAATATAACTGTCTAATCCCAGTATTTGCACACAGAAGCAGGCGCGATAGGACCTAATTTCGGGATAAACTTGGGACGAGAATCAGATAGCCACATATAACGCCGAATCTGCGGCGAGAATACGAGCTATTAAACACAGTTCCGTACATGGATGCACGCAAGAAACTGCCGTATTTAGAAATCGTATCGTGTGCGATACGTCAGTAATTCGATATTTATTCGGGACGGAATTGCAGCGGTCGCCGCAATGAATGGATATGTGCCGTGCAATCGGTTCGATCGCTCGGCATCGTATCTTGCGTGCGACGAGATAAAACCGCGTAACCGCTATATCGTGGCGGACATTCCCGCGTTTCGCGATTAGCGTGCGAGAAACGGGAGAAATTGCTAGGAGATTCGCGGTGTAAGGAGAAACGAAGAACGACCTGATTTCAAGTAGATATCTCTTCTCCAGTCAATTATGTAATACCGAATATCGACTATCTGCCAGGAGCAGGTAGCGAGCCCGCGGATGGGGTACGATGATTGGTCTGACGATAATTGGATCTCATGAATAAAGAGTTAACCGGAACGGAAAATCCGCTTTTGGAACGACGAACGACGTGTATATTTTTGCAACGTACAAAATATCTATTATCGAACGAACGCCGCTTACATTTTAGGGCTGCAAAATGTAAACGTCAAGAAGCTACGTTTTTCCTGACCTACCTTAAAGCTCGGAAAACTCCCGACTATGAAAGTATTTCCTTCTAGCGAGAGAGGATTCAACCGCTGGCTCAGCTGGAAAGAGGAAAATGAAAGATTTTATTTTAATGAATAATAAATCTGACATCTTCTGATATTTTCTCTTTTTCTTTTTTCTCTCTCTTTCTCCGGGCTTCTTTTATTTAAATTACGTAACTTATATGTAAAAGTTTATGGGCTCTTCACATTTACTGCCTTACTTGCAATCTTCTCTGGAGAGTATAGTCATTTTTACTGCTTCGAGCATACCTTTTAAATCTACGAAAGACTCGATTCAAAGGAACAAATCCTGGAAACGTTCCTCTGGGAACTCAAAACCATGGTTGCTTTGATCCTATCCGCGAACTGAGGGAACTCGATATGGGAAGTTCCGGGAACTTCTGACCTCATTTCTGTTGCAAAGTGCCGCGGGAGATCGCTATTTCGAGACTCCTTACATTGTATCCCGCTTTTGTGAAGGCCCACGCGAAATTTGGCCCGTTAATCGACTTTATTCTCCCGATGGCTTCCACGAAACTCCCGAGCGTCCATCTCTGGAGCGCGTGACGCTCTATTTCGGGCACTAATGACGGAATAACCATCGTGGCGAAGATGCTCTCATATAATTGCCGACGTTACAGGCCGGCCAGTTTAATTGACGTG
The DNA here is from genome assembly GCA_949152495.1 of Lasius fuliginosus. Lineage (NCBI taxonomy): Eukaryota > Metazoa > Arthropoda > Insecta > Hymenoptera > Formicidae > Lasius > Lasius fuliginosus. Next base: position 11,206,654 of record OX424446.1, on the reverse strand, counting down.
GCCGGTTCTTCTAATGGTAGCGCGTACCGCATCGAGCGGTACCCAGCACTTTTAAGACCGTATTTATGATGATCTTTCATGTGCGGAGCAGTATCTGTCTTTAAAGAAGCACAAATTACATTACGCGATGCGCTGCGATCCGCGCTTTGTTAATTAATACTTCATGGTTGTGCAACTCTATACGGCTATTGTTTCCCGAGAGAATCTTGTTAATTGTAACTAAACGCTGCTAGTCACGAAAACAGCATTCTGTTTAGTAAGTTTTAAATAATGTTATTATTGGAATGCGATCGCGGATAATTGACAGTTTATGTGCGAAAGAAGATGAGAAACAAATATTATAAACATTATACTTTTAATATGCACAATGTTGCAAAATTGTTAATTCGCAAATTGCTACATACGATTCAGCCGAATAAACAAAATTGTAAAATTAGAATCTTATTCTTATTTTTGATATGAGAATAGAAATTGGAGATATTAAAGATCGTAAGAGTTTGATTATTTTCAAAAATATATAAAACTCTTGAGCATTTGATCTATGTTTGAATCATTGGAATGCTCGTAAATTTCGAAACATTAATGTAATTTACATGATATGTAATTTATAAAATTGAACATCTAATCTTTTTTGTATGATATATAATGACGAAATAATAGGAAAAATATAATGGATATTTTATATTTTCACATTTTCCGTCAGAATTTTAATATTAGAAGCATTATTTATAGATTCTCTGCTTTCTAGTTTAATCTACTTTACTTCTGTCATTTGTTTTAACATATCGGAAGGATATTATTCTTCTCGTGTTACCTGTCTTCTTTTTTAAGAAAGAAGGGAAACGAAATTTTCAGTTATCCGATTTTGTGCGTTTGTATGTATGTAACTATTCAAAAAGTAGCATTAGTATTCAGGATACGGCAACTCTCGTGTATAGGGTCGCTTTAAATGTCTTCAGAAAATGGAGTAATTTTCGAAGGAACGTGGAATATGGCGGGGGGAGGAGAAGTAGGGAATCGGGAAAGGGCATGAGAGTTGCGAAGGGTTGAGAGCGAGGCAAGGCAGTTTGAGCCGGAAGTCGTAAAGTGTCACAATGCAGCATCATAACGTCCAACCCTCCGCGCTCTCATCGTCTTGCCATCGTTCCACACGCGCACAGGTAATACGCAATACAACACGGGGGCAGATTGTTCCTTAAAGTCATTCCTCGCGGCGCGTTGCGTTCATAGTTTCGGTATTGATCTACGTTGCGCAAAGTGGATGTCGCGTAACGGTTATCCGGAGTCGCTGTCAGAATTTTAATCATTGGCATACTTGACTCTTCTTTTATAACAGTTATTTATATATTCTATAAAAAGATATATGTTTCGTAAAGAAAGAGAGAGATAGAGAGGAGGGAGAAGAAATTTCGAATTAATATACTAGTGATAGAAAAATATTTTAACTTGGAATATGTTGTGCATAATTGAATTGGCTTATCCGTATGCATATTTTCGTATTTATATGATTTTCGAAGTTGTATGATCTTCAAACTAAACATGAGATATTTTGTATAGTTTTGGAAAAAAAGAACAATATTATAACTTTGTCCTCATCCCCTTTTGTGCGCGTCATTATAACTTTAAAACGATTTATTTGCAATTTAATAAAGCAATTTTAGACCTTTATTTTATATATCTTCTATAAATGATATAAGATTATAATATATAAAAGCCGATTATAAAATTTTGGTTCCCCCAACAAAAGTATACTTAAAATATCGGCGAAATCTCGAAAAGACCCAATACGGAGAAACCAGTTTACGGCGCCTCATAATTACTTCTTGGCGTCTGATTATAATCGCTATAATTAGTGGTGAGGCTAAGTAAGCGCTGCCGTTCGAAGAATCGTTTTCTAAGTAACGCATCATCGTTCCATCGGCGAACAGGTCATTATTCTACGCTAGCCACGACCGGGCCGTCGACAATTAGGAGTTACACGAGGAACTTGAGCTTTACATAGGGGAGTGGAAACTATTACCGCGCGCGACGTTATACAGCATCCGACCAGCCCAGAATCGTAACACAAAATACCTGACCCGGGCATTGCTCGGGTTTTACTATTTGCACGTTCATTCGCAGTGAAGTCGAGTTTTCCGATGAGGTCGAAAGGTCCTTCTGTAACGAAACGCCCTTTAACTTCTGCCGCTTCGGGCATAAAAGCGGGATATCGTGCGATACTCGTTTGTGTATGCGGAAGCGAAGACCGGGGATCACCGCACGCATACACGCTCACGTGCGCACATTTACGCGCGTATAAGGCGAGGTACCCGTATTGGACGATGTTGCACCGACTTCAACTAGCTTTTACGACTTACGTGCTATGCGTCTCAGACCCTACGCTTTACGTTTACGTTATACGTATATACGGCGGTTATGCCCTCGTAACTTCATCCGGGCGTGTCGGTTGCGCAGTCGAAACTTCCACGTAAAGGGGAGAAGAAAGAGGAAGGGAGATGGACACGGGAGCGAGAAGACGAGGGACAGGGAAGGACAGGCGTGCGGGTAGATGAAAAGAGCGGAGAGGAAAGAGGCGTGAAATGAGGAAGACGAAGGCTTGAAGACGCGGAGTGAAAGGAGATTGATGAAAATGAAGGGATTCAAGACACTGTATAATTTACATCGAAAAAGATCCCCCGAAAGTAATATATGTATAAAATTTTTAATGTATTTTTGAAATTTGTTGAAGCTTTACCATTTGTTGTATTTTTTGTGATTATTTTAAATATGATTTTTAAAAAATACGTATACTTATAAAAAATGTATACAAAAAAATTAACTATTAAAAATATATTATAAAATATATATAATTTCATATATAATATATTATATTGAAAATACTTTATATGTATATTACATTACACATATTAGTATTAATTAGTGAATATAATATGTTTTGAACATGATTTTTAATTTTTATTATTTATATAGATCTGGTTGTGAGAGATATAGGGGAGTAAAAATAGCGAAAAGACACTATAATCTATTCGGAAAAAATCGTTATAATACCATCATTAATATTATCGGTATTGTGCATCTCGCCAGAGTATTGTCATGTAGATTTCCGTTGAAACGGAATCATGGCATTTCATGGGTTGTATTTGTATTTCAAATCGGAGCAACGCATGACTCGTTTCGATAAGCCGTTGATCGATTTGTACGTCCGACCGAGCGTTTTCTCGTGCGCGCGATGGCAATTTTCATTATATGCGTCATAGCCTTCCGGTCTCTAGAGAATTCGGAAAAAAAGTGGAAGTTCTAATTCAGATTAATTCAATTAATTTTGCTAATTTCTTATTTTGCCAAATAATTCTTTCTTCGGCTAATTTTTTATTTTGCCAAATATAATCAAGAGTTCTTGGAATAAATAAACTCCAAGACTTTTTTGGCGAGAATGCAATTATTTATTGCCTCTGTTGACACAGAAATATCGTTGAGCGTGACGGTAATCCTATAGGTAACGAATTTAGCGCTGGAATTAGTTACGTTACAATCGAAAAATCGAATTAACCCCTTTACCTTTATGTACGGACGAGCTATTTCGCGCTCTGATGTCACTCGTTGGACACTTCGAACGGGATGGGTTGCATTTTTTATTTTATTGATTGCCGATACTGTTGTATCATCACTCTCTTTCTCTCTCATTCTCTCTCTCTCTCTCTCTCTCTCTGTGTGTGTGTGTGTGTTTGTGTGTGTGTGTATGCGCGACGCTCTTATTGCGACATACGCGTCACTATTGATTTCCCCGGGTGCTCCTGATAAAGGACACAATCGACAATCCGCGCTCGTCCGTAACTCGTGTACTCTCTCGGGGGTGTCTTTGAGGGAAGAAAAGGAACGGGCGGTAACCTATCAGGAGCTCAGACACGCGGAAGGTACGCCGGCTGGGAAAGCGCAGGGTCCGGTAGACCGCAAGGGATTACAGGGATGCAAGGGTGGGAGGGTAGGAGAGAGGGAGAGGGTTAACGCGCACGCACACATAGGGGGATGGAAAAGCTGTAACGGAGCGTATCGCGCGGGGAGGTAACCGCTGGCGATCGCTGATGCGAAAATCATATACCACCCTGCGGCTTTACTATCAACGTTGCATCGCACGGAAAGCCGGCTCTCGGCACGGCGCTTTAAATACTTAAATTTATGGTCTCGCGAGAACTTGCATGAGGGAGAGAGACTACCGCCATCGATGCTGCACGACGTGCGCGATATGGTTCGGATAAAGTTTTGTAACATATTGCGCGAGATAACACAGTCCGGGTCCTTTTATCTATTCTGCAAAACATATTCGCAGATTTTAAAGGCACTGAAGCGTTTTTCGGATTGAAGAACCGTATCTATTAATTATTGATGAGTTAAATAAGTTAAAATGTTTATAGTTGTAGTTTTTATTTATGAATCTCTTATGCACATATGCCGAGGATCAAAAAATCTTATTTGCTCAAATTGCAGATTTTGAAATTTTCTTAGATTAATAATATTAATGTAAATGTGCTGCTCACGCGCGTCTTATTTAGACGAAAAGAAACAATAATGTTTTATTTATTGTGCTACCAGGTTTAAAGACTAAAACGTTGCAAACAGGGTACTATTAAACTGAAATAACAGGATGCGCCGCATTTGATGTCATTGATATTAATTCAGCTTGATTATTAATTAGCCATTAATATTCCAACAGGCTAATGCTCTTTTACCTTCATGCTCGCCGCATACGCGCTTTTTTTCCGACTCGATTCTGTCGCATTTTTTTTTTTTTTTTTTAATCCGCCGTTTCATCCCCTTTGACAAGACAATACACAGTTCATTTGTATTCCAATTATTTATAATTGCAAACGTATACAATGTTGCCGAACACGTTGATTTGTCGATGACTTGAGCTTTAGAGCTTTTTCGAGTTTCGTAAAAGAATATTATAAAAATAAGCTACATTCGTAAACTATGATAAGTCATCTTCTGACAATCTCTTTAAGATATCGACAAGAGTATCTAATAGCAGAAGTACCATTGTCGCTACTTAATCATGAGAAAACTTTGCGCGGGACAAAAATAACTCAACGCGACGCTACATCGTTCGAGAGGAAAAATATCACATCACCTTACCGTTACAATTATCGAAAGCGATACTTTTTCTTATCGATTAAAACACACACACACACCAACGTGTGACGTTGATAGGGTATATTCGCGGCACTCGAGGAAACGGGGTATCCTCGCGCCTGTGCACATCGAGCCCGCCGACCGGGCGACGACGAACCTCCGCGGCACTTGCTATCCTGTGAAACGGGCGCGCTTTTCGGCGCCGGCTGGCGCTTCGTGGCGACTCGGCTGCGAATTGACGCGCGTCCCGGCGCGCATCCCGAGGGAGCACGAGGTCAATCTCGGCGCGGTCGAGCCCCCGTTCGCGCACCTTGACCGGTCTCCTGGCAGCCTGATACGGGAGTCCCGGATTTTCGGGCAAATCGGCAGTTTTTCTGCCGGGATGGCCCGGCACCCCCGTAGGACCTGTGCGTCACCTGTGCAGGTGAGCGTCCCTCGGGAAACGTCGAGAAGGGCGGGAGGGGTGGGAGAGACGAGGGGAGAACGCGCGTCGCGTCGTTTCCTGTCCCTCCGAGAAGGGAGACGCGAACGACGTCGACGACGTGTCTCGATCGTCGACTGATTTCCTAATTCCGCAGCAGCCGCCGATGCGACGCGACGCCTCGGCTAGACCTACCTACCTACGCGCGACTCGTGACGCAAGCACTTTCGACAACCCGACGTCTAGGCGTAAACAGGAGGGCATGCTGGCGCCGAGGGCGCGTTAGCAGCCAGGATGAGCGAGGAGAGGTGGCAGGACATCCTCGTTGCGAACGTGTTTCGGCGCCACGTGGCAGCCACCGACGTAGAACGCGATTCTCTTCGTCTCGCCTCGAAACTCCGGAAGCGATAAAGTTGTACGTGATAATGATCGTGTCTCATATTCTCTAGTCTTTGAACTAGAATTTGTCTTATATTTTGTATAGAGAAGCGTAGCGAAGAGGAGATGCGAAATGATCGTTTTGCATATAAGAAAGTCTAAACTTTTACGCTTTTCGCATATTCTCTGACTGACATATTTTCTCCTGGCTCAATAATGTCAAGTGGAATTTCGTACAGAGTTTCAATTCGAGACTTTCAGAATAATGCGATACGCGTCTCATTTCCGGAAGTACTTTAGCACGTACTTTAGCACGTGGAGGGAGAACTGCGGCTTATCCCGAATTAGGAGACTATGCGAGGACGAGGATCCTGCCTCCTACGGGAAAGCCGGTCGGCGAGAAGCGAGTGGGAAGGATCGAAGTCGTGGTGGGGCGAATTGAATGCATACCTGCGTGGAAAATGCGTAGTTGGGGAAACTATGAAAGTCCGTATCCCAGGAGTGCAGGAAAGAGAAGGATTTTTACTACTCCTAGAATCACTCGTACAGCATATATTTAATTCCGAATAATATTAATTTAGACTTGTTTGCAATAATTACTCAAACAATTGGATATTATATTTCTCACTTTCTCTCTCTCTCTCTCTCTCTCTCTCTCTCTCTCTCTCTCTCTCTCTCTCTTTTATATTTTATTTCTTTCACGATTCTTTTAATCAAATTTTCAGACAATATTATGATATACATATAAATAATTTTTTTCATTAATATATTTACAATAATATTATATTGCCTACGAAATGGATCACAGATTTAAATTTTAAATTTCTAAATTTTTCATTGCGTGCACCGTGAGAGCACGGTTATAATATCAATTATTCTAATAAATTTTCAAAATACCAATTACTTGATATTTAAAAAATTAGTTACAACCACAGATTTTTAAAATAAAGCCACGATTTATATATGATTTAAGAACATGAAATAGTCCAGACAACACGCGTGTTTAAAAGACGTCTCGATGACGTCTTTCGTCTTTAAAACCTCTTAATATTCTCTCTGGCAAATTACTTAAACATAAACTTTTTAGATATTAAATATACAAAAATTAAATAAAAACTTGAACAAAACGAACATTATCGCTCAAAATATTTGGAAATCTAACACTTCCGTCGAAATCTATCACTACAGTTGACATCTGACCAGCGCTTAACGGCCAATCCTAATGATCTTTCTGTTCGGTCCATCCCGCAGGCACAGCTCTCCCGGATACCGCTTCTTTCAGTAACATGACCTCCTAATCGCGAGGGAAATTCGCCCTCCCGGTACCGGGAATTTTCTCGCCCGACGAAGACCTTGTTCCCCTCAATTTCCGGGATTGGGCTAGGTCAGGGAAAGCGAAAGCACGTGTGCGTTTTCTGCGCGCCTACTTGCCGCCAGGCGTCCAATTCTGGCACGAAGATCACCGGTTTTTCACCGGTGAAAATAAACGGTCGGACGCGCCCATATCCCGCAGGAGTCCCTGGCCAGGCTAGCTTCCTTCTCGCATGTTTACTAGCCTGTTACATTGGTGCTTCAATTTTTCGTCAAAATTCCATTTTCATGGAAAAATCGTCCTGCTCTGCGACGAAACGTCGATCTTGTGAAATTGTCGAACACGATTGTCAAACATTATCTGACATATTCATTTATTTAAAACACATTGACACGATACGTAACTCATGAAATAGTATGAAACGTCAACGTTACTGTTCGATTCTGTGAAAACCGCTTGAAACGCGAAAAAATAATTAAATCTAGAAATAATGAAATTTGACTCTGACAGTTTTAATTAAATAATTTTCATTTTGATAAAGCGTAACTTACAATTGTTTTTAAATAAAATAAATCAAGATTTTTTTTTTTTTTTTGATGGTTTTGAAAATTCTCTTTTTCAGAGATACGGCTAAAGAGATTAATTTATTTTAGAAACTTTAATTGGGAGAAAGATTGCTCTTTAAATTGTTTTCAATAATTGATATTAATAGATATTATATGATTTTCGAGCCAGGCGTAACTCGTTATAACATAAGTTTCCCGCAGACTATTAGCTCTGAATATCAGTCTCATTTTAATTGAACATTTGGATAATAACAATTAATTTGGTTAGTTTGACGCGTAAAAGCTGCCTTCGATATCGCCGCATTATATTATTAATTTATTGTTAGTCCAACGATATTATTAATTCGAACTGTGATACATGATACAATTATGAACACATCAAAAGAATCTCGTGATTATAAATGTGTTTCAATTCGTGATGAATTAGCGAAATTAATGTGAGATATCGAAGAGTGCGCGGCAACAGTTACTTATTTTCATATAAATATTTATTGCGATTTTATCAGATATTCGATGTTGCAACCAACGTCACCAATACAATATTAGTAGATCTTGTAATTAATGTGTAAAATTCTAAGAGTTACATACACAAAATAGCAAACAATATGCATAACGCTTTAATGAAATACGATCTATAAATAAGTACGTAAACTGCGATAAGTTAAAGCCAAATTAAATGTTTGTCTAATCGATAATGGACGATAATGAAGGTCATCGGATTGACATTATGAATTATAGTGGAAATATCATCGTGCGTAAGATCTTGGAAAACAGTTCGATAGACAAACACAGCTTGTTAGCCAGTCTGCATTCCTGGTAAAAATCGCCTAGACTTTTCGAGAATGTTTTCCGATGTACCCGCTTTTCCGGGTTACTTTCAGGATAGACAAAAACACCTCCAGTTACGCAGGACCTCCTGGTAGGAAGGGTGGTTCTAGCTGGGGTTAGCCGTATCTATCAGACGATATAAATATAGTTATGCCATCGCAAATTTAATAATGAATCGTTTAATTTCATCGTTGCGTCTGATTGTATATACTTTTTGCTCGAATTCAGTATCTTACAAAAGAAAAACAGATAAATCGTGAATTTTTAAGAGATAAAATGTCACTTCTTTGCAGAAAAATAATGACCATTATCATTTGTTCGATGTGACAGATCAATGTTACATTAAAATAATTCCGTCTTATTGTTAATCAATTTTTTCGCATTAAAGTAACGCTATCTCGCATTATAAATTTCATAAATAAATTATTAAACAATTGTCACGATATACGAGATTAACTTCATTCTTAAAACATTTAATCTCCAGCGAGAGAGAGAGATCCGCAAACAATTATTTTTGCTATTAATTCGTTTCGCGTTAACGTATATACTTGCAGCCCGTTAACGAGTCCGTTGATCATGTATTCTCGTCTCTCTAATTATTTCAGGCTCGGCGATACGCATCGTCGGGCGGCGAATTAAGTACGCGCGCGTGACGTGGCGAGGTCGTGCAAGGCGAGCAACCTCACGCGCACAGGCTCACGCACAAGTTCGATAATAGTTTACGCACGATCGCGCGGCTGGTCAATCGAATGAACGCGCGTTCGCGTTCGCTCGACGCACGCGTGTGCGTCGCGTCGCGTGGCACCGCTGGAAACACCGGGGAACACCTATCGAGGGTGCATTAAGGTATATTCATACATAAGAGTTGTTCGTCATTGACAATGCATTGACAATGGAATGCTTGATAGAATATTCGATAATAGTACATGGAAAAAATAATATAATGGCTTATCCGTATCTTTTCTCTTTGTGAAATACTGAATTCCAGCTCACATTTTTCTAAAGAAAATTTCTAATAAATCTATATGCATTAATAGTAAAACTTTCGTATTCTTGTTTAAAAGAGATATAAACAAGAATATTGTATAAAATATTTTACCGTTAATATGCACATAGACACAAATTTTCTTTACAAAAATCTAATTTATTTGCGATTAACTTATAATTTTTTTTTTACTTTCCTCGAATATATATTTCCTTCCTTTCGTCTTAATACTCTTTTACTAAGAAAAATCGTAATTTTTTTATTATGATTATCGCGAAATAAAAGTTTATCAGCGAGATGCTGGAATGGATCTGCTTCGCGCGTGAATCCCGGAATCTATGATGTCAGACGTAAGGCAGCTGGAACGGGGATTAACGCGTGTGGATAAACCTTAAACATGACGGCACACTGGCATTCCAACCGGTAACTCCTGTTCGTGGAGCCTACAAGGATAGAAAGGTGTCTGGCCGGTATAGACTGCTCTCCACGACAGTCAAAGCGGTTTGCCTAGTAGACGTCCGGGTGTATACAGTGCGACCAACAAACAACGACACACCCGAGGCATTGGAAAGTAGCGGTTCGCCAGCGTGTGGAATTTCTCATACTGCGATTTTATAATCGTTTGTCGCGTATAACGCATCCAGCATCTAATAGCACAGCTTTTTTTATTTAGAATCTATTAATAAATGCTGTATCACGATTTCTCTCCTATTTATACAATACTTATAAAACATCGAGTTTTATTACAGGAAATGAAATAAAAGATAGATCTTTACTCTGCTCTTTAAATCCAGTTCGCTCTACATACTTTAATGAAATATATTTCATGGAAAATAATTTTAGAAATATAAAAATATATATAATTTACTCTTTAAAAAAAGAGAATAATTTACTTTCTCGATGAATCTTGATAAGCAGCAGGAAAATCAGTGAATTATTATATACTGTAAACTAGTGTTAATTATGGATTTTAATATTCAGAAAGAAAAGGGAAGGGAGAAAAAAGCATGTCTAACAGAAAACGATATTGATGGATGGTAATCCTTTTCGAAGAGAGGAGATTAAAAATGGCAGATTGCGTGGCATCAGAGGGCTCGTAATTAATGATGTACATATGGAAATCAGGGATCCAGTTATCAGATTTCGGAAACGATATTTCACTGTAGTCTGAAAAAACGTCGTTATGATATTCCGACTCCTGAGAGTGTGATATTACAGGTTGGAAAGATGTCTGATAGCTACGGATTGATCCGTAAAAGTTTGTCTTAACGATCTGTACAGAGCCATCAACAAGAAACGTGTCACGAATAACCGAGGTGCTAATCGCGAAGGGAAACGAGCGATTATTGCGCCATAACGCGAGAATGGCTATTGCAAAATTCTTCATGAAATATCATAAAAAGCATCTACCTCATTAGATATTAATGTCAAAGAGAAAGAGAGATTGAAGTATAATATTTTAGAATTTGAAATCTCTCCAAGCAACATACAGAATTCTTCATAGATTTTCTCTTTAGCGAAATAGATTTTTTCTTTCATAAATTTTTTCCTGTGGCAAAATGATATATTATTCGATATTATTATTTCGCATTATTCATACGATTTACACCACCATGTTTAAATCAACGCTAGATTGTAAGTCGTTAATGATTCCAAAAACAATGATTAAGCAGGGTGCATGCCTGATTATTCCGGGATAGACCGTTGAAGTTCAAGAGGCGAGAGTTGATGCGAAATGTCGCGATAATTCCAGCAGCGCTAATCGTCGTAATTTTTACTAAATAATAATCCGAAATGTGCACGTACGCGCGTTAGCTTTTACGATCGCGCCGCATCGAGGCGAACCACCCTCATTAAACAAACCCCTTCACGCTCGCATGCCGGATGACGGAAGTTAACACCCCGGCTTTACGGGACCCTCTTTGCGACCATATAGGCACGGCACCTTGTGCACCCACGTCTCTTCCTTCTCCTTGCCGTCTATACGTTATTATGCGTGCTAAAGCGCAGTAGCGTGGGAACAAAGAGTGCACATGTCCAATCGCGTATAGAATAAAAATCCTTTGAAAGATATATGCGTTCTTCTCTCTTTGGATAGACTCGGTGTTATACAGGCGCATCGCTACTCGCTTAAAATTGAATATACATTTCCGTGTGAATTTTCCAAAAATAAACGCGCGCGAACGCGTAAACATTGCACTGTATCGCATTTATTGAAAGAATATTGCGCGATACTTCTTATGAAGACTAGTTGCGCAAAAATATTTGTTTTAATATTCTTTGCAATTATTTGCGGTGGAATTGTTTCTCTAATTAAAGCGACTAATATCGTGACATTGAGAAAATATACGCACCAAATTTTAAGGATGAAAGTATCATGTTTATATATTACATTTAATTTATTATAGATTAGTAGATGGATAAAAGGTAATGTTTCTCTTTAAAATTTAATATGAAGATCTATTCTTAAGAGGAGAATAAGCATCTTTATGCGGTAACGAGTCTGAACCAAGAATGTTCTCGGCAATGCATTACAAAACACAATTGCATTTATAAATTATGCGGTATCACATTAATTAAACGATCTTTTAGACTGTATACAGGTCCTTCGGAAGGTATGATAAAATCGAGGATAAAGCCTCGTGTCTCATCGTGGTGAGGAAAGTGGTAGACTGTGATACACACGGGATTTCCTTGCGGTCTTCGTGTAAAGGATGCGCTTAATTCTTTCGTTTTAACGTGTCGCTGCGCGTATATCCTTATGTTAATTTATACTCTCTCCGCGACGTAATCATACCGCAGAGAGAATTCTAGTTCGCCGATGGAGCCTCCTTTATTGCCGCTTTTTTAATGAGATGGACCGCGCGTATGCGCGGCAACTAATAATAGTGAACGTGGATGATAAATTGAAATGCAAGGCGCAACTAGAGAGAGAGAGAGAGAGAGAGAGAGAGAGAGAGAGAGAGAGAGAGAGAGAGAGAGAGAGAGAGAGAGAGAGAGAGAGAGAGAGAGAGAGAGAGAGAGAGAGAGAGAGAGAGAGAGAGAGAGAGAGGGAGGGAAATTTAACGTCAGAATTTATCAGCGACATTGTATGCACGAAGCACCGGGTGATACTTTTCTTAATGATTATCGTCCGCTGCCGCGCGTGATGAAAGTCTCGGAAATTAATTCTATCTCGACGTTGATGCACCTTTCTTTTAACCTTCTCTTTGCGCGATGGCAACGACGCCGACGAGCAAGACGAATCTTGGCAAATCAAATTGAAAATAACAGCGTCATTTAGAAATAAAGACGATTAAAGTATCATTTGCGACATTTTATAAGAAATACAAAATAATTCTTATTAACCTTCTCTGTTGAGTGATCAAAGATTGTGTTTAACTTTTTTTTAATGCTGCAGTGCACAAATGTGATTTAAAAACTCGTGATTATACATTTCTAAATAGATTATTAAATAAAAAAATATTTAAAAATTAAATAATAATAATTTATAAATGCTATTGTGTTTTTCATGAATGTTTACTTTAGCGTCATACCCACAGGTGACTTTGACAACATATGTCAAGATCAAAGTTATCTGCGAGTATTACGTTAAAGTAAACATTTATATATCCTCCAATTAAAATTCTGAAAAAATAAAATCCATTTGTGTGCGTTAATAGCATCGTAGAAAGAGTCATTTATAAGTTTGAAACTGTCGACACTTTAGTTAATAAAATGTCTTCACATATTGTGTTTCATCAGTTTATTACTAAAAATTTGCTAGTGGTAATTAAATTGATTTAATATAGAATTTTGATTCGACTACACTCGTTACACCTTTCTACAAGCAGTCTCGATCAGAGAATCTTCTTAAGTGACACATTCAGGACATACGAGATACTTTACTCGAAAATTTCAAAGCGTTGATAAGATCTCGTAACATTATCAAAATTACCAAGCAAGTAAGAAAGTAGACGGACAGTATACACGGTTGATTGGAATTATGATTACTTTCCTCGGCGTCGTTCCTTTCTCATCGATCTTTCCGATCGTGTAACAGGCCGCCGCCTCTTCATCGAGAGAAGGATGTCCTTTCGGATCGATTCACACGTGGGAGAAGCCGCGTGGGTTTCCCAGCCACGAGGCTTGTCACTCGGTATTACTTGGAACGAACGATGAACCAGGACGACGCAGCATCACGAGTATTGGAGTCTGTACCCAATACAGGATGTTTCGAAAGTGCAACTATTTTATATTCTAAAGTTTAGCTTGATTAAAAGATATCGTATCGGCGCAAATCTCTAATTTACAATTATTATCGAGTTACAAATAGGGATTGACATTTATGCCATATAATTAACTCTTGTTGTGATTTGATACACATATATGATTAATTATTTTAATTAGATTGTAATTTGTGATTAGTTATATATGATTTATTATTGAAATAAATGTGTATATGAGAGTTGCACTAGAGTTTGATCTGTACGGATTGTAATATAAATAGAATTTATTACTATGGTACTCTGAGATCCTAAATGTTATGTGTGGACGTGACATTTTTACATTCAAAATAATTACCTCCAAAATTCAAGAATATTTGCATTATCCTTTTTGTATCACGACGTATATACGATACATTTTAATGAGAATATGCATAGCGAAGCCGATGTAAAAAGTAAATAACGATCGCATCGCGAAAATAAAATTATAATCGAGCGTGCGCGCGCGTGGGACGTGCGATATAGATATAAATATGTAACACTATTTATACCCAGGACACCAACATATAAATATTGCAGCGTGCATTCTTTTGCATATAAATATTCAGCTAATTTAATTCCGTAGAGAAAAAAAAAAGATATAGCGGATGAGACGGAAATAATCGCGCGGAAGCGCAATCAATTATAAATATTTGATGATATTTCTGGAAATATAAAAGCTTAATTATATAAAGAGAGGGAAAAGAGACATTACGACGTATTTCGTATGAGGTTGACGAGAGTATTGTTTTATCGATCGATTAGAATATAGATCGACTGCAAATATAATCGTATTACAATGTAGAGAGATAGCATCTCCCTTGTATGTTTACTTTATGCAATCTTTCTACGACCAATCACACAATATGTAATCACAGATTCTGATAAAGTCATTTATATTGTTTTCATTTATAATATTTTTAAAGTAAAATGGCAATGAGAAAAGAAATGATAATTTCGAGAACGATGCCGGTTCTCGTATACATGAAACATCTCTTTTAATTTTACATAAATTTTGTGCAATTGATATCTATATATCAGTCGTGTATATCAACGTGACACAAAATCTCCGAAGCTGCTTCATCTCGCTTGCATGCTCCAGATACATTTATAACACCATTTAAATACGCGCATGCGATATGATGTTTTAACTACTTTCAGCAAAACGTTGTTTGCTTTATGATCTGTCGCAAAG
Organism: Lasius fuliginosus; assembly: GCA_949152495.1. Lineage (NCBI taxonomy): Eukaryota > Metazoa > Arthropoda > Insecta > Hymenoptera > Formicidae > Lasius > Lasius fuliginosus. Next base: position 11,191,595 of record OX424446.1, on the reverse strand, counting down.
TTTAATTATCGAAGCATAGCGATGCGTCGTTTCAAGCTAAAACGTAAAAACGCGAAAACTTAATTTTGCTGTGCTATGCGATGAATTAATTATTATTTCTTCGATATGCAAATCGGATTATAACATATGATCTAATCACTCTCACTAATTGATCTGATTAAATCTTACTGAGATAATTCTTTCACTGCGTAATGACGTTCTTAATCGTCGACGCAAAATAGCGAAATAATTAATTGGATCGTAAAACACACGTTATTCATTAATTATTAATATATTTGCCCTCTTTTGTGACGCACGAAATTGTATACGATAAATTGCATCAAAATTTTCTGAATAGAAGCGTTTCAAGGATCGCTACTCTTCGATAAGATAAGATAACGGGCACAAGGTAAGCGTGTAGTCAAAGTATCGAAAACACGGATGACTTTCGCAAGGATTGACTGGCATAAGATTGTGATACATTGCAATTATCTGAAGAACAAACGGTACCGATAATGAACTGTCATTTAATCACGACTTCGTAATTTCGTTGTAGAACTTCACGCTGTGCTTGACCTATCCAATTTTTCGATATTTAATTCAATGATTACTATCTTAGATGCTTCTCGTCAGTCATGCGACAATTTTAAGTAAATAATATGAAGTGACTTACTTGGCCGAAGTACGATCTGCTTGCTATACGAAGGATATTGTTGCTTTCCGGAAGAAAAAATGCTGAGAGCGGTCTACAACAGAAAAAGGTATGATTGTTAGACACATTCGATTAGTCATTAGATAATGAAAAATATATTACATATATGTATATATATATATATTAATATGCTGTATTACGTTTGCGTTAGCGTAGATCACTTTGCATATACAATAAATTATACAATACTTAATTCCTTATTTGAAATTCCTCAGTTGATAGAAATTTTTTAAAAGGGATGATATTTTAATTATACAACATATAGGATGTTTTCCAAAACTTTGAGTTTAATTTTGCTCGTAGATTCTTTCCTTAGATATACAATTTCCTTAGAAAAAAATTCGACAAAGACTAATATTTATTACATGTTTTTATATGCGTGAAACTTTTAAATAACCAAGAAATATTTTGGTAATTAAATCTTCAATTAAAATGTGATAAAAATATGATAAAATTAAAATCCAATGAATATAAGCGAATGCGAAAATGTTATCTGATTATATCACGCAGAAACTCTCTTAATACACGAAAGTCCATTTTTAATCGCTTTATTCGAAGAAAATATCGACAGAGCTTGCTTTTATCTGATTTTTTTTTTCTCATAACGTATCAGAAAAGAGATTAGAGAGTCTGATCAGGTGCGCAATTGCACACGTGATTTTTGAGTGAGTCATGAGACTCGATATATTGCCGCGTCTTAAAACGGCGCCAACATTTATCGCTTATTGATTATCAAGGCTTGTTTATCAGCTGCATGCTTCGGATGAAATTCTATTATTACTTAACACTTAATATTATCTGATGGTGTGCGAGATAAGGCGGCAATTCAATCTCGCTTTGATCGCTTCGATTTCCCGCTATTGCATTCGATGTTTGCGCAACGATGAATCGTTCTGTCTATTTATCGTTCAGAATTTTCCAGACCTCACAAACGTAAACCATGTATAGTTATTGATCTCATATTTCCTAAATGAACTACTAAAATAATCCGAACAATAAGCTGCATATATATATACATTTTTTTAAACAAATATATAAATAAAATATTGCTCAGTCTTCATATAGCGAAGATGTGTAAATATTCTATGCGAAATGTAACGTGACATATCTGAATAGTACATATAAATATGCAATGTGAAAAGTTTATAAAAGAATCTATCCTATATACTGAATTATATTTTCATCTTTTCCCTTCGTTTTATTTTAAAAATATATATAGATAAAATGATTAAAAAGAAAAATTAGAAAGTTATATAAATAACACACATGCACATTCAATATAATTTTTATCATAATGTCGCCATCTATCGATTTGTCCTGAAATTTCCATCGAAACCGATTAAACACAAATAGTAGAACTCTGCCGACATCATGATAATTAATTCACGTGCGCGCGCGCTCGATATTATATCTACATGTATAATTTTAGAACGACACATATTACGCTTCATCACGATTAATCATGCTTCATCAGTATCATGAGTTCATAATTATACTTCATCATATCGTGAGTTCATAATTAATAATTAAACGAAGGAAAGATCGTCCTCTAATAAAATCCTCTCTCAATTCTTCCCGCAAAATTTATTATAAGGTTTTTGGTAAAAAATAGAAAGAGAGACAGAGAGAAAGAATAAAAAGAGAAATGCATAATCGTGTATATAATTTTCTCTTATTTCCATATGCAATTGAAAACTAGAATTGCACTTGCGTAAAACAAAGCGTAATTATTATTCCGCACTTTCGCGGAAAACATCTCGCCTTTTCGCGTTTTTTTTTTTTTTTTGTTTTGTTTAGCTTCAACAGGATGCGGGATACACGGACCTTGCTCATCGGACAATGTTCACCTGCCTTCCGCCAGGTTTCCGACAACGGTTTATCCAACCGGTAATTATGCTTTTCCAATGGCGAAATTGCTTCCGAGAAGCCGGAGCCCGGCTCTTTCCACGCGTTCGCCGTCTTGGGAGAGACGCGCATACACGACGACGAATGTTTGATTTCTGAAGTCACGTCACTTCCTCGAACTATTCTCGTGTGTATTACACATCGCAGTTACTGAGAATCTGACGATGTTTCTCGCCGATAGATTCCCGTTTCTCGTACGCACGTTAAACCGATGATGAAGCAGCCGCGATAAGAAAATATTAACATCGGTCATCGAAGCGATATTTTAATAGCGACGTGAAGTAAACAGTTTTCGCGCGTAATGAAGTGCACGCATGTTCCGTTCCGTTCCGTTCTGTTTCGTTCCATTCCGTTTCGTTTCGTCCCGAAAGAACGTAGGTTAATTCTTCTTTATTGTAACAATATAAAGAATATCATCCGCGAAAATACGAAAGAAGATATTATTTTTCATTCCAAAGTATCAGCATGATCAAAAAATTGTATTTGTTTGTTCTGTGGACCCGCCAAGTTTCGTTAAAAATTAAGAAGAAACGATTGGCAAACATTTTTTTATTGAACTCCGATCTCGCATCCTGACTCGCGAAACCTTCTTTTTCATAACCCTTCTTTGCGCACCGTATTATTTTCTTACTCACCGACTTTTTCCAATCCGTCGACTGCCAACACACCTTTTGTATCAACGAGCGGAGTCCGGCACGTGGTCTCTGAAAGCGTCGCGCAAAGTGCTCGCGATATATCACGTGACCGCGGGACCTTGGCGAGGGGTGGAGAGGGGGGAGCGGAGGGGGGGGGGGCGCTTTAGTTAAACGCGGGCGTGCGGTTACCGGCTATCCTGATTTTACTGCATATTGAAGCTATAACCCGAGCGTTACGAAGCCTTTTAGCGGAAGTTCAGGACGAGAAAGTGGAGCGTGGAACGGAGATGTATATTTCAACGCGCGAGAGCGAGCGAGGAGCCCGCTCGTATTCTCTCGCAGTTTCCGCAATTTCCTCTTTCTCCTCATCGCTCTCCCTCCCCCCCCCCCCTCTCTCTTTCTCTTCCTCTTCCTCTTCAACATGGTTGCTGCAGTTCGTTTAATTATCGCGATAATGCCCGACGGTGTCAAAGTTTATACTACTTGGCCGTTATACTGGTCGAGCTGCAGGCGCTCGATTCTCTCCGGCTTTTCATTATCTCACGATATATGTATGCGAAGTGAATGGAGTAATGAGAGATACTCGGCCTATCATTACGCTTTTGTAATTTGTCGATTTCAACGAGCGAAAGGCTGTTTCAAGTCAGAGATATTCAAAAATTTCGCGAGAGATACTTTATGATTTTTTTATAACTTTACTAGGGAATTACAATACTTTACTCTCTTTGTCTAAGATTAGCGAGGATATCTTTTTATATTAATCTTAAGAGAGGGATATTTTTGGAATAATTTAAATGTCTTAAAAATATGAAGACGAAGAAAATTAATTAAAAAGAAGTTTTTGAACAAGGTTTGTGGAGAATATTAAAGAAACCTAAGAATTTAAATAGAAGCTATAATTAAACAGCAAGGAAATGAGAAGAGAAGGAATTGCCTTATACTTTCTTCGTGTGGAATGTTTTATTTAAATATTATAGTTGAGAAAGAATTGATCGCGCTCTTTCGAAAATATTGAGAAACTAGCCGGTATTATAGGAAACTTACTGACACTATATATCTTACGAGGATTTATTTTACCGTCAATTGATAATTAATATTTTTGCAAAGTAGTTTGCCCTAGGTGGCGCTTTTCATCAAATGTTAAATGTGCTTTCGTAATATAGGTTGCGGTCGGGAAGACGCTAGAGACGCTTCGAAGCGTTCGATTGACCAATCAGGATGAAAGGATGAAAGGTTTTCTTTATCCCGATTGGTTAACGCGATGCTCCGAAACATCTGCAGCGTCTTCCTGACCGCGACCATAAGCTCCTATTGATTCTCATCTCGAAACTTCGTCGACGCCTGCGTCTTCCTGTTCCCCGAACAACGAACGTTCATGGCTGCGTAGATTCGACGAGAGGCTGATACAAGTGTTGCATCGGCGAAGACAATCGCGTTTGAGAACAATTTATCCGGTAATCCGTTTAGAATCGCTCTTGTCAAAATGACGGCGATACCCGGAACGGTAGCGTTCGACGAATTCGGCCGGCCATTTATCATTTTGCGAAACCAGGACAAGCAGCAACGGCTCACCGGTCACGATGCAATCAAGGTAAAAGATTATAAGACGAACGAGATCCCGATTCGTATCGCGTCTCGGGTATCGGTTCCGCGAGGTTTTCTCTCGCGGTGGATGACGAGATACGTCGGATGATCTCTCGTCGCGATGTATTCTCGATGATATTGCGGCTTCTCCAAAAATCGACCACGTGAGAGAATTAATGGCGGCACACAAAGGCTTGGCGACGAACAAAAAAGAAATTTCGGTTAAATTTCTACGTGGAAAGTTTTTTTTCTTGTTTCTCGAATGTTTCTTCGTTTCTTTTCATTTACATTCTGTAGGTGGAAGGAATATGAACGAATTCTTCATATGTCCCATGAACGATATCTCTTCGCCGATGCTTTATGACCATATAAGGCAATCCGTAGGTTTTACGGAAATTACGGAAAATAATGGGATTATAAACTTACGTTTTTTTTCGGCATTTATATCTTTTTATGTTTTCATCACGATTAATATTTTAATTTGTCAAGATAATAATTTTTTGGGGAAAAATTTAATTTATAAACTTAATTCATTAAATGAAAAAAAAATAATATATATTTTTTTATGTAGAAAATAAGTGTTATAAATAGAGAAATATTTTGTTGCAGTCACATATTTTGGCAGCACGTAATGTGGCCAGTATTCTTAAAACATCCTTGGGACCGAAGGGTCTGGATAAGTTGCTGGTGAGTTCCGATGGAGATGTCACTGTTACCAATGATGGTGCTACAATCCTGAAGAACATGGATGTAGATCACGAAATTGCCAAGCTTATGGTTCAGCTATCAAAATCTCAGGATGATGAAATTGGCGATGGCACTACCGGAGTAGTTGTCTTAGCTGGTGCGCTTCTGGAACAAGCAGAACAACTGTTAGACAAGGGAATTCATCCAATTAGAATAGCTGATGGTTTCGAATTAGCAGCGAGATGTTCTACTGAACATCTCAAGACAATAACAGATGACTTTAAAGGAACCCCAGAAAATTTGGAGCCTTATATCGACATTGCTATGACTTCACTTGGTTCAAAGATGTAATAAAGCAGTTTTATTATTTTCAAATATATTTATAATCTATTTTTACTTATACATTTCATTTTTGCAGCATTAATAAGCATCATAGACAGATGGCAGAAATTGCTGTACAAGCTGTATTGGCAGTTATGGATCCTAACAGTCATGATGTTAATTTCGAACTAATTAAAATAGAAGGAAAGGTCGGTGGTAGATTGGAAGATACTGTCTTGGTACGTGGTGTTGTTGTTGACAAGGACTTCAGCCATCCACAGATGCCGAAGGTAAAGTTCGTAAAATATATGATGTTAGATTTCTATTTTGCAATGAAAACATGTTATATACATATATATATATATATTTATTAATAAATATATATAATACTTGACTATAATTATACAGAGGTTAGAAGATGTCAAACTGGCCATTCTAACGTGTCCCTTTGAGCCACCAAAACCCAAGACAAAGCATAAGTTGGACGTCACGTCGGTCGACGATTACAGGGCGTTGCGCGATTACGAGCGCGAAAAATTCACAGAAATGGTGAAGCAGGTCAAAGATGCCGGTACAACGTTGGCTATTTGTCAATGGGGTTTTGATGATGAAGCCAATCATCTTCTATTACAAAACAATTTGCCTGCGATTAGATGGGTCGGCGGCCCGGAGATCGAAGTGAGTGCTAACTTCGTAATCTTATATTAATTCGATTTTTAATGTTATCAATGTTATTTTACTTATTTTTATGATTTTGCAATTATCTTTTTCTAATGATGAGAAAAAAGCGCCAGAGGAGGTGTGAGAGTTCTGAGAACTGGCTTGTCTTGGTTTTGGTAGTATTAGTCTTTTCGTAAGTTAATATTATATTGACTTTCAAGAAAGATGTAAGTACTTTCAAAATTAGATAACCAGTGATCTAGTTCTCTCGCGGTGGCTCCAATGATCCAAAGATTATGAGATCTGAAGTAATTGCGATATTTTCTTGTCATATTATGTATTTTGTATGAAGATACACACGAAGGAACCAAATTGTTTTTTTCAGCTTATCGCCATTGCAACTGGTGGACGCATTGTACCTCGCTTCGAGGAATTGACACCGGAGAAACTTGGTCATGCTGGTGTCGTCAGGGAATTAACGTTCGGAACGACAAAGGATCGAATGCTGGTCATCGAGGAATGCAAGAATTCTCGCGCCGTGACAATCTTTATTCGTGGCGGCAACAAAATGGTACGCCATGACAGATATTGATAGAAATAATTTTTATGCAAGGAGAATTTCAGTATGACACTTTTCAATGCGCATAACTGATCAGACACCTTGCGATAGCAATGCATTGCAATTATAAAAATTGTTCGCAATTTCTTGTATCAATTGGGTTCGATTTTTTGCGATGCAATATTTATTTCCGGTTGTTTAAATAATTCTACGAGTTCTCTTTTATTACATAATTAAATACATATATTGTGCTCTTATGCTTTCAGATTATTGAAGAGGCAAAGCGATCGATACACGACGCGTTATGCACCGTACGCAACGTAGTCAAGGACAACAAGATTCTGTACGGCGGAGGCGCAGCGGAAATATCTTGCGCGTTGGCATGCGCGGCGTATGCTGATAAAATCAGCACTCTGGAACAATATGCCTTCCGTGCCTTCGCTGAGGCTCTGGAGAGTGTCCCGATGGCGCTTGCAGAGAATGCTGGTCTTTCTCCGGTAGATACCATAGCGGAGGTTAAAGCACGTCAACTGGTTGAGAGAAATCCCGCTCTTGGTATCGATTGCTTAAATCGAGGCACTGCGAGTACGTACAATTTCTTTATACTTATATATACTATCTTTTATACATTGATATTGAAATTGTCACAAATTGTGTTGCAGATATGAAGAAACAGAACGTCATCGAAACTCTGACGAGCAAGATGCAACAGATCCTGTTGGCTACACAGCTGGTCAAGATGATCCTGAAAATCGATGATATACGGTCGCCAAATGATTTTGGCGACATATCTTAACCAGCTAAATTTAATAATAAATTATAAATAATCAAAACATTACAAGTTTCATTCTTATTACATACATTTCATTATACTAAACACTTAATTCCTTATTTCTTACTCTTTACATTGCTATGTACTGCACTCGCATTTGTAATGAATAACTATGATAATATATATATAATATATATAACAATTATATAATATTATAATACTATATATATAATTTTATATTATAATATATATAATTAAATATATGTATATATATAACAATTTAAATTGATTGTATTAAATACTGCTTTTCATCAATTTGCTATAACATTATAATTTATACAATCACATTGCTTCTACATATTGCATTTGCATTTGCATTTGTAATAACATCATGAATTTCATTTGCTTAAATACTGTTATTCATTTGCTATAACATCGTAATTTTTTACAATAAAAGATTGTATTATCTCTGATTCTTGTACCAGTGTGGTCATCTAATTTGTGAGAGCACCTAATTTGGATACTTTTATCTCTGTTATACTTCCTGCATCTATCCTTTCCTAAAAACTTAAAAATTTTTTTAAGTTGGCATATAGTGCAAATTGCAAAAACTGTAATGATTTATGATTTTAATATATAATAAAAGATCTCGTCACATTTTAAAATAAAAGATTTCTATCATTTCTAACGCAAGAAGCATGAGAAATGGGGTAAGAACTGTCATCAACGGTTTTATTTTCACTTTAGCAACACATAAATATGTCACATCGAGTCAAGGTGTGCAATTGTGTAAATATATTCTGTTTATAACATCTCTCGAGAAAAGGTATGTATATTCTTTTTTTCTCCCTCTTTCCGAGACACTACTGTGTGTAATATGTTTGTAATGAACAAAACCAATGACAGTCCGGATGAAATAACAAATATTGTTACGATCTATTCGTAAAATGGCACAAAATACAATCGCATGTACATATATTTATAAATTAAAATATAATAACAATATATCCTCCAGGTTTCTTTCGGTCGCCTTCATATTTCTTTTTTTTTCTCATTCTTATGTCGTTTCAACATCAGACTATTTTTTATAATAGTTCTTTCTCTTTTTCTCTTGTATCAAAATATACAATCTATTCCAACGTAACATTTATATCTTCCCTTGCTCTTTCTATTTCTCGCGTGCGCACGCTGTTTCCTTTTTATACATTAATTACATCTTCAACAAGTTTTCAACTTTGATACATACAAAATTCTTACAAGGATTCGCGATACGAAGCAATAAAGTTTCGGTATATCTATATAAGACCGGAGATTTTGTATTCAATCGTTATTATATATTTATTATCGTTATCATATATTTATATCGTACTCATATATTTATTAGATTATTATTTTCTCAGTACCACAAAAATTGTTCCGTATCTGGATTTGACTCATATTTTTGAAAACTTTACAATTTTCTATTTTATTGAAATGAATATACTTCTTTGTGTACCGCAAATAGCGGATTCGAAATAAAATCCTTGTAGGAATTTTATACTCGTATCTCTCTTTTACACTTCGATGTATAACGCTGTACAGCAACAATTAGGAAAAATATCTTTCTCACCAAGACCCGATCACACTTATCTACACAACGGAATTGACTTTAAACGCGAGCGTGATTTGGAACGATGACAAATCGTAAAATCTACAAATTACCCGAGTAAAAAAGAAACACATATAAAACGTGATATTATATATCGATGAACCGTTTTCGATGCGTCTACGTCTAATTTAGTCGGATTTTATCGGTATCGCTAACTCTTGTACGAACAAGGATTGGGCTAAGCGAGTTTCGGTTATTCGCGAGAATAACATTTTCAACTAAAAACTGGTATAGAACGGGGAAATCTTGTCCACGATTATGCTTGCTTTGGCATTACACCTTTTTGAGCATGGGCAAATGAAGCACCTCGGGTACCTCGATGTCTTCCAACCGAATGTCCGACGGATTGAACGGAAATCTTACTGGATAGGAGTACTTTAGATCCATTAATAGCTGAAAATGAAAAGTGCAATCATTATGTGTTGCAAAAAATTTTTTCGCCATTTTAAGCTTGTATAATTTAATATACATATATATGAGAAAACGATAAACACACACGTGCGATTTTAATGTTTCTTTTAGATTTTTGTTTAAGAAAATTTACTACTCTTTATCGGCGTAAAGAAAGCTTACTTGTTCGTTGTTCTCGCCGCGTTCCTTCAGTTTATCTTGTACTTTCTTAATGAATGAAACAGGAACTCGACTTTCGTAATCGTCCGCTGGTGTGTACAGATTCAGGATTTTCACTATCTGATTAGCCGACAGCTTGTTGCACATCTCGCAGACGGAATTGACATCCTCGTCCGTCTTACGCGCCTGCAGAAGCTGCGATGCCTGTATGATGGGTTGCAACGCTTCGGACGCAATCTCTAGTCGTCGATCTCTACCCCATTGTTCTAAATGGCTCATATTATACCTTATTAAGAAACACACAGAACACACATATTATATTATTGCAAGAAATATATATGCAATACTCTATTATGCAAATAATAGAATTAATGATAAGTAAAGCCTTGATTTCGCGAAGAGATTAGAAATTTATGAATACACAAAGTAAATTTCTCTATCAATTTTTTTTAATTCGTGTATTTTTTGCAAAGCAATTATATTCCATGTTGGATTTTTTATTTTAGCAAATAAAAACAAGGCCGAGCATCTTTTCCTTACCTTATTTGCATACCCTTCGTCCACCGGCAAAGCTCGTTCCTTAGCAGCAAATTGTTGAGAGCGCTGGCGCACATAAAGTAAAACAGTTGCTTGAACAGCTGCACCACAACCTCGGGATCGACGCCGTGATACTGCAAGGTCTTGTGTACCGACGTCAGCTCGCCGAGAAGTTTATCCAGTTTCTGTTGCGTGGAGTCCGGCTCGCCGCCCATCGACGACGACCTGGGCCGACCGGTCTTGTCGGTCGGCACGGATATGGCCTCGTGTTCCAGCAAGGCCGGTACCGTGAGCGCCTGGATTCTCTCCTTGAGATTCGTGACAAGATTGTTGAAAATCCAGAGCGCCACGTTGCTCAGCACGACGCGATACTCGCTCAGGTCGAAATTTCTGAGGCACTGCTCGTTCTGCCTAGGTGTATTCTCGATTTGGAACGGCTTGTCGCCGGAATATTGTTTCATGTTGTGTAACAGTCGCAGGGTGTTGCTCAGCCAGAGTACTCTGCAGTCGAAGTCATCGCGCTTCTTCAACACGCGTTTAACGGCGTTTAAATATTCAGTCAACAGCGATCGTACTTTGTCGTCGTCGTTGATGCAATCGGTGTGCCTGATGCACATGAAGAGGATGTAGGCCGGTAAACCCGGTAGCAGTGTCACTGCTATACGAGGTTTCAGTTCTGAACAGAGTGTAAAGCATTCAGTATAAATTCGTAAAGATATAATGACATCGTATAATGATATAAGAACTTGCAATAGATGTATTTATAAGAAAGTATGCTTTATTGCGTCTTGATAGATAGGTTTATTAAAATTTTAAGAAAGAATTTATTAAAGCTACAGCGAAACTTACCAATGACTAGGTGACGTATAACCACATTGATATCTTCTTTCCTGAATTCAAACATTCCTTCATAATCCCTTTCCTTCTTGCGAATGGCAGGCATATTATTTCCATCTGCGTGAGTATTGGAAACAATGGCGGAACCATTTACGTATTCTACCGCGTTAGGCACTGAAAGAAATTGAAATTTTTTGTATTCCTTGTGCGATTTACAGGCTTCTCAAAATTTTCTCAAACTATGCCGAACTATGTCACGTGCTCGACACAACATGCAAGCGATGGTGAGTTATGGTCTGCATGATGCATTATCGAACTATCCGAAAAGTCTGCACTGATATGGTTTAATTCGCAACTGCTGACTTACAATTAATAATTACACACAAAATTTTTAACTTTTAACTAGCGTAATTGTCTATTCTATAATCCAATATTTTTCCATCTGATAAAATACTTGTGCTTCTTCACACAAACTACAAACTATCGAATAGTTCAATAAGGTGATGATTCATGATATCTGTCAAGACCACGCACTCACTCACCAGCGCCTCTTAGCACATAAGGGCGTTCCTCTCCTTCGTCTTTGGAAGCAATAAGATAAAGTAATTTGTATATGTATAAAATATGTATATATGCGTATGTGTATATATGTATACTCGATGTGCTTGAAAATTTTTCTAACATCTCTCTCCCAAATATTTTTTATTTTCAATAGGCATAATTATCATACTTACAGCCAACATCTTTCAGCCGCTTCGCCAGGATTCTACATTGTTTCTTATAGCGTCTGCATTCCTCTGCTATTTTATCATATTTTTCTTGAAGATCCTTTAACACAAATGTCAAAAATATGTATGCATGTATATGTGTGTATGTATATATATATAAATTTAAAATTGTGATTAAAAATGAAAATAATGCAACAAAATTGACTGAAAATAGTATAGTCCATTTTATATTTGTATTTTCATATATATTGATACAAAAATTTGCTTTACTTACTAGATTTTCAGACGTTAATCTGGCAACCTCGTGCTGCATGTAAAGTTCCGCTTGAGTCTGCGGCGATTTGCTTAAATTAATGGAAAGTAGTTTCTGCTGTTTCTCTATTTCTTCTTGCAACCTGTCTATTTCGTTTCGCCATTCGTCTCTTTGCGATCGCCAACTCCTTTCTTTTCCTTGCAGCTCATCCTCCAGTTGCCTTCAAAGCAAAACATACAAATTTTTTTTTTGAGAATTATTGTGATTATAAATTTCTTGAATTGTTCAATCCTAAATAAATTTAATAGCTGAATTATGTTAAGCATGAAATCGTGCCTGTTATTAGTGCCAGTATGAAGCGATAATGAAAATGTTGGGGAGACAATGATCAGAAATAATAAAACGTTAAGAAGATTTAGCATGATTCATACAACACTGATGTAGTTACTAATAATATTTTGCTAATTAATGACTTGGCTTAAGATGCTTCAAGACATTCATGATATCGTGAAATTATGAAGTCTCTTTTTTTTTGATTGAACAGTTCAAAACAAAATGCTTAAACAGGGCGCAACGTGAGAATCTGCTCAACTCACTCTCCTCTCGGTGCCTTTGTCTTAAGTTTACTGAAAATCGAAGTGCATGCACAAACGATAAAAGACTGTTGTTAGACACGGCACTATCTTATTAGTCAACTCGTCTCGTTAAGCGCGCGTCTCATTTCATATTACCTGTTAATCTTTTTCTGCGCCTCGAAGGCAAGTACCAGCTCGCCATCCTCGTTTATGATGTCTACGTCGCGACCATAACTGGCACCTAAGTTCTTCATCCTACGTGTGTGATCAGCCAGCACACTATGCAGCTGGATACACTCTTCTCTTCTTCTTTCCAGTTCTTCCTGCAGCGCCTCGAATTGTACTGTAATGTCATTATGTCAGTATTATTCTGTATTTCTTTGTTGTATTATTGTTATTGTTTTTTTTACACATTATTTAGCATTGATGACCTTGGCAATTGATAGCAGGAGAGCGTTCAATTATCACACACAAAGCAAATATATAATAAATGTGTACCGAAAATATTTTAAAGAATTATAACTTTCCAAACATATAATTTTTCTAACGTTTGTAAGTTGTCTTTATAATATCATCGAGATTTTTGCATAACTTATTGTTTCCATATACTTGAACTATTTTTAGTTTTTAAAGAGATAGCAGGAATTAAAATTATCGATAATATTGATATGATAATCGACAATTTCGCAAACAATGTGATGCGCATGATGTATATAATGAAAGAAATATTAGTTATAATTATTAACACATTCTGCTGAGATAATTAGTGCAAAACACAACGAATACAATAACAATAAGAAGACAGTATTCAGAGGATAAAAAGCGTAGAAAGCAAAAATCTTAGTACAGGATGAAAAACAGAAAATAGAAATTACAGAAGATATACAATGTGTTTATCTATGTCTCTTATGCTTCAGTCCTTAGATATTGAGAGATACAAAGTTGATTAACTCAAATGTTAAAAGCCAATATCTACTATACATGTATATCTATTTTGCTTATTAACAAATGTAATGCAGAAGATAATTAATGAGTTGTAGTAGTAAATTACTCATGAGATTTTGTTGCGCGGATGATGGGCTGGCCAATGACACGGTCTTCCTCAATGAGTTCAAATCTTTTTTAAGTTGCGAATTTTCCATTTCCAGTTCTTGGAGCTGCAAACAAACCACATTGTCTCGGTTCGTCGTTAATCTGATAACTGATAATAGCGATAAGACAACAGAGCACACAGTGGATTTATGTCAATAATATCTTAATAATGTTTAAATGTAATATTGCGAACTTGTGTCAGGAAAAAAAAGAGATTGACAAGTACTAGAATATTTTTAATTTAAAACTTGACGTATAAACGGATTGTCAAAAAAAAAATAAAAATTTGAAAAAGAGCTATTTCTCTAAATAATATTTCCTTCATTTACTCTGAATGAATCCTGTGTTCTGGTGGACTCCTCGTTACTATCGCGTTCCAGATCCTCGACCATTCTAATTAATCTGCCCTTCTCTTTCTCGACATCCTTCAGCTTCTGTTGCAGCTTCAGAACGAGCCCGATGTCCACGGGTGCGTGTGCAGGTCCTTCCGGAGGCGATTTATTTGATTGAACTTCTCCGTCCGGTGGACTATCTGACCGCTGTTGATTCCAGTCAATCGTTTCCACTCGTGAGTAAGGCGTCGACGAGGAAGCCGTGGATCTCACAGAGCCGTAACCAAAATCCTGCAGCAGAATCGGAAAGTATGTAACTCTAATCGCTATAATAGCGATCAATGTAATAATGAATTATAGTTACGTTGATCTTGTACTTTTCATCGTATTAAAATTCAAATTTCTTTGACATAAATAATTCCTCGGTTCATTCAATAGTATGTTACAGCGTATCGACTTACGATGTTTTGATCGTCTTGTGGATTCTCCGTGGACGCAATCTGACCACTGCCACTGGAAGCGTTGCTCAAGGAACGCGAATGTCCAGGTAACGCTAGCTTTTGTTCCAACATTTCCGCATGCTGTTCCAGCTCGTGGTAGTCCTTGAGCAGTCTCTGATAGGCGCCACGATCCTGATCCTGTTCCAGTCGAATCAGATCTTTTTCTTGCTCGAGACGATATTTTAGATTCTCCTCAGCACCGCGTTGATTGCTCTTCAACTTTTCGTTCGCTATTGAAAGATCCTTTCGTAATCTCTCGTTCTCCTGCTGCAACTTCTTATTGTCCTCGTTCTTTTGTAGAGAAATCCTCTCTTTATCGTGCAATATATCCATCTTCTCGTCTCTCTCCTGTTTCAGAATTTCTTGTATACTTCTCAGCTCCCTTTCCTTTTCCTGCACCACTCCCTTCAACTTCTTATTCTCAATGTCGACGGATTTCAAGCTGTCCAGTTTTGACTTCAAGTCTATCATTTCGTTTTGAATATTCTTCAAAAATTGATTTTCCTTTGCCTGAAACAATAAGTTCATACGTTTCTGAACTACAACCTTTTTTATATTGGTATTATTCGAAACATACATATATATATAAATAATAATAAAATAATAAATAATTTATAAAGCTTATACAATATTACAAGACAGATAATACGTCACTTACAAATTCGTCTATCCTTTGTTGCAACGTGATGATCTTCATTTCCAGTCCTTTGTTGAGCGACTTGACGTGCTCTACGCTTCTTGCCTCGGCTTTCAACCGCTTGAAGATCTTCTTTGCCTGACGCTTTCTGATGCACGACTGCACGATAATTATGTCCCTAAGTTTCTTTTTACACGCCATTCTTACGAGGTATCCCCGGGCGAATCTTTGGATCACCGTTGCCGCAGCATTGTCCTTCATTATCCTGTATCTGACGCGAGCCATGTAACCTCTGCCGTGCGTCTGCAGACCAAGGATTGTGCGTTTCACTTGCAAATACCATCGCCTCTGCAGCCAGCTCTTCACGTGCACCTGTATCTTTATCGCGGCCCTCTCCCTCCTTATAGCCTCCGCCTTCTGTCGTGCAATATAACCCCTGCCGTACCTCTGAAGACCGAGGATCGATCGACGGATCTTCGTGTACCTGTTACGATAGATCAGACCGCGCACGGTTTTCTGGATCATCACGCAGGCGTCCCGCTGTCTCTCCGCACGTAGTTTCTCCAAATACGCTACTTGACCGGCCCTGAAGAGTATCTTGGTCTTGCCAAACTTGAACTTGTCCTCGTCGTTGATATACCTAGCCAGCATACGCCGGCAAGTCTCCTTCAAATCGTCCCGTCGTATCTCCTTGAATCTACAGAGACAGCGATATCTCTGGAAGAAGTCACCGTATGTTCGCTGGCTCGGGAAACCCGCGGCCGAGATTCTGATGGTCTCCAGAACACCGCAAGCGCGCAGCTGCTGCACCGCTCGCACCGGACTGTATTCGAAGGCCTCTTTCGCGTCATTCGGCTTGATGCAGCGGACATAATGCGGCGTCGTGGCGTTCAACGTGGCCATCAGCATGTTGAGCGAATCGCGGAACTGCGAGCCGACAGTCTTCTTGTTTTGCTTGTTGGACGAGTTCGTCTGTGTATTCTTCTGCGTGGATACCTTCACTCTAGTATGTGGCACCGCCAGTTTCGGGTCCTCGTCGCTGAACAGTTTCTTCAGTAGCTTGTTCTCGCTGCCTCTCAGCACGTCTACCTGTTCCTCAATCACGGTGTCACGGTTCTTCTCCAGGAAGCCCACTGTCTCATACTGTACGAGATCGGCGAAGTGGTGAATCAGAAAAGCCGAAGTGCCAAACCTCGGCTTTTCGAAATGCTTCGACTTGCTGCATTTCGTGTATAGTTTCTCCGCCCAGGATGCATCCGAACCCTTTGGCATGCGACATTCCTCGTCCAGCAGGTCTAGGATACCGAGTTTGATCTCGATCAGATCGATGCATGGCTGGTTGTCATAGAAGTCTATGAAGGTCCACTCAATGTCCTCCTTCAAATACTCCTCCTGCTCCAGCTTGAAGACGTGCTGATTAAATTGCTGCTGGAGCTTTTCGTTTGCATAATTAATACAGAACTGCTCAAACGAATTCACCTCGAACGTTTCGAAGCCATAGATGTCCAGCACACCGATGAAGTACTGTGCTTTGCTGAGAGACTGTAAGGAATTGTTGATACCGACCACAATCCAGTTAAAGAGCTCGGCGTAGATATGCTTGGCCAGGGCGTCCCGCGCTCCGATCGCCTGCTCCACGTTCATCGGCTTCAGGAAGACTTCTCGCATCGACACAATTTTCCGATGGCACAGCCACTTGCGCATCGCCTTCACGTCGATACCGAGTAGTTCGGAAATAATCAGCAGATGTCTGTTCGACGGGGAGATGTAGCTGGATTCGGTATCCACCTCATCCTTCGCGTCCTTGATTTTGCAGCTTATTTCTACGTTACCTAAGTGCAATATGGCGGCTAGAATGCGCAGCATGTCGTCCTGCTGCCTGGACGTGAAACCTAGCATCGTCAGCGCACTGATCGTCTCGTTAAAGCCCTCGAGATCGTCCACGCCGTCGATCGTGGGATTATCGCCCTGATTGAGATAATGGAACTGATCCTGGTCGGATAGATACAATTGGGGAAGACGTTTCGCCGCCGAGCACATCTGATAGAATATGTGATAATTTCGCTCCTCGCTCGCCTGGAACACGACCCGCGACTTCTCCAACAAGTAGGTCCTCATGCTGGCGCCGGTGATATGGTAGTTCTTGTTAAAATGGATCTGGATAAACTTGCCGAATCTCGAGGAATTGTCGTTCCTGGTGGTTTTCGCGTTACCTATCGCCTCCATGATGGGAGAAGAGGCTAGAACCTTCTTCTCGACCTGCGTCTCCGTCGCCGATCCGCCGACGGTCGCAAAGTACCGCATGGTATACTTTGCGGAGACCGTTTTGCCGGCGCCTGACTCGCCGGAGACGATAATCGACTGGTCATGGTTCTCCCTAAATAAAATTGAATAAAATTAATATTTTATTTTCTTCGGTTGAATAAATATGATTAAATTAGATTTAATTTAATTACATTTATTTTTTATTAAAGTATAATATATATAAGAAAACTATCGCGTAATCTTTCATATAAAAATGTAATTTAATATTCTATAATATTCTATAATAATTTAATATTCTATAAGAAGCTAATTTATATTATTTTATAGAATTATCTATATCTTCTTTTATTCGTTCAGCTCTCTATTTGTTTGTTCGTTATTTTTTATCCAACGAAAAAATATCTGATCTGCTTTATAATTAACATCAATATATAGACACTTGTGTATCGGTGATCTAATCAATAGATAAATATTGACGGAAGATTAGTCACCTCTCCAATTTCGTGTAGGCTTCCTCGGCCACGGCGAATATATGAGGTTCCAGATCGCCCATCGCCTGACCCCTGTAGGCCCATATCGTGTCATTGCCGTAGATGTGTAATTCGTTGTACGGGTTGAAGGCTACCAGGACGATGCCGCAGTAAGTGTAGATCGAATGCCGTTGGAAGCGGATCTGAAGATTGTAGAGAACCGCGGGCTCGTGAAGAAAGGACAACGACGTGAGATTGTTTTCTCCTATAAGAATGTCGGGATTTCGGAGCGGCGGAAGATCCACGTCTGATTTGATCTCCAACGTCTTCGTCTGATTCGACTCTTCCGTTTGTACCTTCAGCGTCGATTGATTCTGCTTGTAGTTCTCCAAAAGCACGGCGCCCTCCCATATTTTCTCCGGATGCGGAACCCATACTCGGCCACCCTACGATCGATTGATTATATATATATATATATTTTTTTTTTTTTGCATTAACAAAGTTTTGCTGGTTTTATTACAGTTTAATATAAGAGTGCGGCGCATCCTCGTTTATCAACGACAAAAGTTTATAAAATATTATTAAAATATCGAAACACGCACAGATAACGAAATTATAAATATATTTTTATATAAAAAGACACGTGTATTAGTTTTATTTTAAGTTTAAGCGAAACTATCCGGATTTGTATTACTTATATTTATCTTAAACAAGGTCAGCCATAATTTTACCTATATCAATTGCGTTTATTTATATCGCGGTGTGTAATCGTTACTTAATTGATCATCGAGCGACTTCTCAAGCATTGCAAAGACGACCCGCTTTTTCCCTTTTGGAGTTTTGCATAAACAGTGCGAGGTCGCCAATAAGAATATATCGATTCGGTTGACGAATGCTCCAATTTGCCATAATTTCATGCGTTCAATATTATGATATACCATTTACGTACGATAGAAAATTTACCGTAAGATTGACCATAGAAATCATCGTTCTATTCAACATTACTCTTATACATAATGTCCATTAATCAAGCATATGACTAACAAGGTAACGACAAGACAATGTCCTTTCGTCTTTTGCGAACACAAAATTGACCCACATAATAAATTGTGAAAAGAAATTTTATTTGTATTATAAAAAAAATTCTACCGCAAAGTTTGGATCCACTTTTAATCGTTATCTAACTAAAATGTATATATACATATATTTATTAAAACCGCGCATAATATTATCTATACATATACATATCACATTTTAGTTAGATAATGATTAAAAATAGATCCAAATTTTGCGGTAGAATTTTTTTATAATAGAAATAAAATTTCCTTTCACAATTTATTATGTGGGTTAATTTTGTGTTCGCAAAAAACGAAAAGGCATTGTCTTGTCGTTATCTTGTTAATCATATATATATATATATATAGTTAAAATTAAATATATATAATTAAAATTCAAATATTTAAAAAATACTGCAAAACAACATAGAGTTTAAGATATCTAAACCATGTCCGAAAAATTAGACTATTGTGTAAATTTTGTAACGCCATATAGAATAACTCTTATAATTGTTTGAATAGCTAATCCGAGATAGTTTTATACACACTTGACATTTTTTATAAACATGCGCGAGCACTTTTCATAATTGAATATAACGGTGTCTCTGTCAAATCTAATAGACTTTCACAATCTTTGCGAGGATCCTTACAAGACGACCGCGTATGTCGAAACGAACGCATTACCGTCTCTCTCTCTCTACCGGGACCACCCAATTGTATTACAAATGTACTATCTTGAAGAATGTCAAGCAACGGTAAAATGATTTTACCTCGCCGAGGTCGCGACTTCGCCTTTGCCGCCCTACATTTCGGATCATCCCACAAGTAACGTTGGCGATCCGTAACCGTAATCGGTAAATTTCGTGGTCGAAATAATTCAACGGGTACACCGACTGTATTCTCTTTCACTCATAGCCAAGATTAAATTATCTCTCTCGTAGAAATATTATATCTAAAAAGAGATATTACTGTCCACATAATATAATTAACATACTTTGCAGGTGTATCTAATATTTTATATATATGAATAAAAAAACATATTAATAACCAAACTAATATTTAAATATCTAAAACCCGTTGACATATATTTTAGTCACAGGAAACACTCTGCAAAAATCGCACAATCTGCGAATTTAATTTTACAGTCTAACGAAACTTAAATGAGCGCAAAACGAGCTAATCACAATAATACACGTATAATTCACACTGAGATAATAATTATATAAAATAAGGAGCAAAATAGCAGATGAGATTCGTAAACTCGCAACTTTGCGTTAACGATAATGAGCTCTTTACTCTCTTAATAATTATTACGGCGATAATCGCTTGTCATATCTTCAATCATATCTTTGCCGTGCGAAAATCTTTCAAAAAAACTACTGGTTTTCTCCCCGTCATTAAAACGCAACTCATAATATTATTAACAGTTTTTACATGATTATATACGAGCCAATTAACCACATTTAGAAAGGCGGCGAAATACGTGACCCTGAACTTTGTTCCCACAGTGCACGTGTGTGTCATTAATTACGCAAGATACCGTTTCATCGGATGGAAAAGAGAAGTAAAAACGCAAGACACAGGTAAGGCATATTAATTGTCGCGAAGTCACCGGCGCGGTATAATTGAACCTTTTATCTCTCTTCGTTTGTCTTTATCGATACATGTTTCTTACGTCTGTGACTCACAAGACGTACAGTACTCATATTCTGCATATATATTTATGCGAAATATTACGCGCGATATTATGACACGACATCATGTTGACAAACATCGTAGCACGTATTTACGCACCGAAAATGCTTATCCCACCAGAATTGGAGTATCAATGACATTCGCGTGCCATACTTAATAAGCGATATTAGATATTGGGAATTTGATATTTTACGAATTGATACAGTTTGTGTTTAATATAAACAAAGATGAACTCGTCAGAATAATTTCGTTAGAATCTAAAGATCTAATTATGTCTCTTCTATATAAATATAATTTCATTCAATGCATTCCACTGGATTAAAAAAAATTCTCAATTATAGTGAAGAAGGAATTGTCATAATCATCCAAAATTTATCATAAAAGACAACACATACATAGAAAAGTATTTATACAAAAATTTATATAAACTTCTTTAGTTTATATAATTTATATAATTATATACGTAATATTATATTTTAGTTTTTAGAGAGAATCGATATGAATGTGATAAAATAAAGTTTTATGTGTGTTTGTGATGCAAAAGTTTCTTGTCTTTCTAAGAAGATCATCATTATAATATATTAGCTGATTACATAAGAGACTTTCGCTCCAAGTAGAGTTCACAAAGAGAAAAAGCAATAGAGAGACAGAGGCAAATAAAAAATTAGTCGAAATATTCTGGAGAATCTAATTCGTGGATCATATACAGATCAGAACAAAAATGTAATATATATGTATATTAATACGAACTCTCTTTAGTTATACGGGATTAATTAAACAGAAAGTGCTCTTAATTATTCTTTTCATTTTACTCTAATTTTGTAATTACTTTCTTTCCAAATATCTTTTTTTAGATTATTCGAATCCGATTCTCCGAATTGTTCAAGATTTTATACGGAATAATGTATGTCTTGGCTAGTTGTCTTTCACTTGGTTATGGCATACGAAAGAAATTATTCCCATGCTCTCTATAGTATATATCTGTAGCATGCAACACGCAGCAGCAGCAACGGCAATTATCTTCGCGGATTTACGGGAAGAGGAATGAAAAACTTGAGCTCTCTACCGGGTTCCCACGTAGTTCTTTAACCGAAGAAATGTTCAGAAGACAAAAGTAATCCGTGGGTTCGCGTCTTAGAAAGTTACGGCGCATTTTGCTTACAATTATGTAACTCGTAATGTAAGTTAGCTACTGATTCACTATATCGCCTTCTGTCGCGAATTAGCAACAGCTATGTATATATGTCAATATTCTATATATTCTACATAAGATTAGAATAACGCATTAACGATATATGAATATTTTTTGATACAAATAAATTCCTATTCCGAAAAAAATAGTTTTATATTTCTCGTTTATATCTTCATGTAATATTTTTTGATACAAATAGATTCCTATTTCGAAAATTTAAAATAGTTTTATATTTCTCGTTTATATATTCATGTAATATTTTATATTTATCAAATATATTTTCTTCGTTAAAAAAACGAGGAAACCTCTGTTGTACAGCGCACGCTTTTGTCGCAATTCGCATTTTGATCGATGGTGTTCTAATTTCGCGAAGGCCATTTAAACGATGGCAGTTATATTTTCTTCAAAACTTGAAGTAAAACTTTACGCAAATGCACGAAGCAATTCTGTCTTGCCTTTGATCGGGCAACGCAACCCTCGCTCGTGTTATATCCGAGCTTCACTACCGATCTACATAAGGCTTCCGTTGCATTTCGCACGTCAGACTCCTCTATCCCTATTGCTATCGCATGAATATTTTTATATATGAGAACGAATCAGGACTAAGAATAATATCGCAAATAAAAAATAAAACGTTAAATTTTATGAACAATACACACATCAAAAATTGAAATTTTGTGAGTAATTTTGGCTGATATACTTACGATTAAGCTAAATAAAGTATAATCAGTTTGTATATTAAGACTTACTGAGAGTGATATCGTAACCAAATAAAAGATACAAGGAAATAACACGACCGCGAAATAAGGAAATAATATTGCAAAAGAAGAAATAAGGAAAAGATTAAAAAAACGTTTAAAAAATACTTTCACGTTACGGTATTGTTCAATAAAACCGCAATACCATCACAAGAAGAGTGGATAGATATTAATAATTGTATATATAAAATCCAGTAGAGATATTTAACATTTGTAAAAATAATTGCATTTTTTATTAATTTGATAATCAATATCGAATTAATATATGATTGTACACATCTTGAAAAAATATGCTTAACATTTTTAAAATATAATATTTTGTATGAAGTTTCTGATTTTACTGAACCATAATGCAGCAAAAGTAACAATGATTGTGCTCTGCTAATGAATTATTTTATTTCCAATGCACATTTCATTATCGCTTATGTCAAATCCGATCAAACAAGCGGTTTAAGATGCGCATGGCGCGTGATAGTGACAATTCGGCAATATTCTGCGATTTAAGTTCAAGTTGTGCATGCGTTTTCATACAATGCAGGCTTAGGTGGAAGCAATTGAAGGAACGCCGCAATCTTATCACTACAAGGTCGTCTCGAAATGTATGATTCATGCTAACATGGATTTCTTCAACAAAAATCTAATTGAACTACTCGTTATGTGTAGTTACTTTTCAAGATTCGTAAACATCAACATTTGAAATATGAAATATAGAATGCAGTTTCTGATATGTGAAGTGATAACGATTTTTGAATACAATTATTTAAAAAAAGCATGTTTAAAAATGAGTGAAAAATCGAATTGCGGATAAACTTACAGGTGCATTGCAAAAACAAGTAATTACATTGTAATAATCACAGTTTATATCCGATATTTATCAATATTTCATGCTTCATGTTTCAACTATTATATTCTATATTTTTGATAAGCACAAATTTTCCGATCAAGCACTCTCCGGAATATATGCTGATAAATTCCTAATCTTCGTCAGGCGGAAGCAAGAGATGAGAATAATGAAATAAGATTATATATATATAAACTTGTTTATCTAAGTTTTTATAGACTTGAGGTTTTTGTGTATATATATATATAAATAAAATATATATAATATAATATATATATATATATATATATATATATATATATATATACACACAAACCTCAAGATCCATAAAAAACTGAACGAGATAAACAAGTTTATCGAATCTACATTCTCTGTCGTTGGTTTCTCGCACCAACGTGTTCTCTCTGCTTTTCTATGTAATATATTATTAAACATAAAACCGTTAATCACACGTATTAGTATTGTTACTATATAAAATTATATTATTTCTGGCGAAATATCATTATATATCTCTTAATTATACCGAAAATATAATTAGAAAATTGAGATATATGTCAAATTATTAACATATGCGATATTTCTTTTTTTCTGCGTACCATTCACGCAAAATTATATAATTTGTAGTTTAAAATGCATCCCATGCGACGGTTTACGTCATATAAAATCGCATGCTTAAATCCGGGTTAATTATGCATAAAGTACTATAAGAAATAATTAGAGTACGTCATTAAATTTTACTGCACTTGATTTAATTTAACTTAAAATAATGGCGACACTTTTTTCTTCGATGTAATATAAAACGTAATATACCGTCGTGACATCGTGAACATATTTCAAGCGCAAATAATTGACATTCTCGATGCATATCTCACAGATGCATAATTAATTATTACCGATAAACAAAAGTAAACTTAGTCATCGAGTTTTCACAAAAGAGAAGCCACGTGAGAACGTAACTTTCCGCTTCGAGCGCAGATGTTAGTTATATAGCGCGCGTTTCATAAAGCGGAATATTTTCGTGAGATATTGCCGCCGGAGCTTTCGTCTCGCTGATAGAGAGAGAGGCTGAAAAGGTGTCACAAAGGATCAATGTAATGCCTTATTTAATACGGGGGAATATTTCTCTTCGCCAGAAAAAAAATACTTCATTTACAAAACGCGCACAATTGTTGCTGAATTTCTCTTATCGCGACGCAAGCAAAACGCACTAATCTCGTTGATCGATAATGGAACAGCATAAATGTAATTGACATAGATTAGAGAGCCTGGTTCAGTGATATTGAGACACGAGGTCTTTTCCGTCCGCGGCACGGTGCAATCAATACAAGGAGAATGGTCTTAAGAGAAAGGATCCTCGACAGCATTTGCGCCATAAGAATACAAACGCGTCACATTGATCGAACAAACATCTAATACAAATATCTAATAAACCTAATAATAAATATCTGATAATATATAGACAGGATCCTTTCTCAATGAGAATTCGATAGGACATTATTTTCCAATGTTTTAATTGATGTGACGTTAAATATCTCTATAAGTCAACAGTCAAAAGTCACTCTAATAATGTCTCGAGATTTTTATTAAATAAAGCTCGATTTTGGTTCATCCAATATCTTTGTAGGTGAAAAGCCACGACCGCGCTTTCATGCTGAAAAGTGAGCTAGAAATGTTGGCGAATAGCTTGCAGTTGGGTGATCAGTTCGAGGAACGCGATCGGCAAACTACGACCAAGATCCCTTTCTCTTGCTACAGAGAAGCAAAACATTTCGATTTTGCTGTACTCTTTGCCCTCCATCGTCGTTTAAGACCGGCAGATTCTTCGCGATCGCGTATGCATTTCATTTGTAGATGGTCGCGACGACCGTTTTAGGAAGATTCGCATTCGATCTCGAGAAAATTGTATATGCATACTGTACATCACTGTCATCGTACTTAAGATTTCTTGGATTAAGACTCAAATCTCGCTCAAATCTCTACAAGTTTTCTTATACTGACAAATGGTAAATTTCTTATTCTTATTCTCCCAACACAGTTAAACACATATATTATTTTGTAAATTCATATTTAGTGTGAAGAAAATAAAAAAATATATTTGATCAATCTTTTTTCGTGCTTCATTATTTGGAACGACAAGATCTTTTTCTTTATAAAAGTATAGAATATTTCTCAAAAGTATAGAAAGTGTCCTCTCTCTCTCTATCATTTCTTTCTCCCAACGGTACAAATATTTTTTTTACTTTTTAAAAGCGTGTTCAATACTCAACGGTTTAGGACTTTCCGAAGACCCACATAGTCGTAGCTCCGCTCAAATTAACATGATCGATGCGAAAACATTCCAAAAGAACAATGTCTATATCGCATTATTTCCGTCGTTTTTTTTTTTCGAACCCTCGAGCCACCGAACAGACGAAAACCTGTTATAACAAAAACCATGACGCCCGACCTCGGACAATCCTCGCCGCTCATCTAGCCACACCGATAAATCATCTCACCAACGTCGAAGAGAAGCGTCACAGGCTTAAAGGGAATAGCGTAAACCACAGGGGCAACCTATATAGCGTCGTCGCTTTCTAATCTCGATTTTCATTACTCGATTGCACACTCGCGAGAGATGCAATTAGGTTTATTATATACTGTATTATTTTTGTATTTCAGTAGATTTATCGATAATTTTCGTGGAAAGATTATAATGTGTATTAGTGATATATAGAGATATACTCTTTTATAATAAAAATTAAAAATTTTATATAAAATAAAATTTTCAAATTTTAATTAATTATACACTTGGCTATAGTTTGTACAATGTACATTTATATTTGCACATCGTTGGTACGATAATTTTTCTCTGGAACGTGATTTCGGATAACGAGATACAATTAATTAGTGTCGATCTTGATATATTTGTGTCATTTCGCAATTTTAGCCTCGGTTAATATAATTCATAGTCGTGTGGAAAATACGATTATTGGTTACCATTGTCATAGACAGTTGACCCAAAAATGATGCAATAAACTCTAATAACAGATTAAATAAAATCAAATAAAACCTATTATTTCGCATAATTGATTTAATTGTCCATTAATTTATATCTGTTATATAATAACAATTTATAGTTCCCTATCAGTTCAATAATTGATAGATTTATGATAGATTTATTTTAAAAACAATGCATATATTTTTTGACAGAACCATATAAATCTCTTTCACTTAAAAAAAAAATATTTAAATTATTAACTATACGAAGATTAAATTTAAATTATCTTATAACATCTTAACATATTTTAATAATAATTGGATAAAAGATTTCAAAAGTTAATGATTATATCAATTGTAAACTATTTCTTCTTTTATAAGAAGTACGTCTTATTGTTAGTTGAATGGATCCCATAATCATAATCGTACTGTCAACGTGCAAGAAACATTATCACGGCAAATAAACTACTGCTTTTACGGCTGGCCGTGCCACCTGGTATGAATCAGAATTTAGGTCTCCGGCAATAGCTCTCCTGCTCTGGTAGTTATTGATTTTAGTTTTGAAAAGAAATCTCAAAGGGGCCCGAGAATTGCATCATCTTTATGCGATCCTTATGTCGATCTGATTAAAAAATAAAAAATAAAATATATATCTTTTATATTGCTCGAATAACGGATTCTACAGTTTGATTAGTCCGTAAAAGTATATATCAATAAAGATTCAACTTACGCATAATCTAATTAAAAAAAAAGAAACTAAGAAAATCCTCTCTATCAGTATCTTTATTTTTAAAAACCGGGAAATGAGTAATAAATTTTTTTAAATTATATTCAAATAATGATATATTGAATATAAATTTTTGAAAAACCGTGATAGAGATAGAAATATATATAAAAATTATTTTAAAAAAAGAATTGTTCGCATCGGTTTCAAAAGAAAGGCATTAACCGCATTAATAGTAAAATATATACATACTTGGAAGACTTATTAAATTTAGAATACTTTAGATAGCAATGTCAGGTCAGTGTTGTTGATTTTCACACGACAGTAAAGCTTGAGTTTAAAGTAAGTTAGCGTGATATAAGAACTTGTTTGCTTCAATTTTCAAAATATTTGAAACCGCAGAAGGGCAAACTCTGAGGCAATATACATCAAGATACATTTTTAAATAAATGCTTTTAGAAAGACGGGAAACGATTATGCTCCACATACAAGGTGTACAATGTTCATTGAGAAAAAGATAAAAAAGATTCTTTGTGAGTGAGAATAATAGCCTGCATAATTAAATATAATAGAAATGTCGGCTCACATTTAAATGGAAATAAAAAATAGCAGAGAGAGAGAGAGAGAGAGAGAGAGAGAGAGAGAGAGAGAGAGAGAGAGAGAGAGAGAGAGAGAGAGAGAATTTTCTCTTCAATACAAGTTTTGTATTGTACAGAAAATATGACATGCGCATCTACACACGATCACACACATGTACATTATGCAAATGGATGAACTACATTTATGGTATATACACATTTATCGATATATAACAATATGAGAAAAATAATGATTATATAAAATTTCTGTTTGATATAATGGAACAGTTGCAATCATTAAAGAATTGAAAATTTGCTTTCCCAGATATGTTTAAAAAATAATCGTATAATTAAAATGGGTTGACTGCAATAGCTTTTCTGCATTGGAAATTGTTGACAACGGATCGGATGTAGATACAAGTTGACACCTCGAGAAAAATGGATTCACTCCAAATGTCAAAGGTTTGCACGCTCTTAATAATGTAAAAACGAAGTCGGATTACAGTTTCGCATGCGCAACCATAAACTCATAGCATCCGACATTGTTTCTGCAATTTCCACTGATTGTGTAACAGAGACATTTTCAGCTCCATGAGTTTCCTGGTTGATGCAGTTAGATCTCACATATCGTCTCTCACATGTTAAGAGAGATTCTAAGATTATATTATATATGACTAGAATAATCCAGAAACTAATAATATAATTTATCTAAATTACAACATGATTAATATTGAACGTATAATTAATATTGAATTTTAAATAGCGATCAAAATCTTTAGAAAGTCTGTTGTCAAATCTTAATGGACTTCTAATAAACTCTTCTGCTTATTGAATGCACTTGAAACATGATTCACGTACATATTTCACGTTTATTTTTGCGCGAATATTTTTCACAAATTTCAGAATCACGAAAATCACTTAACAACACTAATTATCACCTGAATTCGCGTTAAGGATCGTTATATATGTCAACTGAAAGAATCCGAGGCATCGATTCAGAACGCGAAAAACTGGAAGCTTTGATCACGTTCGCGTATTAAACTACATAATAAACTGAAACATCCCCTTGAATCGCAGCGTCGATCTCTCTCGGGGGGACTAAAGCATGCGAGAATTCTCGGCGCGCAATTTTACGTCAGAGGAGACCTGCCATCTTCCTCGAGGATGCGCATCTGATATCTAGTATCTCTCTCTCTCTCTCTCTCTCTCTCTCTCTCTCTCTCTCTCTCTCTCTCTCTCTCTCTCTCTCTCTCTCTCTCTCTCTCTCTCTGAACAATTCGTGAACAGTACCTTGACGTAGAGCTCCCTCGTAGTCATCGCGATCGGTCTAACAATAAGCACCTGAATGTGGTAGAAGCTGGATCAGGAGATATATCACTGCACAACACGACTACACGCGCGACGACGACGACGACGACGACGACGACGACGAAGCGTCTACTGCTTTGATCGCATGCGATCGAAAGTCGCACGCGCTATGAGCACCGTCGACTTCGTCGGGTTGTACACATTGTCACACCTGAGGGAGGTCACGGCATGTTTGTTTTGCTCTTTTTCTTTTTCTCCCTCTCTCGTTCGCTTCGTTCCTCGGGGATGCGCGGGAGAATTTCGGTTCTCCGTTCCCGCGAATCGTACCGATTCGTGCCGCGCGATTTATTCCGCGGGAACCTGGCTACGACCTTCCTCCGGCACGGGTCCACCGGGCGAGAGCGGGTTCTCGCGAAGGTCGTACCTCCACGTAAACGACGGCACTGCCGCCGCCAGCTGGTTCGTTATCGGGTTTAGATTGCGCGCCCCTCTCCGACAACACCTCGACGCCCACTGTGCGGGTGACATCGATATCTCCCTCTGACGCTCGACGAGACATGTCATGCGGTCCTCCTCGAAGGATCGAAGACCAACACTGGCGACGTTCGATGTGGAGTGGGATCTTGGAGAACATACGAAGATCAGAAGATACGAACGCTGCTCGATTGGTCTCGCTATTGGTCCATATATATCTGAAAGAAATTGAAAATCGCGTAAAAGTGTAAAATGTCTATTGTAAATATGTTGTAAAAAAATATTGTAAAAAGTATTGGGTGATTGCAGATTTTACCTCTTTTAAACGCTTGCATCCTCGACACACAATTTTATTAAGTAATAAATATTGTGATAAGTGTATGAGATATGATACAATTTATTTTATACTTTTATTTTACAATTATATAATTTGCTATTTAAACTTGGATATTAATATTTCTGAAGATTCTGCAATATTTATCAGTCTGTTTATATATACCGTGATATAAAATAATAATGTTTATAATTATATAGGAGAGAAACTTCTTTACTTACATTTCTCTACATCCGAATATTTGGTAAATATGAAACATGTAAGCTTTTATCATTAGTCGCTCAATTACCGATGATTGCCTTTGTAATCATTTGTCGGCAGCTTCGATCTCTACTATATCAGACTATGCTACTGATTAATATACCTTTGGAAAAATCTTTCTCGAGCGTAAATATTTATTTGAAATTATTTTTGAAAAAAATTTTTAATATTGAAACAAAAGTTTGTATCTTTTGTTAAAGCAGATATAATAAAATAATATAGCATATAAAAAATGTTACATATTGTATTAAAAAATAATCGATTTTTAGAAATACTTAATCTGAATAAAGCATATAAAGCATCTGTAGTTCATTTATAGATAAAATGTAAAAACAATGAAAGATCAAGAAATATGCGAATGAAAACAAGTTGTTCGAAACTTCAGTTTATATTGAAATTATTATGACATTCAGTGATGTTTTTATCATAAGTGATTTATTATAAACTAGACTTATTATAAACTAGAGCGATTAATGTATGTCATAAGAGGAACATATATAAACATTCCAGTATTAAATAGCATGAAGGATTAAATGGAATAAGTGGATAAGGACAAGGCCATGGCATTTTTTCAATTGCTTCTGAAAGCTAGAAAAATTGAAAAAGCTAGGTTGAGATATGAGGATGAGAAATTGAGATCGATTGAGATTTCCCAAGGTGTCAAGCCGCGTCTCACTTTAAAACAGCGTCTCCGACGAAAGAGATTAAGGTGAGCCACTAACTTCTTAAAGCAATTGACCTGCTCACATAATCAATATTGATTTTAATCTTCAGAAATTCTTCTCTCTGACATTTTATTATATCATGTCTACTTATTAAAAAAGTATACAAGTGTTCCTATTAAATTTTTGATGATATTGTCAATTTAACGCGCCATAAATTTTCTTTTTGGTTTGATTATTTTACAATTTTTCTTTAAAAATTAAACTGTTATGTGTAATCATATTTCTGTAGATGCAGAAAAAGGGTTAAGCATTTCTGGAGCCGAATAATTTCTTCCATAAAATATACTTGGGTTTATAAAAAGGTGAGGCTTCTTCGCACGGATGGCACGCTCGAGAATTACATTCTGAAGAGCGTGTTCGGGTTTTTGGGTGGTATATTTCTCACATATATGTTCTTCGTATTTTTCGTGATTCAATTGAATTTCACCCTTTCGTCCGTCACGATGTTGTGCTCGGTTCTCGGAGTGATTCTCACGCTCGGATTGGCATTTTCTCACCGTGTAAGGTAAGAAAATTCCTTGTGAATTTCAGTGATAACACGAATATAAAGATATAAACATGAATTATATATAAAATATAAAGATTCCGAACTTATAGATTATTCCGAAAAAAGAAAGAAACAAAATTACATCAAATTTTTATCCTATTATATATATAATTCTATCTCCTTTAAAATACATCTTTCTACAAGTTTTTACAAACACACAGATGTATTATATTCTTATTGCTGCCGCAATTTTTTTCTAAACGTGGCAGACAGGCCTTGATGGCCTATGCCTTTATTCTAACTCTTACCGGACCGGGAAAGAATACCTTGCACAATACCAGTATCCTTTCGGAGTCTCTAGTCTGTGGACAGGTAAGCTCTTATAAGTAAGCTCATTTGTATATTCCATTTATGTCTACGCATTATCCGCTTGATACTTCCTTGAATCTATTATTGGTTTTATTGGTTCTTGGTTTTATAGATCGTTAAATTCCTTGTTAGACCAACAAATATTTTCCGCACACTATCTTTCAAACACTTCCGCTTCATACTATCTCCATATTGTAAATTGTTAAATTCTCGTGAGATTATGCTTTTTAATTTGTCATTATTCCCAACCGTTCTTACTAATGTAAACGCATCTATAGGAGCAGTTAAAGCAAGCCGTAAAAAGTGTAATTGACTTAATAAAAGAGCCGTTCTACGCTCTGAGAGACGCGATATCGAAAGTAATAAAGACGGTGAAGGTGGTTGTAAAGAAGATTAAGCGAACTCTCGTGGCTATCAAACGACTCGTGCTTAGTATACGTGAGCCAACTTTTCCCTTGCGGTTTTGCGAATCCATCGATCTTTGTAGCTTCGAAAATGTATCTTTTAGTGAGAGTGATCACGTCGGTTTTTCAATGGCTTGGCAGTATCGTGAATATCTGCAACAAGAAATTGGGTACGCCATTCGACAGGTGTCAGAGAGTTTTCGATGGCGCGGTGGCTGACTGTAAGGCGAAGCTTGGCCCCCTTTTCGGAGGGATTTGCAATTTGACGTACATCGTAGACGCATTGTGTTACATAGTGAAACCTTTAGACTTCATTTGCATGCTCGTGTCTTATGTTGCCGATACTTTAGTTGATGCTGTACGCAAAAGTACGTATCTTTTAATTAACTTTTCTTTCTCTCACAAAAAACTTATATAGCATTATAAACTTTAAACAGCTCTTGTAAATTCTAGAAATTTAAAAATTTACAATTTTTTAGAAAGGACTAAAGATTTATAAAAATATAAATATATATTTATAATTAACTTTACAAAGATTTTAAATATTTTCATAAATTTCACGGAATAATTTTAAAAAAGATCTCTCTTAAACAGAAATCAAAAGATTCACTCGCCATATAAAAGCGATGTTCTACGTTAAAGTGAAATTTTCGCATTCCTTCCACTTTGAGACGAATCAAAGTAAAACTATCGAAGATGTATCGACTGGTATAATCACTGAGGTGCGTTCGAGGACCGATAAATTTTTAGCTTTTTTCGATTGGATGAGCTTTATGACCTCCTTTTTTATTGTTTTCATGCTACTAAGGTAAAATGAAAGACATTATTTTAACAAGCTGCAATCGAATATTTCATAAATCGAGATATTTTTTAGAATTATATATTATCGGCATAAATGGTTAACGAACGATCGTTTCGACAATCAATATCTGACTGATGATCTGCGCACTATCGATTTAATAAGAACACGTCAGGAAAAGGAAACCATATTACCATTAAACCGTCGCGAAAGAAATCAATATATTCCATTAACGTCCGTCACATTGATTAGGGTAGAGAAAGTAAAACTCGCCAAATCCGCAGTATTCTTGTGCTTAACAACATTTAAAATATGTATCCACATGATGGCGGATTACAGTCTTTATTGGATCCTTAGCACTATTAGGTTTCATGGACGAATCGAAACTAAGGTATCTCGATGACAAATATTGTTTTAAAAAAATGATTTGTGTCTCGATATTTTATGATATTTGGAATACTTTAAATAATCATTGGCGCTCCGTGATAAATACAATATAAGAGAAAGTCACTGAAAAATTAAAATACAGTTGATATATATTTTAAAAATTGAATTAAATTGATCGAACGTTCTGTTAGTTTAGAACTGTGATTTTGTTATTGTGATTCGCGCGAGGTGCTGAAATATCGGCAGTCAAATATACGGTGACGTAGAATAATCAAGATGAAAAATAATATCGCGCGATGTGATGGCAAAACGTATATATCGATTTCTAGGTCCAACGACCCAATTCGGTAGGCGTCTATGTGTCTGGTAACGGCTATCTCGCCGACCTTTATCGAAGCATCGTGAAAGCTTTTACACCGCACGCGAAGGATGCGGAGATCGATATGACACCCTGCCTCCCAGATCCCATCCCTCCGGATCTAGACAGATATACGCAGATTGCGACACTGATCGGATTCTGTTGGATTATGGCGATATTCGAGCCGTACGGATTGAGATTGCGGCACGTTGTAATGTCCAAATATCATCCGGAAAGAGCCAAGCAAAGAGCCGCTTGGTTGTACAATCATATAATTAGGTAATGCACCTGTTCAATTAGCTAACGAAATAATCGATACGCAAGCATGAAATAAGCGCTTTTTGTGTGTATCAAGTTTTATCCCAGTCGCTATACAAAAAAATATTAATAAAATTATAATATAATTAATATAATAAATAATTAATAAAATTATAATATAATCAGTCAATTACATTAGACGTTACACTTAATTATTTAACTGTTGATGAAATTTCTCATTAAAATATTAAAGATTCTTCTTAAACTGCTTTAAAACAATCTGCGAATAACTCTTCTGTTTCGGTTTGCTTAATCGTACAGCTCAGTTACTTCACTCGCGCAACTTTATTTTGCGCAACATAAATTTCATGCATACAAAACCGCATCTGGTTAATGGATCCAAACGCGTGTAGATCGAGAGGAAGTTTTCTGAAATTTGCACGGCGCCAGTTGCGCCGCAAGTTCGGCATGACCGAAGGCGAGAGAATCGAGAGAGTCACGTTCAGAGAACGATGCCTGGCGATCTGCCCGTTTCTGAACAAGTTGTTCCCTCGTAAGCAGAATATGTGTCTTCTGTGCGGTGCCGTGGAGCGTTCCGATCAGGAACCGCACATTAAATGCGCCACACCTGATTGCGTCGGTTTGTTCTGCATTCAATGCTTCGCGGACTTGCAGAATCTCTGCACGATTTGCCGATCGCCCGTCGAATACGGCGATTTGTCGGACATAAGCGAAGAAAGGTGAGTTCTGGTAATAAATCACATGCCGCATTTTTTTCCACGAGAAATTTCGCAATGTATGAGAGTGAATGTAATATAAGCTATGTATTGCGCATTGCGAGTAATGAATTAATATATTTTAAAAACATATATTTTAAAGAATATATATAGTTTAGTTTTTTCCTAAAAAAATAAAATATTTCTAAAAAAAAATCATATTCGCGTTTTATTACAATCTTATGTTTTTAGGATTAAAACATAATATTGTATAAAAATGTATATACTAATGTACTCATTTGATCATGATTTTATTTTTGATCGGATTAGAGATTCATCGGATGATCAACTGATAGCGAAAAAGGAATATGTACCGATAGGTATCGATATCTGTAAAGAAGAGGAATCAATCATAGAAGAAAAACCCAAAGAGGAAAAAATACTACCGGAAGAAAGAATACTAGAAGAAAAAATACCGGAAGAAAGAATACTAGAAGAAAAAATACCGGAAGAAAGAATACTAGAAGAAAAAATACCGGAAGAAAGAATACTAGAAGAAAAAATGCCAGAAGAAAGAATACCTAAAGAAAGAATAATAGAAGAAAAAATTCTGGAAGAAAAAATATCCGAAGAAAGACAGAAAGAAAAAATTGACGAAATAATCGTGGAAAAAAAGGATAAAACCGTACAAACGGATGACGAGATCGATGAAAGTAGTTCAGAGTCGATCTATAGTTATAGTATGTACAATAACTATCTGTTTTTCTATATATATATTTATATTACAAATGCATGTCTATTCCACATCTATAATTTATCTCACGAATCAACAAGAAAGTCGATTCGAAGACAATGATAAAAATAATCATTGATATATGTTTCAGCTTATCAAGAAAGGTCATCACGAGAGATCGAAATTGAGCGTCGTAAAACGCGTTTCAAAGATGTCGAAGCGCAGAAAATAAGAGAAGACGTTACGATTCAAGTAAAAAGTTACCTTTTTCATCAAGGTCTTAATTTATTATATTTTAAAGAATAATAGAGGCTTTTCTATACAAAGTCAATTTCAAGAGTGCAAATACAACAACAACTGATGAAAAGATATAATGTAACTGTACATTTCAACAAACTAATTCAGACATACTCTGTATATAATATTAATTATTAAATAAATAGAAAATAAATTATCGATTGAAATATTTTAATCTTCTCACTAAAAACCTATCATATTAATTATGCTAATAAGAAGAAAGCTAACTGACCTCAATAACCAATGTCGATAATGGAGGACTAAGCTGTAAATGTCTGATTCAGATTTTTAACGATCCATTGGCGAAGGAAATTACCTCGAGCAGCGAGGATCCGACTTCCTGTTTCGTGGTGAGAGCTCGTAGGAGGCTTCGTACTAGGTTGAAAAGGAAATCCTGCTCTTCCCCGCGCAAGGTCGATTCCAGTTCGTCTACGTCGATAGCGAACACCGAGTCCTGGCCCACGGAGGAATTAGATGAAGAGGAGGTGGTTCACATCGAGATGGACGACGGCTCCAAGGAACTACTCTTAAAGGACGACATTGCCAAAGAAAAGAAACGGAGCCGCGTAAGGAGAATCCTCGCTGCGCTTACGAAAATTCCTTGGCTCGGAAAAGGAACGGTATGCGGTGAAATAACTTCCTGTTACTTTGCTGACGTGTATCCACTTTATTTTTAATCAATTATTTCTGCGCTAGCCATTTACGACGAATTTTCATTCCCTTTTAGAAGACCGATAGTGATAGCGAATGGCGAACGAGAAAACTGTCTCTCGTAGACAGAATAGCTCGAATGCTTCCTGGAACTCAATCTGTCTCGCCTGTTCGAACGTATCGACGAATTCGTACTACGAGAAAGGAGGCGAAGTGTAAAGAGTCCTCCTCTACTTCTTCGTCTACCTCCGATGAAGAAAATGAACAGAGTATGCTCCTGAAGACGCATGATCGGCAAGTAGATAGTTTACAAATCATTTTGGACCATGACGATTCCGAAGATAATATTTACAACAGAAATTATGATTCACATCGTGCACGACGCAGGACGATTTGTCGCCAACCAGATTCTCATGTAAAAGCTGACGATGCAAAGTTGAGGTATCCTCACGAGAAGAAATTTATAACGAAAAAATTGCCGAGGTATATCAAAGCGTGTAAAATTTAAAATAAATATCATTATATGAAAAATGAGAATCTCAATGCAATATAGTTATTTTGTGTTTACATTATAACTTGTGTTATAGATATCTGCAACCGATTTCGAAGGATACAGTATATTTCGAAGTAGATGAGATCAAAGATTCGCAATTGAAGCGGAGATGCGTCCATCCGCGAGAGCGCATTAATGTTTCATCAGATACTAGAACATCTTTTGATAGTCAGGAGACGAATAAGCGAAAAGTCTCTAGTGATTATACTCGCGTATGCTATATAACCGTTTCTTAATTCCGCGATCATTTTAATTTTCAATATTAATCGTTTGCAGTTATGAAACTTAAAATAAAAATAGAAACGTTACGAAATTTTATGAATTAATTAAAACGTGTACATATGTATATGTTTATTATATAATTTTCTTATATATTATTCAATATTAATAATTTTTTATATTAGCTATATTTAATTCAACTGTATTTAACTATTAATTTAACAAAACGCATTAATAAAACCTGAATTTATTTAGATTTCCTGCACTTGCACATCACAAAGATTCTGCGATATTAAAAAAGACAATCAAGTTTGTCAGTCGGATACGAATACCATAACTGAACATAATAACGAAATATCTGAAACGAACGGAATGTCGGACACAGACAAAGAATTACTGACTATCGATTGGCAAAAACCAGGTCAAGGGATAATGATCTTTCGATTTAAAATTCTACACGAAGAAAAGAGCAGAATATTTAATCAAACAGCTAACTTGTCTAATTTCCAGGAAAGAAGACGGGAGAAATTGTCACTACAGAAGGAACATCGATAGATGCTGAGATAGATATTGAGACAGATCGGCAAAAAATTCCAGAAAAAGTTGTAATTAGAGATGATCGAAGAAAATCATTAGCGAAAAACAGCAAAGCGATTATAGAGTTAAATGATATTGCAGAAGAAAAAGATGTGAAAAAATACTCGATTAAAAAAGAACAAGCTGAAAATCTGAAAGCGAGAAAAGATGTGGAAGCATCAAGAGTAAATGAAAAAGCTCAGTTGTACGATCCATTAGCTAGTTTGCAGTTGTACGGCGTCACGTACCAAGAAAAAAGACGGGAAAAATTTGTCGAGAAAAAATTAACGAAGCAACCGGAAACAGCGGAGGAAACATGTATAGGCGATACAGAGATGGCAAAATCCACGGGATTTGAAGAAGACATTGAAAAATTGCAGAAGAACACGCAGATTATTGCGCGTGAAATTAGAAGATCTACGGAAATACCCGAGAAGAGTATCCGAATGAATCTTCAAAAATCTAAAATATACAAGAAAAGTGCAAAGACACCGCATACTGATGTCAAAATTTTCAAAGCTTGTTCGAAAGGAAAAAAAGAGAAGAGAAAAGAGGAAAGACGAGAAAAGTGGATCGATAAACGTGAAGATTATAAGAAAAGGTATAAAATGTATATGAAGAAAAAAATATTAAAAATTATAATTAATCTACAGGTTTCAGAAAAAAAATTTTATAACTCGATGACGTGTTACAGTGAATCTGATAGTAGTTCATCACGAGGCAAACGAAAATCTTGTGACAAGGCAACATTGATTAAAGAGAAGCAATATAACAGAAGAAGGAAGCGGGAAAGAATTTGTGATCGCGGTGTGCAAACTCAAAGACATTCCAGGTAATATACACGTGTTTGTGTGTTAAGTTTTACACATGAGTTTCTGATATCGATGACCATATAATACGCGAGATGCAGAACTTTTCCGTACAAATCAAGTAGAAAAGCGTTCTGATGATATTTGAAGACATGGAAAAATTGCCTTTACGTTTAGACCAGTCACTGAATTAAGCGAAAATCGTCAAACTCAGTGCAATATTCGCGACATGGAAGATGTTCGAGGAAAACAGGACGGTGCTTGCGCTTCAAAGTTTACGAACGAGCCAGAAGTTTGGTCTTGTAATGTTCAGTCGCAATTTAAGGCACCTGACCAAATAATCCACCGTCAAGATTATAATTATTGGAATCAACGAAAATTTCTGAATCCATGTAACGCGCACGTTACACACAAACCTTATGAATGTTACAGACAAGCTAAGAATACTTATCCAAGTGAAATTTCATGTCATGTCCCAAGTACATTTACAGATGTTTGTTCATCAGAGCTTGCAAAAATAAGGTATTAAAAAAGTGATATTTCAAGAACAAAGAATTATCTTTACTATTGAATTAAACAGAGTAACGCTTTTATATAAGAAGGTATATTATAATCTTCAGAATAAGAAACAAAATTTTAGTTTTCTTTTAATTACTGCAGTTCACAAGAGAAATCGCAGCAAATGAGAAAGACAAGGTATAATGTTAATGTCCGCGAAACCAGACTGGAGATACCTATGTTGAAAAAATATCTACCACCATATCAAGCATCGGGGTTAATAAAAGAATTAAAGGAACATGATAGAATGAGATTAATTCAGGAACGAGAAGCTAGAAGATGGAGGACTTTGAGCGCTTGTCGAAGCACGAAGGATTCTTCGTTAAGCGCTAAATCGAGAGATCAAGTGTCCTGTGATACTTCTATTACATCTGATGCTCATGAATCTATCAGCAGATTAACTTCAGTAAGAAAATTTATCTTACTTTTATATTATCTAAAAGGTGATAGAATTCTTAAACTTTATTATTTGTGTTTGATATATAAACGTAATGTATATCAATATAGGTTGATTAATTTTTCTTTTAATTATAAGTCCTTACTAAATAAATAAATAAATAAAATAATTATTTTGTTACATTCCTTAATTAATCGTTATGTGCGGTTGTTGGAGATTATGTGTATTCTTATTATGATTATACATAGCAATGTGTAGTCACTGTGGGGATAAAAGGTTAAAGATATACGGTATCTCTCATTTTCGATATGATACTTTCCAAGGTCTCTACAAAGCTAACCGAGGGGAATAACCTACCGTATCAAGAAACGCAAACCTTTAAAGATGTGATATGTGAGTTTCGGAAGAAGGTGATGGCAACCGAAAGACCTCTAATATCGCTATTTCAATGCGCAGACAAACGTAAAGATTTAAAACAATTGTTTCCTCCCACGAATGGAAACAGTAGAGAAATTACGTCAACGTCAAAGTGTGATAAAACTGATAATAGGCATAAGGTATAATCAAATTTTAATTATATAAGAGAAGAAAGAAATTATCAGAAATTAAGATAATCATAGTAGATTGTGTGCGTAAATTATATAGCTCTAAATTATAGATTATAGATTATTTAGGTATATTTTATATTTTGACATTCAAAATGCAAATCAAAACAAATTAAAATTAATTTACGCTCTTTGGCGTTTCGTATAAAAATATTTTATGTTTTAATACGATATAATTAATACCGTAATTCATTAATATTATATATTAGTAGCTTATATTTATATTTATTTTTATATTTATATTATTAATTAATACTATATAATATTATTAATTAATATTCAGCCAATGTATGAGAAATACGAAGAAGAATGCAGTAAAATTCACAAAACAAAACAAAAATTTCAAAGTGAATCGTTTAGCGAAATGTCATCAATTTGTAATTATCCTGGTAAACATCATCATCGATCTGGTGTTTCAACTACAGCGGATGAAACCACGGATAATAATGATGATATCCCATAAACGTATTGTATTGCAGTGTAGCTGCGAAGAAATTTTGTAATCAGGTCAGAATTTCATTATCCGAATGTTTTATAATAATTAAAGTTTCATCAATTTTCAGATACTGACAAGTTCTATAAAATCAACATTTAAAGAAAGAGCGTACAATGATAAAAATTAATTTGATAGCATTATAGAATATCACAAAATTAAAACACAATTAATGACAATTTGTATTATGAATGTATCAAAAATATTTCTTATATAATTAAGATTTAATTAAATAATTAATTAATTAAAAAATTTGTGTTATTGGTATTCGTGTGTGTTATACGCGAGTGCAATAATCATGTGCTTAATTAAGCAATACGCAGCTGCGCTAATGTATCTGTCCTAAAACAATGTCTATAAATCTAAAGCGAACAACTTTCTTATCGATAATGCCGAACATCATTACAGCCAAATTGATTCGTATATTCAATCACTCGGTTAGTCACAAGTCAAGGTTGTTGAAAACGCTCATAAATTACAAATAATTCCGAACGTGGAAACACAATCAACTTTATTCAATATGCAGGATATTATTTTTATAAAGTAATTAAATTACAAGATTCCGGGCCGTAGTAAAAAATTTATATAGGAGATTAAATAACTCGGTTTAATAAAATTTGGAATTAATCATTATCTGACATGTTATATAAATGAAAGGCATGTAATTTAATTTTTGATATTCTATTTTTTTCTGTCATAAGAAGATGCCGTCACTTAGTGTCAGTATGATGTGACACTTAACCAAGTAGTTCAAATTTTCAAGTATAAATAATGAGTGAGATCAAGAATGTTAGAATGTATTTTTAGAAATTAATAACAGAAAAATAACAAAAAGAGAAAGAACAGTGTATTTTATATAGTAGTAAAGCTGAAGGAAATCATGAAAACCGGTAATGAGATTAAGAAATTTGTTCGGCCAGAGATGATTAGCGCCAAAAATCAAAGCGAGCGGAAAAGCAATAAATTCTCAAACAGCAAAGAATTTAAAGACTCAAGAGATAGAACACAATATTTTCTATATGAGATACACTTTTGCGCAATACAACTGTAGCTTATCTTTTTCGTGACGTAAAGATTATAAACTTTCCGTAGACGATCAATACGTTGGCCTTAATTGATTAACTAAAATTAATAGCAAAATTGGAAAAGGATAAGAGGAAACTTTGAAAGCATCGACTTTTGGCATAATTGAGGAGAAGAAAGAAGATATCATGAAAGCACAAGAGTTAGAAAATGAGGGATATAAAAATGATAAGAAGGCGCCGGAAGCGAATTGCATGCGCACTTTGAGAACATGCGAAGAACAGAAAATCAATAGAGAGACTTGTGCGAATGTATCGGCGAAAAAGAGAATGCTCGCCCGCGATGAAAGAATCAATTCGACAAAGCTGAGTGAGATAATTAACAAAGAAATAAACAATTCTATTAAAGAGATCAACAATTCTATTAAAGACGCTATGCAAACTATTGTGAAACAGTACTCAATGGTATCTAGGATGCAAGTATCCACTTTGGGAATTTTTCATACCTTTCTCCTTAGATGTTTTATATTTTTTTAATAAAAATAAAGTTAAATGCAGATTATTAATTTAATAATAATATAAAAAATGTCTTCTTTATTTTTTCAAATTTATATTTTGTTATGAAAATATAATTGATTAAACAAGAAAAGATTGATAAAAATAAATTTCTTTAAAATAGGAAGAGAAAAAGCCGATTTTGCCATGTTTAAAGGAGTCTGAACAAAAATTCCACGCGTATCAAAAATCTCATGTAATGGAAGAACATCGTAATAAATTGCCCAATGTTTGTAGCAATCGACAAACAACACGTCATGCTTCACGTCAGAATAATTATCTATCCATGCGTGGCAATTCGTTTCCATACACCAAAACACATGAGGATACAATACTATTGCCTGTGAAAAATAAAGTTAACAACGACAAGAAAAATAAAAAATCAGCGAATAACGTAAATACTGACAATCGAAAAATGACAGGAAATGTCAATATTTATATTTGCTCGGAAGCTAAAGACAGTAACCAGGTAAATTCAATGAATAATCTTTTTTTTATATCAAATATAATAATTAAAAGTATAAAATGTTGAAATGTATTATATAAAAGATCCATTGCCAGTATAAAATGAAAATATCATTTTTTACTATATATTTAAACATATAGGAGAAAAGCAAGAAAAAATCGAAGTTTCGATTAAGCACAGACACAACTACTACAAGTTCCGATACAACTACCGAACAATTAAATTCACGATCCGCCAGCATATCATCGTGCAAGTTAATGAACAGCATACAGGAAAAACGGAAGAAACTACAAACGCAGCAGCCGTCTA
The DNA here is from genome assembly GCA_949152495.1 of Lasius fuliginosus. Taxonomy (NCBI): domain Eukaryota; kingdom Metazoa; phylum Arthropoda; class Insecta; order Hymenoptera; family Formicidae; genus Lasius; species Lasius fuliginosus. Next base: position 11,148,395 of record OX424446.1, on the reverse strand, counting down.
ATTCTATTCACAAAAAAAGCAGCAACGATAACATCGTTTGCGATAACACAACATTGCGCAGAACCTCTGCGAAAAAGTCGAGCGAGTCTAACAAGGAACAGATAAATGTCAGCGACAATAACATCGAATGCAAGGATACGATCTCATCGACTAGGGACGGTTGTTGTTGTAAGGATACGAGTTTCAGTAGTATGGATCTTGGGCAGGATTTGTCGGATTCTGCAGTTCCATGCTCAGGTTTTAGCGTGTGCGACAACTTTAGACGTATACAATCTTGGACCACTATTTATCCCTCAGAAGCGAGAGCCATGTTGGATGACAGTGATGTCTCCTTATCAAATTCAATTTGCACTCACGTAGACCAGAGGAAAAGTGACGCTCGAAATAACGTTTGCGAAAATAATAGTGGATATACGGTGTGTCATGCGGTCGATGGCAGCAGATGGTTACCGAAATCGATTTACACGGATTGCGCTATACATGGCAAAGTTCCTAAAGAGCGTTTCGCAGACGGCTATAAATATCGAAATAAAAAACTTCAGAATTCTGTACTAAATCGTAATAATGTTGAGAAGAGACAGATAGAATATAAACTATTGCAACAACCTTCCGAAAGTTGCCAAAGGGAATATGCTGCTCGACAACGATCCACCTGTAGTTGTATTGCGGAGGAGGAGGAAGATTGCTTCACAAACTTCGACAAAGTCGAGAAAAAGTTTTCTGAAAATGTATACAATAATACAAAATGTTTAGAAAAGATATCCGTTTGCCGAACACCTTCTAGCAAATTAGCCGAGGCTGAAACCGTATGCGAGATATCGTTTAACACTGTTGGAGAACGCGTCGAACAAACGCAAACATGCGAGAGTATGTTCGGGGATTCGGTGGAATGTCCGAAAGACAAATGTAACAATAATGTAAAAATGTCCGTTTGTCAACCATCTTCTAGTAAATTAGATAAAGATGCGACTGTATGCGAGACTGTATCATTTAACGTTGCTAGAGAACGTTTCGAGAAGATGCAAACGTGTAAAAATACGTTCGAGAATTCCGTAAAATGTGTAAAAGGCGCTACTGTATGCGAAACAACGTTTGGAAATTCCGAAGAACTTCCAAAAGTAACGAAAGTTTGTAAGGAGTTCGTTACTGAAGAGTCTCCGGAAGATATCACAGTTTGCAGGAGGATATTTGGCGAACCGAAAGAGCCTTTGGAAGAAGTAATAGTTTGTGAGACGCTTCCTGACGTCGAAGAAGCCCCAAAGGAAACAATTTGTAAGAAGGTTTCTGACTCGAACTTTGTTAACCAGGACAATGATAAGAGAGTATTAAACGATGCAAAAGATATCCTTGTGAAAGAAAATACAAATAGCTCGAACTTAAATATTCAGAAAAAGAATACTGGAAATGCTAAAGGTGTAGTACAACTAGATAATAACGTTGCTCTTAATAATTTTACGGGACAAAAGTCTACTAACAATATAAAGCAAGATGAACAGATAAAAGAAACTGTTTCGAATAATTTATCGAAAATTGCAACTGCTCCCGTGGGACCGATTAAAGATCCTTTCTCTAAACCATTGTCAAAAATTATTTATTCTGCAACATTGCCGCGCACGCAATTTTATGATCGTTCGAATCTTGTTTCGAATTCTAATGAGAAAGAAACATGGAAGACTCTTGTCAATAAACGAAAACCGATAAGAATGCAGTTATCGCCTAATCAACCAATGAGAAATAATTTTTCGCAATCGGGCAAGGATCCTATGGCACGAAATTCAACATCAGATAAAGTTGATCAATCTGAGGAAAAAATACAAGAAGAACTGAAGGAAGAGGAAAAGAGCCAAGATATCCCAAAAGAAAGAAGATCAACAGAAGAAAAACTGAGGGATTCATTTTTAAATCGATCAGTTAAAAAACTGACCGATGTGATTAAACTTGGTAGGATGAAATTTAAAGAAAGGACAGAAACAGAAAAAGCCGAACCAGACAAAATAATTGCAGATGACGTAAAAGACGTTAGAAAATCGAAAATTGTTTTTAAAAATAAAGATAAAATTAATGATACAATAGATTCGCAAAAAATTAGAGAAAAAATGACAATGCCAGTGAGATATCCGCTCACAAGCAGAGGTAAAATATAAATTAATTTAACTTGATAAAATTTAATTATATAAAACTTTTATATACATATAATTGCTCTTTCATGAATCTTTCGCGATATTTTGCATTATCTTCGTTACCTAAATAAAAATGTAAGCATGTACGTTTTAATATAAAAAGATATAAATAAAAATTATCATTTTATTAAATTTGATGCAATATTGCATTAATTCTAAATGTATTCTAAATTTAGAAATGATTAAGAAAACTGAAGATGTTACGAGACCAAAGCCGACTGTACCTGTAGCTGATTTTGCAATTCCTGAAGAGAATAAGAAAATGGAAATTTCTAGCACAATTCAGACAACGCCTAAATTACTGCGCATTATAGCAGTGAAAAGATCACATCTTCCATTAACTGTAACGACAGTTGCTCCTAAATCTCAAGAGCTTAAAGAAGAATTTATTCCTGTTGATATTATTAAAAATAGTCATGTCAAGGAAGAAATTCCAGAGGAAAAAGTGGTTCCGCAAGAACCTATTCCTGCAGAAATCGCGGAAGAAATAAAAGCGGAAGAATTAATCGCGCCTGAAGTAAGCGTTGCCGAAGTTGAAACGAGTGTTAAAGACATTCCGGAAGATGCTGTAGTCATTCCAAAAGATGTTACCGATAAAAATAAAGTTCTAAAAGATGTAGATGAGACATACAAAACTTATGTGGCCTGTTTGCAGAAGAAGCTAGAAGAAGAGCCACAAAAATCCATCCCTTGTAAATGCGTTCTACCTTCTGATCCGAAAGATCCTTCATGCTTGATTGCCAAGTACGCAACGATCGATGTACTCTGTCCGCAGAAGAAACCAGAAGAAGAATCACCAGAGTTTATCTCTTGCAAACGCGGACTATTTTCCGATCTGAATAATTGTCCATGTTTGATTGCCAAATACGCAAAATGCAATAACACTATCGAAGATAGTCCTTGCAAGGACAATAAATTTGAACAGAGAAAAAATTACTGCGCATATTGTCGTTTGTTGACAGCTCAATGCACTTGTGCACCGACACACTACCTGAAGAGTTGCTTGAAGACTGATAAACCTAGATTTCGTAATATATCACCTTCGAATATGAGCTCACATTATTGCATGAATTGTTACGGAATGAGGGAAAAATGCATAAATTGTTGCAGAACAAAGGAAGACTGTAGAAAGATTGCGGCTCATTGCCAGTTTCACGAAGAATGTAGATGGTGCACAATGTGCAACAATTGTTCAAGGATAATTGATAAGTGCAGGTAATATAGTAAGATCTTTTTACAGTACTGAAATTAGAGATATATATAAATATCAAAATATATTTATTAATTAAAAATTTAAAAAGATATTTTAATTGATAATTTAAAATCAATTTCAATATATATATGCAAATCTATATTTTCTCAAATGTCTTTTTCTTATGATTTCTCGAAATATTCAAATGTAGATCACCAGTGAGTTGCATCAACTGCTACAGATCAAGAGATCGATGTTGTTGCGTTACATTCGCTCCGATAGATTGCTACATAGACGAAACAAATTGCGATTGCAAGAAGGCAATGATTTGTCTGTACTGTGATAATCGTCAAGATAAGTGCACGTGCAGAGCACCGATTGAAAAATGTTCATGCTGCGGGTTGCCATTAGATGTTTGTGACTGCCAAAATGATGAGGATCACAATAATAACTGTGAACGAATTGCCAGAAAACCGGATGAGGATCGAACAATCCGAGTCACTAGTTGGAAGCCGAAGAGAGAAATCAGGCGATATTTCGCGAGAAATCTCGAGGATTTTCAATCAGATTCTATCGAAGAGTGTCAGTGCTACGAGAAACTGAAACGACAACGGTGTGAGGAGCTACCTTATCAACGGTTGAATATCTTTTCGGATGTGATGAACGAACTGCAGCAAAAGATGAGCGAGTCCGTATGCTGCTCACGATGCTGGAGAAATCCGTGCTGCTGCGGATCGCAGATTGATCAAGATAAAGAAGAGGAAAAAAGGAAAGCTAATGTTAGGTATATGGCTGTTGGAAAATATTCTGGAATAAAGATGTTAAAACTTTACGACATTATTTTTATATCATTAATTAGATATCCTAAAACAGAAAAGTCGCCTAGGAGTAAATCGCCGAATAATTGTCGGTTGACTCCCGGAAACAAGCATACAAACACTGTTAAAAAATCAATTTTAGTTCGACGTATTGATTGCGTTTGTAAATTGTCGCCATGCAAATGCAGGAAAAACAGACTATACAAGAAACCACTGGCAAAGTGTTATTATTGCAAAAGTTTGCCTTGCACGTGAGTAAATTAAACTATATATAGATGATACAGATTTTAATTATATATTTTTTTTTATATAATGTCATCACAGAGTGTGTGATGGCAATCAATATTGTTTAAGAGCTTGCAAATAATCGAGTTCGAATATTAACCGCACGTTCATCAATGAGCACACGAGACCCTCGTACTTTCCGTTGTTAGTTTTTTATTGCATTCTTTGCTGCAGCTGCATTATAACAGGTAGCCCGGTAACCGAGGCCATGCGAATGCAGTGATTCATCCAAATGGTATCGAACAAAAGTAAAGATAAAATGGGTTCACCAATTTGAGAAGCAAACACGGAAAGATCAATGATAAGTTAATAGTGATTCACAATTAATGATCAGACAAATAAATGTGATATTACAGTTCATACATAGTTACGGTATAATATAAATTCAGAATTCTAAAATATGTATATAAAACCAAAGAGAGATAAAAATGTTAATATTTTCACGCATAATAGATAATATTAAAAAATTATTTTGAACTTTTGAATCTTTTGAATTATTTTACTTCTCTGCTTTTATCTTATAATTTTCCAATAATTTTATATACGTACTCGATTTTGCAATTAATAAAATATTTTATGAATATTGTAACTCTCCTTCAGATAGATGACATATTTTTTCTAAATTTTCTAAATGACAAAAATAAAATGAACATGTTATGTACATTAAAAATTATTCTCTTATAATTTCTAGAATATCATCTTAATGTTGTAATCATATATTATGTGCAATGCGTATTAATGTTACCAAATCAATTGGGATGTTTTCTTAAACTTTAAATTTCGTAATATTCTGGCATGATGCAAATGTTAACATTTCTTCGGGTCAAAAGATAAGAACTCTCAGACACATATATCATGTATACTTATATATGTGTCTAAGAGTTCTTATCTTTTGACCACAGAATTGGAAAGCGAAAGAAATGTTTACGATATTTTAATAATAAATCACCTGAAGTATTCGATAAGTATGAATAATATATTTATCTCGTCTATTAAGATATTTATTCATCTTATAAATATAACTAATTAAGAATTTTAATTTAATTAATAATAAAATTATGATCTTTGTTAATATAATATTTGTTAATATAAAATTTATATGATATTATTGCATACACAATCAACATGAAAAATACAATTTGCGTAAATAGAGGTTTGACTCTTCACTCTGAAAAAGATGCTATTTGTAATATATATCTTTTAATATTATAAATTACAAATAACGTCTTATTGTAAAGTTTTTGTAAATCTATAAAAAATATTAAACAGACAAAAAAAAATCTGATTAAATATAGAAATTATATTCTTATATAGATATGTATGTTCGTCATTAATCAGAGATTAACGTCGAAAACCAAAGATCACGTAAAATCACAACAATAATAATAATATTAAAGTAAATCTGATTCCAAGTTTTTCCTCAATAAATTTTGATTGAAAAATACATCAGAAAGCGGAAAGAACACAAAATGATAGTGCCACTCTGATTGGAGTAGGGGGCATCTTACACTGCATATAAGATACTCGCGTTGTACTAGGCCTGTTCCGGCTATAAGCGAGTGAAGACAGCGAGGTAGTTGGACACGAGAATTAGTACGATCTCGCAGTTAGTGCTCGGCGTACACAGACTCAACATAAATCTCTTTCCTCCCTTCGCTTTCGAGTCTGCATTCTCCATGTCAGACGGGACGAGCCGAGGCATATTTTAACGTTCTCGGTACTAAATATTCCCCGGTGGAATTTGTATCTCGTGCTCGTAGAAACTAAAAGAAACTTTTGCCAGTTGAATAGAATCGCCGAAGTGTTGATACCTTGTAGTTGAAAAATGGAGATTTGTAACGAGGAGGATCGATTGTACAATGTGCCACGCGGAAAATCATCGTGTCTCATTGAGAACAGGGAGAAACTTCGTCGAGAAGAAGTTTCCACCCTCCGGGAACTTATAGATGCATTACACGAGGTTTTTCAAACGGATCACGTAAATATCGATCACGTTCAGGACTTGATGACGAGCTACAAGAGCAATCCTGTGGAGTGGAAGAAGTTTGCCAAATTCGATAGATATAGGTATCGTGGCACTTATATTGACTTATTTATAAAGCTTACTTAATATTTAACAAAATATATCTTATGTGTAGTTCTCTAGTAGTATGAATCATTTGTTTCTACCATAAATATTTTATACCTTACGATTATATCACTGTCATGATTACAGAAGATTTTAATATTATTAATGCTGTCTTAACTTTGATTATCTTACAGTTAATGATCTAAATTATCAGTATACAGAGAAAAGAATGCAGTTGAAAAAATCTGTATACGGTAGTGACAACATACGATTGTATAAATCACACATTAAAAATTTACAAAGTTTAATTAAAAATTTTTTACGCACAATTATAATCGCGATAGAGAGTATGAATGTTTAATACGGAATACATTATATATATATATATATATGTGTGTGTGTGTGTGTGTGTGTGTGTGTGTGTGTGTGTGTGTGTGTGTATATCCAAGAATGAAATTATACCGTTTCCACAAGATTGCGCGTTACAGGGTTATAAGGTTTACATATCTGATCAAAAATATGTTACATATCTTTCGATAATCCGCGATGAAAATTACTATACATATAAAGCATGTATATACAGAGGAATACGTATGTTTTTCGAGTAGTCATAGAGTAATTACACATCGGCAATTACGGTACTATTGTAAATAAAATCAGCGCGTAACGGTAATGATCGATCAGGGACATTCCGGAGAAATACGTCAGTGACAACGGTCATTGAGCCATAATTGACGAGAGTAAATATTTTCGTCAATCACCATATTTTAAGTGTGTAAATAGAACGTATACAACTATGCGCGTAGAATTGTGAAATGAAATTAACACGAAGTTCAGGATACGTTATCATCGTCTGTTTTCGCGTCCGCACGTCTCTACTCGTTCTCTGATGCTCGGAAAACGTGGAAAGAATTCAGTAATCTTATTCTGACGTGACCCGTGATATCACTAACGCTCGTCATAGAAATGGGATAGTCAATTAATGATTGTCAGACGAAAAAAAATAACGTTATAAACGTCCAGATGAAACTGGATCATCATTGGAATTTCTTCCCGATCTTATAATCAACGGAAATAATATGTAGATAATGTAATATACGCAATAGAATATCAACCATTCTCAGGAATATGTAATCTTAAGTATAGACTATCTTGTTTGTACAAAGGAATGCTGAATGTCTGAATGATATGTCAGAAAACATCTGAGGAAACGAAAAATTTTCAAGATAAATAAAGTAATTCGTTAGGTGTTCACAAGCAAATTACAATAAATTGTAATTAACTTATTAACAATTTCATTAATGACTTCGTATCTCGTAGAGTTAAAATTAAAAGTATACGTAAATAAATCACGAGCCAAAGGAAAATTTTCCCAGGTATTAATGTATGAATTTGTTATTTATATATATGACCGTATATATATTTATCATATATTTATATAACTTTAGTAACAAGATTAGCTTATTTATTGCAGCACACGATCTAGATGTATGTATTTTTATTCGGGTGATAAGAGCAAGAGAACGTTCTAGAATTGTTAGTTATCATCACGAATATTTCATATATTCCAACAAACTGCGATGCAACTCGCACATTTTCATATATGTATAGAATATACGTGTTCTGAAAGGGTATTGTTAATACATGTAATCATTAGACGTTCGAGAAATATTTCCGTTAACTAGAAACTAAGGAGAACTCTCTCTCCCTCTTTTAATTATTATTTAATATTTATAATTAATGCACAGATTAAGTATTTTGTCATTATGTGCATTATATTATCATATATATATATATATATATATATATATATATATATATTGTGTATATATATATATATATATGCAAAATAAAATAATATATATAAATAGAGGAAAAGATGATAAATATTGTGTGCATCGCTAATTGTCGGCAATGTTGTACTATATCGACTCTCTTAATAGCTCTTGATTAGGCGAGTAATAACCGCAAATGGGAACGAAAATGAATTTACGATTTCGCGAGATAATGAACACTTTGGACACCGATGGAATTACAGTGTGCAGTAGCCGAGATCCACGTGACTCGGGAAAGTACGGAAACTCCAGCGCACGTTTACCGGTTTTGCTGTCGATACAAAGTAGAACATAAACCGAGCGACACACAAAACTCGGCAAATATTCCTTTTGCCGAGATTATTCTAACGAAAGGCCTCTCATAGAGAAAGATGAATCATCTCGGCATAATAGCCATCGTACGAAACACCGTATAATTCAACGCTTTTCATAAAGATCTAAACTGGATGAACGTACACAATTTGTGTGAATTATGAAAACTTTCCATTAATAGTATATACTAAAATATTGAAGAGAATTATATAATTGTACACTTAAAATAATATAAAAAAATATATTCTTATAAAAATAAAAAGTATGACATTATTTTCTTCCAATCTAAAATTTTATTTTATTTTCGCGAGATAAACAGAGTACGACCAAATCTTTTTTTTAGCACACTCTAGATTTTTTTCAATTCATCTAAGATATTATTGTTTTAATTCGATATTCTGATATTTTTAAATGATGAGATTTGAAAATATTCTGATAGTTTATATATAAAGTAGTATTTTATAAATAATGCAACTATAAAAACAATAATAAAATTATATAAAAAAGAATAATGTATTTTAAAAATCATATATTTTTCTTAAAAATATTTTTCCACGTTTTACTACTTAAAGAGATTTTAGTTATAGAAGTAAAGTAGTGATATGTAGAGATATCTAAACGCGATTGACCGGTGTATAATCGATTATATACTTTTCATGCATATGCTCCCCTTCTCCATGTTCGTATTCTATGCAGGACGTTGATATCAATATATCAGTATATTTGTGAAAAAAAAAAACGAACGAAATATGCACCTATGCGAAGCATCGAAATTCCGGATTATATTCGCTCTATTGCACGAAACTTGCAGATCACTGATTCATAAATCGTATATGACACTCGATTTATATTAATGCTCCGTAAATAATTCTTTCTTCGGAGATGATAAACCCGTAAATATGTACTAAAATACATATTATAAATAATTGATTCTTTAATACCGCTGCATCAGACATACGATATATAGAACAATTTATATTTACATAATTATTTTTTCGAAAAAATAAATAATGTTTATTCCCCAGAAAATCACCAACGTAAACGTTGATGCAAGAGATTTCACAACATGTGCTGCTATTAAGCCTTACTAGATCATTAATTAACAATATCTAATTACGCAGATAACATCAGTTAAGATCGATCATGTTGCCAAGTCGAGTATATATGTATATGTATATTTTGCATGTGTAAAATTTGTATACGAAAAAATTGTTTACTAAATATACATATGCATTTAAAATATGCATCAAGATTTCGAGATTTTCAAAAAATCAATCAACGATAATAGAATCCAATATAAATATAGAAAATTATAACTGATCAAATAACATGCAAAAAAATTATTGAAAAGCAACATACCAGGTATAACGATGCTCTGTTGACAGATATACAAGAAATCTAGTTGACGAAGGAAACGGTAGGTTCAATCTTATGGTGTTGTGTTGGGGGGAAGGTCATGGATCAGCCATACATGATCACGCCAACGCGCACTGCGTGATGAAAGTCCTGCAAGGAAAATTGTGCGAGGTATAAAAATGATCGTATTTGATAATGTTTGTTTCTTGAAACTATTCAAGAGCCTATTTATAATAAGTCTATTTATATAATAAAGTACACATGTAGCAATATAAAATCGAGATATTAAAATGTTAGACCAGATACGCATGGCCTGCGAAGTCTGAAATGGAAGAAGGTGTGATGATAGAGAATGGAGAAGAGCTCAAAGAACTCGAGAGCAATATGCTTGATACAAACGAGATCTGTTACATCAATGGTATGATCTTTTAAATCAAGCTATAAATAATAAATTTTACACATAATTTAATGCGTGATGAATAAGCAGCTTCCTCGAAACTTTATAATTTTTTTTGTATAAAAATTTATCTCTCATTGCATAAATATCAAGCCTGAATCACTTTTGCAAAAGCGAAATTGCAAAACAAATTTTGATTCATAAATAAAATTATATATAAACATGTGGATAATAAAATTTGGTGTTCTGAATAATTTCTTATATTTCCGTTCAAGATTCGTTAGGTTTACATCGTGTCGAAAATCCAAGCGCGATGAATCCTGCGATCTCTCTGCATTTATATTCGCCACCGTTCTCAACATGCTCGGTTTTCAACAAGCAAACTGGACAAAAGTCAATGTGTAAAGTCACGTTCTGGTCCAAGTATGGAGAACGAAGAAACCGGGTAAGAAACTGAGATCTGATTATCTCAAAAGTTTCATGTCACTATGTGATTCTCAATCTGTCCGCTTAATGTTCTCATCAAAGAATCTTGTTGCAAATCAAATTTGCATTTATAATTAAAAGTCATTACAAAGCTTTGAAAAACGTAATTAATGCCAATAATTATGTTTTCAGTTTTTAAGTTTTTCGAGCTTTGATCAAGTTAATTAAGTAATATAATTGCCTTATTAAGTGCCTTATCTTTTGCCTTATAAGTATTTTTTTATATGTAAGCAAAAATATAATATAATTTAATTTACAGGAAATTCAAGATGCCAGATCTCCAGAAGATAACTAGTCTAAGTAAGAACGCAAAAATATCATCAGCAATATGCCAATTAAACATCAGTAACATTACAATTAAACACAGTAATGATTTGAAATTTGTTACCTAATTTGTGTATAAATAAGGATATTAACTGTAACAATACATTTATATGCAATTTTCGTCGTACAATCGTTTTTAAGTACTTAAATCTACTTGTAAGAGTCTGTAGATATTTTTAAATAAAAATGACTTTATGTGTTTTCTTCACATTTTTCGTATCGTATTTCTCTTATATAAAAATAAGTTAAATTGTTACTAAATCAATTATAAATATCTATCAAATAACAGTAAAAGACGTATGAAAAAAAAAAGATATATTTATTTATATATTTTAATACCTTTTGCGTCTGCTAAGCGATATTGATGAACAATTTAATCTTCTCTATCAATATGATAATGATGAGTTCAGATTTCACTTTATGTTTATAATTCAATTTAAATTATTATAAATAATATATGAATTTTCGGATTATGCGTCTATATGTGGCTATTTCGTTAAATATTCGTTAATATATTACATCGTACGTTAAATATTCGCTAATATTATTACATTGTACAATGATTTCTGTTTAATTTGTGATTAACAATGGCTAATTTCCAACTTTTAATTTTCAAGTTTGATTTTGAAAATTAATTCTGCAAGTTTTCTATCGATTCACGACAAAGAGTTTTCTCGAAAAGGGCGCGAAATTATTCACATCGAAAAATTAATACGGGATATATAATACGAGATGCCGGAAATAATATAATGATAAATCCCGAACAATTAAACTGAACAATTAATAATAGAATTAAAATAACCGAATTAATTGACAAATAATCTGCACTATGTCCAAAAATGTGTATGAGCGGCACACGTAGGCTTCCCTTTGGCACTACTTGACATGTGAATGAAGATATACGTATGTATGACTGATTTTTCAGTATTGCCAATAGCAGCAGTCTGTATCGGAGCACACAGATGGCCTCTCGGACACACGTGCAGCGTGTCAGGATATTGTACAAGACGATTTTAAGGTTACATCGAGGCTTACCGGCCGAGATTCAGCCCTTAGGCAATAATTATGTCCGCGACGAGTTTAAGAGGCATAAGAAATGCGTGGAGAGCGAGGCGATTATCTTTCTACATGAATGGACCGTGAGTAAATATCATGCGTTGATTATCGAGCGAGCGAGATTGTGCAAAGGTTATGTTTACGTTGTTGGAGAATAGACGAGAATTGTTAACGAGGACTCGAGAGGCTCGCGCGATTGACGAAATATAATTAATATTCCTCTCGTAGGATTATGCGGTCTCTCTCGCTGAACAGCTCGGCTTAAGGGGTCCTCACACGGGACAACCGCTGGGGAAATGTTTGAAGGAGGAGGATCTCGAGATGCTGCGGGACGAGCAAGTGTGTCAGTTGTACGAATTAATGATCGCGGCTACAGGGAAGACGGAGGATAAATCGAAAGACAAGACGTAGTTACACGCGTACATTACATTCGCAGGAACTGTGTATACTCAAAGATCTTTAATGGAATTTAACAGTACTTAAACTGTTAGAATTGTATTGTCTCGCATTGTAAAATGTAAATAAACGTATGTTAAAAATAACTCATCCTATGAACTTAAGTCAGTTTTATAATTATTTTGATGATTACATAATCGTACTGCATTTCTAAGTCAAATAACGTAACGTTACGCGTCTTGATATATTATAATATCGATGCTTTCTGGATATTGTGATAAATATTGATTTCAAAAGTTCAAGGTAAATTATTCTTGTTTACGATAATGGATAACCTTATTTCCACTACTTCCAACGGGCAATAGATTCGTCTACGTAGTGCATAGTTTTATCACGTATGAAAAAATTTTAAAGATGAAATCTTGGCAGGAATCGGCAAGTTTGATATTAGCAGCACGCCATGTGCAAAAATACAATTCCGCAATATCGCCTGCAATTGTAAGTGCATGAATGAACAATGTATATAAATTTCGTCCGCGTGGCAAAACTCCATTTGCATCTTTCTTATTCTACTTTACGATGACGGCGATGACAACGTAGTTTCTTAGTCAACATTTATCCTCGTACATATGTATTTTTATTCATGTATGACATATTGTTAATTAAAACGGAATACAGCCAATACTAACGAATATAACGATGACATATATGTTTTCGAGATAGACGTATTTAAACATACCGATGGATTTATATTTTCAGCACAATTACAAATTGCTATGGTTGAAACGTCATCAAAAATCAAGCTTCATGCCGGGGACGTACGTCTTCCCGGGCGGTATTGTGGAATCAGCTGATTCTAACCTGAAATGGCGCGAAATCTTCGCCGCCTCCGGTCTGAAGAATGACAGTTTCGCATCTCTGGTCCCAAATATTGCGGTGCGACCAGAGATCTATCGATCAAGACCAAATGAACTGCCGAGAGAGATCTCGCTACGCATCACGGCGATTCGCGAGACCTTCGAGGAGGCCGGGATACTGATATGCAAACATAAAGACGATCATACATCTACTAATTGGGCCAAACATGTGTCGAGTAAGAAATTGTAAAACATTGATCAATTTGCGGTGGTTATATAATATCCGTTGTATAATTTTTAGTTCCGAAAAATGAGTTGCAAACGTGGCAGAACAAGGTGCACAATGATGCTACAGAATTCCTTACTCTCTGCGAAAAGTTGAATTGCTATCCAGATTTGTGGGCATTGCGCGAATGGAGAAATTGGTTATCACCTACGGTTATGCCTAAACGCTTCAATGCTGTATTCTATTTAGCCTGCATACCATTGATACCTTACGCTGAATACGAAGCTACTGAAATGGAGGATCTGAAAGTGAGTATATATTTGACAATATATAGTTTTCAATAAAATGTATATCTCTTACAGAAATTAAACTAGAAACAAATTTTAGTGGGAAACACTAGAAAATCTTTTCTCGATGGATATTACAATTCCACAGCCACAACAATATGAAATTGCAAGATTAAATGAATTTAAAAGTATAGATAAGCTACTAGATTTTGCTATGGAACGTAGTACAGAAGAGGCGCTACAGTTGTACTTACCGGTATATAAATTACTTTTTTATTGATATAAATCATGAAGCAAATAATCACAAAAATCTATTGCAATATATTACATCTCATTGTATCATATAAATATATATATTTATATATATAGGTGCTTATACAACTAAAAGATGGTATCGTGCAGATCATGCCTGGAGATACAATGTATTCAAAGGAAGTTAGCTTATCGGATAAACAGCTAATCGATAAATCAGATATTACCATACATGAATATCGGATGATGACACCAATAAAAAATAGAATAGAACTTTGGAATACACAAATCAAAATAATTTTTACTGATGTACATGGTAAAGATAATTATGTGGAATTTCCAATGCCTGGCTATACAAAACAGGCACATGCAGATATTAAAAATAAACTTTAAAAAAATAAACTATAAGATTAATAAAGTGTAAGAAAATATTCTTGTTTCATTTGAGAATTTTTAATCAAATGATTTTCTTACATATTAGACATCAAATAACTTGATAAAGTATTTAGAAAATATAAATCCCTTCTTGAAACAATGATAGAAGAGAAGTAGTTATATCCTTTTGTAAGGTACAAAATTCTTTTGTATTTATATACAATAAATTGTTAAATAAACTATACATGTGAATATATACAGATTATATCATAGAACATCAATTATATATAAACTAGTATTTAAATTTTTCAAAGAATATAATTGTGTTTATATATATATATATATATATATATATATTTATATTTATATATTTATATACAAAGTGCAGCGTGTTTTAACATTGGCGGCTGTTTTGCAGCTAAAAATGGTGCTCTGTAAATGAAGCTTAAATTTCTTAACATATTTTTATTTGATTTCTATCCATGACAAATATTAATTAATACCCAAACTCGAAAAGAGGACCTGTATCGACTGCCCCATGAATCGACCTTGAAATTTATATAGAATGTAGCGAACGCGCCGTTCTCGTTTCGTATTCGGGAAAAAAACAGTGCGAACAGGACTTTAAAGTGTCGCGCGTCGGTGTGCAACGCCATCCTGGGGCAACGCGGCGAGAATCGGCACTAGCGTCTCTCTCCCGACTGGCGAATCGATATTCCGCTCAAATATTGACTCCGCGATTGTGTGTGCGGTGTGTCGCGAGAGCGAGCGCGCGCGAGAGAGAGTCCGTCCCGTGCAGTTAGGCGGTGATGCTCCTTTAAAAAAGTGGAGTGCTCTCCGAGTGCGCGCGCGAGTGAGAGATACACCGTCTCCCGACAGGAGAGAGGAGAGTCCGAGAGTGTGCCATAAGCGCGTAAGGAAGCATAGTTAAGGTGCGTTAGTCACGTTGCGCGCGGATAGACGATCCCGTGACAACGACGACGACGACGAGTACGACGGCGGACGACCGGACGATCCGCAGCGGAGGAAATATGCTGCCGCGGGCGACGACGAGCACGCTGCTCTGCGGGCTGCTGGCCTTGTGCGTCGGGCTCATCCACGCGAGCATCGCGTCCCCCTTCGAGTCGACACCTTCGAGCTCCTACAGCAACGATCATGGTGGAGGTGATTTTCGTCTTTCCGTCTCTCTTTCTCCCCCGCTGTGCCCTACATTTGTCGTTTACCTCGCTCGGCGATCGTGATACGCGTCGCCTTCGAGCGTCGCCGATCGTCGCCGATCGTCGTCGCATATGTGCGTCTCGACATGCGGCTTCCTCTTCCGTCATCGGGGACGAGGACGTCGCGTCGCGTCGCGTTGCGTTGTGTTGCGTCGCGTCGCGTCGCGTCGCGGCGGCTCGCAGGTGCCCGTCGCACCTGCGGCTCGCCGAAACTGTTATGGCGATTTCATTGACCGTGTGGTGCGTGTCTGTGCTCCGTCTCTCGTTGCACAATACGACGGCTTGAACGTTGCACTGCGCCCACCCGGTCGATATGCCGCCGCCGCCGCCGCCGCGAAACGGGCGAGAAAAGAAAGGCGGCTGTTAAATTCTATTCCCTCCTCCCGCCAAGCGCGACCCGTTTTTTCTTCGTGAATCGTCGGGAAAGAAAACGGACACGAGAGAGATTGAGAAAAATGCCGGGGGAATCTGTTTAAGGGGGATCTCTGTGTCCGTATACTTTTGGACCGATCGCACTCGATTGTTGATGTCGAATTCGCCTGACAGATGTTGCGGGGTCTTTCGTGCGACATAATAAAAAAATATTGCGACGCTGGATAAATTCGGAGTACAGCAAGTCTTCGACTTGCTTACAATTAGACTTCCCACGTTTTATTAAAATTAATTCGCTATACGATGTTTCGACTTTTGGCGGCCGAGATCCTTAATATGACGAATGATTAATTTTGTGTTTTTCTACGCTCTTTGAAAATTATACGCCGAAATGTAGAATTTCAGCTTTACGTTTTCGCGTTAATACGTCTACATTCGCGGAATGCCGAAAATAATCGGGTTATGCAAAATTCTGCGATGCCGCTGAAATTTATTCGCGCATTCGTAAGCGACGAGATAATAAAATTTTCCAAACACTGATGCATCTCGATGCGACACAAGATTGCTTGCTGTTGAAAGAAATATAATGACACTGCACCTTTTTTATTTACATTTAATTACATAATTGCCTTTTCGTGTTACATCTGGCAGTGATCGACTGCAGTATTCTAAGACTTGCGTCTGTCCTGATATAAACAAAAAGATGAATGACGTTAGTAGATGAATGCGTGATAATAGACGAATGGTAATAACATCTGGATGAAGAATGACGATCGATTGTCTTATATTACGTGATAATACATTGTATACATTTTTTTAGTGATATAATTTTTTTTTTTTTACATTTTTGTGTGTATATATCTTTTATACAATATATTTTTTTCGGCTTAAATTGCAAAGTATTATGGATACTTAATTTTATATCAACGTACACGACAATATTTCAGAAACCTTTTGTAATTTCGTCTGCTTAATTAAATGCACTTTTCGCGCAAATGGGGCTCGGACCCCTCTGACAATTACTTGGGGTTCGATTACGATCGTTCGCCGAATGACGCTGTTAGTCATGCTCGTCGGAATGACAAACTAGGTGTGAATCACGTTTGAAAAAGGAGTCCGGGGTAAAATTAGACTGATTTCGGGCAAAGCCCGAAAGTAAAGTGATGTGAATCTAATATTCTCGTCGCGACACATCCGCGAAGAGAGAGAGAGAGAGATCGTGTTACGCGTGTTAAAAATATTTGGTTGCATCTCGCAACGCATGTGTGTGTGCGTGTGTGTATATATATTTATGTGTGTGTGTGTACAGAGCCGATCGTTAATTATTCCTAATCACTCGCCGCTAAAATTAGAAAGTCCATGAATGATACATAACAATATGTTTTATATTTCAAATATTTGAAACTTTCTTTATAGCAATCTTGTGTCCCATATAATGGGTTGCACGTCGTGATAATTTAATGAATGTATTTTAGCGATCCTGATGTATTCTGGTACGATAATAGGTCAAGGTATATTTTATATACGAATAGTTAATTAACGATCGCGGTGGTAATTATCGGAATTAGATATTCCATCGATTGAACCGAATATTCTAATGAGATCGCCAGAATTTAAGTTGTGGTTTTATCATTACGACGAGAGATGCGATATTAATTAAGCGATACTATTCGCAACTTAATTTTTTAATTTTTAGATTTACAATAATCTTATGTTACTGTATTCTATAACGTACAGACCTTGCCATTTAAATGAGAAAAATATTTTATACACTTCTGCGATTGATGATTATTAACATATTACGATTATTAACAATTATGATGATTATTAACAATTTATATATATATGTGTGTACATAAAATTGTTTTTTATTATTAAATTAATATTTTATGCTGAGATGAGTCAATTACTTACACATTGCTAGGAATCGCGTGTATATGTTATATGTGATTCCTTACAGAAATCGTTTATATACGTTCATATTTATTGATAGTATAAACTTTTGTGATATGTATGTATATTATTAACCGACTATACAACTGTGTAAGAACTCGCAATGTATATGTGATTTTATTTTGTAGACGGGTTTTTACAAAACGAAATGTCAACTTTGATGCACTCGTTATAACGATAATTGCAGGATAATCGAAAAGCGTATTATGCATACATTTCATAATTGACTTTCATTCCGCGATCGAAAGCGATTGCTCATAAATAATTACTCGGTGCTAGTTCAAAATATGCACGTATCTCTCTCATAACCGCGAAAATATGGAAATCTGATGTTAACATGTAATTCACCAGTTTAGCATACCGAACTGTCACACATTTTCACACCCGAACTTTCGATATAATTCTCTCTAGAATTCTTTTACGAAATATCTTATTTTTCACGAATTTCTCCATAAAAATATCCAATTTTAGTACCGAAAGTCTTAATAATTAAGTTTCATTTTTAAATTTCTGTTAAAATAAAGATACATTTTTTAAATCAAAGAGTGAACAAAAATCTGTCATTGATTACTTTAATTTTTAAAATTTTTGCTTTATTTTTAATTTCTTAAATTTTAAAAACTCGATTTTTTTAAATTTCTATAAAGAGAAAATCTATTCAAGATTGATCTATCCGTCAAAAGTAGTCTGGTGATTATAGGTCACACTGTGTCGCAAAACTTACATGAAAACGTTAGTTTGTTGACTGCTGGCTCAAAATTTCAGCATTAGTAATTAACAGGGTAATTATGAACCACCGTTGCGAGAACGTACGCGAGAACGAATGTTTTTCTTCTAACGTACGCTATATTGTTTAATGTTTTTCTCATTATACGTGTGTTGAAGAAGTTGATAACGAATTAACGGACTGCTGCCCCTTTTGCCACTAAATTTTAAATCCTTCCCTTTTTGTTCGCGGAAACCACACGTAACGCGCGCTCAGAATATTTCCTGATGCTTAATTAAAAAGTTCGCTTGTTATACGCGACGGTAGATTTCACCGGTCTTTTTTAAATGCGCGTTGAAATATTTCAATCGACGCTAAATTGATTCATTAACTTTTAACGCTTTGTTAAAATGGAATTGAATTTAAGATTTACATCACTAAAGCCCGTTGATTTACAATGGCAACAGCATACTGCGAGAAGGTTTCTATTCAATGAAATATCCGGCAATAAGCATCGCAGAACTGTATAGCAATGCATGCTAGACGTTTTATTGGTCGAGATATGATATACTTGTGCCATTATGTAAATTCGTGCGCGAAGTGGCCATAATGCCGATTTCGATCCCCGCGTTTAAGGAGGGACTGTATATTCATACCGGATGCCATACGTTTCGAGATAAATGTTGGTGAAATCGGACTCTCTATCTGTCTTCTTAGAAAAGTTACCTGAGAAAACGAAACGATACCTGCTGCAAGGAATGCGAGTAGGTTCGTTCGGTTGTCGCGATTCTGTTAGAAATAGCGAAACCGAACCTGAGGAGATGGTCCTTTTTTTTCGTGCTTCCACTAAACGAGGAGACGTCGATGCTGATCAGTCGCGTACACGTGTTTTTGCAGTTCCACGACTGGATCTGGAAAGCCTCGAGAGCGGATATCATGGCCTGGTCAAGGAGAACGAAACTCTGGTCGAGGTCACGCCGCAGATCCGCGCCCTGGGAACGAAAGTTTGCTCCTTCCGCATCGCGAACAAGCATCACGGCGAGGCGCCGTTTGAGATTGTCCTGAAGGAGAAAGGGATGGCCGAGCTGCGGGCGTTTCGAGTCCTGAATTGTGAAAAACGCCGTAATTACAAGTTCGACATCGCCGCGGTCGGCTGCAACGGAGCGCAATCCGAGAAGTATGTTCTGCATACGCATATAAAGAGATCAACATTCACTTTTGCGCTCGAGCAATCGCAGTGAAATTTTTTCCCTATTTGCTATATCATAACGACCCGAGTATTAAGTAATATGAGTACAAAAACGTGCATTTACTCAAGAAAATTTTCCGCGATAAAAGTAAACTTGAGGAAAGTAGAGCGGAATGAACGATACGGAAGAACTATACTTAAGTTTATAATTGCGAGAATCAGCCCGGTTCAGCATGCGACTGCTTCAATGCTGAAAAAATTTCTTATCGTATGATGTTCCTGGCACTCAGATAACTTAACTAGAGATTTACACTTTTATACCTCGTCGGGCTTCTTTCTTTGTACAGCACAGTTATCTTTTTCTACTGCAACTCAGATAACTGAGAGGAAAATTTTCGTTGAAAAGTATTAAATAACAATGACTGTAAGATAATATAAATATATTTTATTCAGCCTTTTTAATTTCTAAAAATATGTCACATATATGTATATATATATACATTAGACTCTTCTTGTAAATATATATATATATATATATATATATATATATATATGTATGTGTGTGTGCATGTGTGCGTATGTGTGTGTGTGTATGTGTAAAAGCAGGGTTTTTTCATTAAAATTAATGGACATTTCATCAAATGAAATATTCCCACGGAATTACTCTATTTTGCATATTGATTATGTATATCTATAAGAAAGAGAGAGATATGACAGATCCGTTATGCTTTTGGTTCGAGGGTAAATATTCCACTTTATAATTTTTGCATTATAATTTTAATTTTAATTTTAATTTGTATGCCCAGGGATATAAGTATAAATTATGTACATCGTACACGCGCATTATCACACACATTATTATCATAACACATTAGTTACAAATGTCTAAAAAGTTACAACAGAGCGTGCTCATATGTTACACTATATCAGAAATGTATCGTTTCACCTTGCGTTTATCTGTAGTTAAAGTCGTGATAAGTCATTTTTTTTTTTCTTGCGAATGTAGGTCATCGAATCGTGCGTTGTGCCGGTACAACGCCAATTTTTCCGGTCTACATTGACGCATCGTGTACGCCATAATCCCGACGTGTATCGACTAAATGAGGAAATAACTCCCGGCTTGAGTGCACAAATTTTCTCATTACGAGGCTGTGCGATTTCACACCCGTCCGAAACAATAACTGCCGTCTATTCCCTCGCGTTCGCTCTCGATCTTTCGCCTCGATAAATGTTACACGAAATAAAACATTCGCGATCGCGTAATAAAATTAATAATACATAAAGCAAATATAGAATTTTACGATACATCTCTATAAAAATTGAAATACGTTATATCCAAATCGGTTAAGTTGATTTTTATTTGAAAATTATAAAAATATATATTTGATGTAATTGTGTTTTTATATATAATTTTTTTGTGTATATATGTATATTATAAAACATACAGATAAAACTTAAATTGTGAAACACACACATACGAGGCATAAATCATATAAAATTGTTCAATTTTGCGTGTCTAAAACATAATGTTAGTGACAACTAAGTATAACAAATGTGATAAAATTGTTCAATACATGGGTAAAAAACAGGAAGCTCCGCAATTGTAGAGATAATTCACTGTGAAAGGCTAATACGCCCTGTTTCCAACCGGAATCTCTCTCTCACCTCCACCAACGAATCGACAGATCAATAGTGAAACATCTCGTACATACGTGCACAATGTACGACGCTTTTATATGAAAGATTTCGTGGTGAATTTTTCATACAGCGTGAACGCGAAACGTTATAACGTTATAATTTTACTTTGACGATTGTCATATGGAATTATGGCGATATCGATCGGCTGATATCGCGTGGCTCAACAATCACTGTTGTCTCACTGAAATAATTTCATATCGTAATTTCTAATTAGAATATCCACACGTGCATCCGATATATTATTATGACATTAATACGGAAGTGTCAAGCGAGGGACCGATATCGCTCACAGCAACTTTGTGCCCGATTATTTATTATTGCCTGTTCTATCCTGGCAGATTTTCCACGCATTGATTTAGCCGTGTCTAAAATTTCAAACGTAAATAGATTCAGAGCGTGTATGTAACTCAAACGGCCGTTGTGTGTTTGAACGTGTGTTTTCAACAACGAAACAATTCCGAGTCGAAATTCAATCCTTTTCGATCGTACGGTCTCTGCGGTATCGTTTTATTGACTTTTCCATTGTATGCCACATATTAAATTTCCGATACCCGCACCAAAGTGGATACTGTCATATAAATGTTTTACATTAAGTATATATCGACAGTATTTGTTCGGCCGTAATTCTTTTAAATTCCTTTGCAACTGGCGTACGGAACGGACGCATTTTCTCGTTCTGGACGACAACACGGAAATATTAAAAAATACAAAGTTTCCTGTATCACGGCACTGTAAGCGCCACTTTGTGAAGTATAACTTTTAATTGACTCGAAAAAATCCATTACATTTAAACTCACTTACAAAGATAAGCATATAACTATGGTAGCGTAAAATTGCTATTTTTTTTATCTTGACGTAAAAATTATTAGAGAATACCCTTTATATACTGAAAAATAAATCTCTTTTATAAATCTACTCTGGGGATTGGTGGAATTATATTGCAAATCCTCGGTTGTAATCCGTCCTGAAAATACTCTTTCTGATAGCTGGAAATAAACTCTTTTAAATCCGTTATATAGATGCATTTATGCATTTATAGCTTAAAAATAACTTAAATGCTTCTAATTCATAAGGCTTATCAAAAAATTATACAGATTTGTATGTTTCCAAGTAAATAGAGAAGATGTAGGAAATATCGATATATATAAATTGCACAAAAACAGAGATAAATACAAACGTGAGAATTTGAAGAATTTGGTATTCTAGACTTCTTTACGCATCTCATTCTTCACAATTCTACGATGTCTCGCCATCTCCGCAGAAGAGATACCTTGTAATGTGCGCACACTTTAATATTCCAGCGCCACTGTTCATATTACCGTGGTTGATGTCAACGAATACGCGCCGCAATTCCTTCAGCCAGCCTATGTCAGCACCGTGGACGAGGGTCGCCTCTACGAGGAGGTGGTCCGCGTCGAGGCGTCCGACCGGGATTGCACGCCCAAGTTTGGCGACGTCTGCAAGTACGAGATTCTTACCGCCGATCAGCCGTTTATCATCGACAACGAGGGCGCCATTCGCAACACCGAGCCTCTGGATTACGAACGTTCGCATAATTATATACTCAGCGTGGTCGCGTACGATTGCGGCATGAAACAATCGGCGCCGGCGATGGTGACGGTCAAGGTGAATCGCGTGTGCGCACCCGGATGGCGTGGCATCCCCGAGAGAGTCGACTATGCCGCGGGAGTTGGTTCGCAGCCTCTGTTGCCTTCGGCGCGACTCGACCTCTGCGACGCGCCCTGCATCCTGCGAAACGTGCGCGCCACTCTGACTCTGGCCACCGATCACATCGGCAAGGGTTGCGATCGCGATACTTACGGAGTACGCAGCCAGCGAAAATTGTGCGGCGCCTCGCGGGAGAGCGTTGACCTGTTGCCCACGCCCGGACCCACGAGCTCCTGGACGGCGTCCCTGTCCAGAGATGAAGGTAGAGAAGCTGACGAGATCTTTGAGTTTGATGGCGTGGACTCGGCAGCGATTGTGCCGAATGACGTGCTGGAGCACAGCTTGGCGCAGAAGTTCACCATCGGCGTCTGGGTCAAGCATCGACCACGTCCGCGACAGGATCCGCATGTCAAGGAGCATATTCTGTGCGCTGCTGATGATCACAGTAAGTTTTCACAGTAATTAAATACTAAAATCCGTGTTGTTTTAGTGGCATTATGATATTTTCAGTTAATGAATATTTATTATTTCGAGTTGTACGATTAGTTTTTAACGTTATTGCAGCTTTCTATTTTATTGAATTCGTTTCATTTATTTTATTGAATTTTTTTTCTATTACTTCTATTAATGAATAAAAAATTTTCAAGAAGAAAACTATTATAAATAATTTTCTGTCTTTTGAAAAGCTAAGTTAATTTAAAGTTACCGTTTATACATTTTTAAAGTTTTTAAAGTTACTATTTATATATATTTTTCCGAATGATGTTTTTCCAAAATTTTATGAAATCATAAAGATTAACTCTGTACCATCAACTACGTCATGTTCCATGATGATGTACGTTTATCGCGTTGTTACAATTACCCTGATTGATATTACAGATTTATTAGATTTTAAAGTAGGAAAACAAGGAACGAGCAAAACTAATAATTCCAATTTTCCTTTATCTATCTGAGGGAGATAATAATCATTTTAGACAGCTGATAAGCTCACCGGTCGTTCCGATGTCAAGTGATGTTCGTCGACGTAATCGTTGTTAGCAGAATACATTACGCTCGCCGTCGAGAGTGCGCGCGCTCAAGCATTAAAATATACATGTTCGCTTCGCGGAAACGCCGGAGTATTATCGTGAAGTTTCGAACAAAGCGGCTTAATCCTTGCGCGGAATGAATTTTGGCAAGAAATCAGGTCGCTCGCGCGGCGCGCATTTATATAGGTCGTCGCTTACGCTCGCTCTCTCGCGAAGAGTTAAACTCAAATATCCTGCCTATCTACCTCCCTCCTCTTCTTCCCTTCACCATTCTGAAATACAAATCTTTCTAAATACCGACCGGTCTCTATGGGCGACGTGTAATCCTGGGTTATACAAACGTTCTCTCTCGTCCTTCCTCTTCATGAAGTTCTCCTCTTCGTCTCCTTTCACGTTAAATTCTCCTCTCCCTTTAATACCGTCGTGCGCATATTTATTACGCGGCGATGTCACGAAAGGTGCAACTAATGCTGCGCACCGTTTCAATTACAGAGATGAATAGGCACCATTACGCCCTGTTCATAAGAAACTGCAGATTGATTTTGCTGCTGCGACGCGACTTCTCCGAGGGCGATCCTAACATCTTTCGTGCCGCCGAGTGGCGTTGGAAGCTTGGCCAGGTATGCGATGATAAGTGGCATCACTACGCGATTCAGGTGGACTTCCCGCGCGTAAACCTGTACGTCGACGGCGAGGAGTGGCGTGCCGACGAGAAGAATCCCGAGGTTATCGACGATTGGCCTCTACATCCGGCCAAAGGCGTCAACACCACCCTGGTAGTCGGCGCGTGCTGGCAGGGTTCCGAGAACAAGACTAAACACCATTTCCGCGGTTACCTCGCCGGTCTCTCCGTCTTAGTCGGCCGAAATGAGAAACCGGAAGTGCTCTCCTGTTTGCGACGCTGTCAGGAAGGCATTCACGTGCCACCCATGGATCTGCTGCAACCAGGCACTCAGCTGTTAACTAATTCCGACCTGACCGAAGTGCGCATCGACGGCGACAATCGTACGAACGTGGAGACCCTGCTGCGTCGTATCGGCTATTCCAATTCTCGACGTTTCCCGACGCCCGGTCGCCGTAACTTCCGCCTTGACACGACAATCGTCTGCGAGGGCAGTGAGAACACGCCCCTACCGGTGCCGACTGTGCAATCCTACGTCACTGTACTGCCGCCTCCTCGACCGGGCATCACCGTCAACGGCACCGGTTACGTAGCCAGAGAATACGCAGACTTCCGGCTGGGAGTGCGGGTATTTCCCGACGCGCGCGTCACCGCCGGATCGGCCGCCCGACTAGACGCCTGCGCCGTCAGCGTTTATCCGAGCCTCAATCCCGATCACGAAAGCCTGGGATTACCCGGCGACGCCCTGCTCGCGTTCCACGACATCTCCGCCCGCGTTGATCGGGACGGTGTCGTTCTCTCGGGCGCAGATTCGCCCTACAATTATCAGCAACTGATCCGTCTCATTATGTACACGAACCGCAAGCCGGCTTACTATCTCGATCGCGTCTTCAAGCTCACTTGCTCCGAGCTGAGCGGTCGCTTCGCCAGTAACGAATATGTGCAGACGCTAGCTGTGATTCATCCTAAAGAGAAGACGACTGTTCCCCCGACACCTGCGGAACCGCCTATTGCCAGAATCATGGAACCGGCACCCGGTCATGCGCAGCTTTCTCCGCATCATGCCGATCTGACAGAGGAATACGCTACAGCCGCGCTTCGCGAAGGCAGTAGAACTATCGGTGGCGCCGGTGGTAGCCACGCTGTGACCATCGTGGCCGCCGCTTGCATCGGCTTTCTACTACTGATGGCGGTGGTGGGCGCTGCGCGGGTCCGCGGGGCGGCTAAACGACGACGATCATCTGGTGACGAACTCGCCGCCGAGACAGAGATGGCCTGGGACGACTCGGCCCTCGCCATCACCGTGAATCCGATGGACAGATTGACGGAGCAGGATCAACACCATCAGAGTCAACGGGACGAGGACGTAGACGACTCTGGCAGCTCCGATTCCGAAGATGGCTCGTTCCGGGATGACGACCTCGACAGCTCCGACTGTGAGAACGATTGCGAGCTCAGTAACGGCCGGCACCGCCGTCACAATTCGCCGCACGATCTGGAATGGGATCATCGTGACGTTTAAATCACCCTACTATCTCTACACTGAGCATTCACATCTCCCCCCTTTCTTCGCGGTTTTTGGCACTTGAGAAGAGTACTGGCCGCGTGTCGCTTTCCGCAAAATTGCTCCAACGTTTCTCCACAACGCGGACGGACGACGCGTTTCGTGGAAGTATTCCGCGAAGGAGATTCTCCGCGACGGCTATCGGCAAGTTTCGCGAGTTTATTCTGCGGGAGTAAAGAGTTTCGGATCATTTGTCTTACGGACGTTTCTCGAATGCGATTTGCGTCTGAAAGATCGTTCGCTCGAAATTCTCTTCCCGTGTATCGGATATTACGACGCGTCGAAGAAATTAGAATATTTACTACGCTTTCGAATCTTCAGAATGTAGAGTACTAAGATTTAACGTTCTAACGTGCTTTTCATACCGCTCGATCGACTCTCTAAACGATTATTATCCCTATTTACTGCGCGCGAAAGCGTTATCGCATTACATCCGTCCCCCTTTCGTAGACGACGTCGGTATAATTATTAATGAAGTAATGATAAAACACACACGGCATTCGGTTAGTACTCGTCTGAAGCGCCAGGAAAAATCTGTAAGAGTGCGGGACGCTTTATCGAATAGTTAAAACTCTTTCTACCTATGAACGCACGTCGATGTTTGGTAGAATCGGAAATACACGCAGAAGATACTTAAACATTGCCGGGAATGCATTTACGGCAATTATTAATTTATATTCTTGACTCATTATTGGTAGTAGAGTAGAACAAGGGGACTTTTTTTATATCTCTAACTCTTATCTTTTCTCCTTTTTACTCTATATCCTACGGTTATTGCTATTTTATTATTACTCGTACTAACGATTATAACGCTACGATTATATCCAGCCACTTTATCGATAGTTGTTTTCGTTATTATTTTTACAGGCAGGACGGCCCGGTAGCCGGTAGTTTTAAATGCGAAACAGTGTTGAAGCAATTCTATATTCTTCCTCGTCTTATCGATTAAACTTTCTTACTTAAGACCCACATGCATTTGATCTCATGAATGTAATTCTCTTGCAATAATTGTGTCTTTCGTATTTTGATCAAAAGCGCTCGCGAGCTACAAGCTGATATAAAACTAAACCGGCGGTAAAACGCGCGTGGTAGTTACAAAGTAAGCTGAAAATTGCTCGCTTCAATGTAGCACGTGAGTCGGGCTGAGTCTGGGCCATACGATAACATGCCCAATTTTCCATTTTTATTTTTAAGTCGTTACTCCTTCGATAGTTTTTTCGCACACAATGTTCGCTTCTTTTTCATTAGAAAAAGAGAAAACTTACGGTAGTAAGGACATTGTCACGCATCTTATGATAGGGCTTCAACGTCGTTAAAATAATCAGTATAACATCATATCCGTATACAATGTGTGCGCATACGGAGCGGCCGCTTAATTAAAAGACGTACTGGCCAACTAGTCCGTGAATACTCGGAGAAAATTAAATTCAATATACGATAGAGAACAATATACACAACACGAGAGAGCAGATGCTTCATATGTTACGTAATTTTGTTCCGAGGTATAAATATAGTGATGGACGACAAGACAAGAATTTCAAGATCTTGTCTTGTCTTGATTTTTCAAGACAAGAAATTTGTGTTCTTGACAACTGAAATTACAATTATACATATATATATATGTTATTATGATTTTTAACAAATATTATAATCAGGCCTTTTTTAAATAAAAATAAAAAATTCAAAATTAATAAATGCCAATTTTATTAGCATATTTAATTTAGAACAGCGTTAAGTTTTAATTAAAAAATTTTTTTTTAATTTCTATTAATTTTTAATTTTTTATATTTCTAACTTTTAATTTTTCTATTAATTTTTAATTTTGTTTTTTATGTTTGGTATTTGGTCTTCTTTTGGTTAGATTTTTCAATAACTATTTTATACTTTTTTCATTAAAACATTTTTATAAGTTTTTATTTTTACTTAGCACAATTTTTTGATATCATTTTTGTAGAGAACAATATACACAACTTTATTTTACACAATATTAAAATAATCTAAAATAATTTTTTATGGTTTAAAATAACACTATTTTCTAAATAAATATAATAGTTTTTCACAACTGGCGCGCGTATATTTAACGTCCTTTTTTGCATCTTTTTTTAAAAAGGTAAGTTTTTAGAGCCTATATTATTCTTTTTTGTATATAATAATGTTCAAATAATAATTGTAAAGGAACATATAATATATTGCTTTATACATAATACCAAATAATACCAAAATCTGAAAGAAATGAAAATTGTAATAATTAAATCTTAATAAAGCCTAATACTTAAGCCTTAAATTTTAATAAAACATTTAAATATAAATGTTTGTGTCAAATTATGATAATATTTAACGCGAGGCAATACTTCTTTTGATATTTGATATTCATATTTACTCTTACCAGTAATACAATTTTGTTTTAATAACACTTTATGAAATTTTTTATTTTTTCTTTTCTGTGTCTTTAGTAAACATTTTTCTGTCAAAAACATTTTTTCGATAATTTTAAAAATTTTCAAAAATAAAATCAGGATATTGTAAATAAATATTTATAGATATTATAAAAGTATCAAGAATCTTGCAAAAATCAAGACAAGAAATTGATTGTCGAGATCAAGATATAATAATTCTTCACTTAAAAAAATCAAGACAAGTATGTCCGATTCTTGTCTTGTCTTGTCTTGAATCCATCACTATATAAATATTCATTTTTAATTAATAAAAATTATTTGACACGTGAAGAATCGGCTTATACACGGGTTTATCTTTCCTTCGCGTCGAAAATTCTTTTAATTCTCCTATATAAGTATTCGCGAATTAACGGCAGGTACCGTACGCAAAGGGTTTTGTGCTCGCGACACACACACACACACACACACATGTGCTATATATATATATATATATATATATATATATATATATATATATATACACAGCGTCCATTCATTATTCCGTGGTGAGAGTCGTCTCGAGTAGTAGACGATTATTCTAAAGTAATGCGCAGCGGCTGGAGAAGCTATCACGAGCGTGCTTCTCCCATTTATTTTCCCCAACACAAGACGCGTCATATTGTGCAATCGCTCTCTTTTCGCAGAGGAAACTGAGTTTTACGTGCCTTTTAAGCAGTAGTATACATTGAATTCTCCGCTCCATGTCTAAATATTTTAATAGCTAATCTCAGACCGCGGCGCGTTTTTTCTCAGTGGCCGCTCTATATTGTTGTTATCGAGACTTTTCGCGATATCGTGGCACCCTCGGTATACGGTTTATTTATACGATTTATCGCGATTATACAGCTTTTGCCGGCATCGCGAAAAGTTTCGATTGTATTTTAGACGTTTACGGCTGTTAGGAGTTAAGGATCGGACGACGTTTAATCGGGCGACGTCGCGCTTTCGCTGGACGTGGTTTCCGCGCGACTTGTAGTCATCATCGTTGTCGTTGTCGTTCTCGTCGTCCGGCGGGCTGTTACGAGCTTCGACATACAATGCCTGTCGATGGTTTCGTATCGGAAAACGCGTCATACACGTGCAATGATTGCAGGGTACATTAACTCTCTCTTTCTCTCTCTCTCTCTCTCTCTCTCTCTCTCTCTCTCTCTCTCTCTCTCTCTCTCTCTCTCTCTCTCTCTCTCTCTCTCTCTGCCTTTTAAAATGGTGACATGACGATTGCGCATTCGTACTCGCCGCGAAGTAATGAACGGATTTTCATGTGTGTTTGTGTGTTTGCATAATAATCTAGAACTATACCGAATCGTTTGGCGGAGGCACTTAGTACCGAAGAAAACTCGTGTACGGATATATCTATATTCATATAGGAAACTATAATGAACAATTTATTTTTTCAACGAGCATATCATATCATTTTTATAAGGGATTCGGCGTCGAAAACGTTTTTTGGGAAACCTTTTGTCAATGAGCGATCCTGCGATCCTGCGATCCGCGGTCGCAAAACGTCGTCACACTTTGCTATATGAAATGCAATTTCTTTCTCGTTGTCCGTGATTTTCCAGGGACAAGTTTCTTTTTCCTTACCTCCATTCTGAAGGGAAGAAAGGGGGGAGGGGGGCTATTCTATATACGATATACCCTCTCTTACGCATTTCTTCGATTCGCGCTAGAGCAGATACAGAATTCAGATTGTTCTAAATGAGAAAACGGAGGTCGATGACTATGTAGGAAAAAGATAAGGACGCGTATGATCGTTTATCTGTTCCTGATAACACCAGATCACATATACATTTATATACGTAATACCGGTGTGTGTACTGCTTGCTTTTATACTATTTTTCCTTTCTAGCATTTTCCTAACGTGATATCATTATTGCAACGCGAATCTCATCGCGCACACGCGTGTAATGTATAATCTCGCATTTTATAAAGATCTATAACACAACACAGTAAAGGTATCGATAAAATCCACCAAGACACTTGACTTCCACATGAAAGTTCTTCGGAAGATCCGACAAAATTGAGGAAAGATCTGGCCTTTACGACTGTGTCTAAATTAGCTTACGTAAATGTACACACGCGTGTTTGTATGCTTAATCTTCAAGCATGAGTGCACGATGAATTATACAGTTTGGGATGAGATATGGGATTCCTGTTTCGTTTGATCGTCGTACACGCGATATATATCATAATACTTGATCATCGTACACGCGACACCGTAATGACTACATACACCCTCTTCTCGAGTGCACGATGTCGAGGTAACGAAGCTAAGAGAGCGTGAAAAGATCGGTATGAAAAAAAAAGATATTTCGCAAAAAATAATTATACTCGACAACCGTATACGTAGGGTATCCCTTTTTTTACACAATTCTATTTTCATCACTCGAAACATTTACGATTTAGAGAGATCTTTACTTCGATATTCTAAAAAATATCTTCTATTGCCTCAAGTAACAATATCTCTCTTTTTCTTGGTCTTGATACACGGATATTTTGAAATTAGAAGTAATATATGTGTGACAGAATATTACTTGATATTGATATATAGTTATAACTTAAGTTATCTAAAAGTCGAATTATTAGAAAAGAAGATATATGTGGTAATAAGATATTTATAATTTAAATACTGTAAAATAAGGGGCGCCCTAATCCATCCGGACATCTTTTCGCTATTCCGAAAGAAATATCCGAAAGAATTTTCTTTCAATCGATAATCAAGAAATCATTAAGATGAAAAAGAGATTCGCAAAGACGTAAAACTAATCGGGTAGCGCCCGCTCTAAAGATATGTACTTAATTACTAATTAACAGAAAACGGAAAAACACTACGCAGAATAAACCAACTAGATGATACTATTATATAATATGTATACATACAAAAAAAGAATATATCTAAGCTGTTTGCAAATGATGACGATATAAAGGGGAAAAGAGGGAAAAGAGAAAGGAAAGGAAAATGAATTTGTAATGTACCATTGTATTTTGTAGGCAGCTAGAGAGTGTGTACGTATACATATGCATAGGTACCCGCGTGTATGTATGTACGTATGTATGTTTACGTATATAAATATACATACACTCTACCCTCTTGTCTCACTTATACACACACACGTACGCGTACCATTTGCGGAAAACAGAGGAATATTTTGGATTTAAAAAAAAAAACAAAAAACCAAGGACCGAGAAAGAGCTTGCGTGGAAAAATGTCGGAAGTTGTAAACGCGCCAGATTACATTTTCCGAATTTCCGAAAGAGAGACTCCTCTCTCGCACGCGTCTATCTCACGAAACGAGGGACACACATATTCTCTTCGGCGCATATTACATTCGCCCGCTACCACCGACGCGTATCGACTTTTACATACACATACACTCTCACGTATCTTCGATGCGACGACAGTGAAACCGTGCATGTATAGACGCGCGATCACGCGCGCGTGTAAATCGAGAAATTATAACGCTTTGCGGGGCGAGAACGCTCGTGTCGTTCGTCTGATCCTCCGCTTTTAGCTTCTCTATTCGCGCACGCGAGAAGCAGCAAATGGAAATGTAAAAAGAAAAAAAAATAAACATTAATCTTGCAGCGATTCATAATAGAGCAAGATTTAGCGGTGCGGCAAAAATTTTCCCTTAGGGACGAAAACGCTCGCTAACAAAATTTGATTAAATTTTTGATTCACGCACACATTGCGCAATACATAAGAATGATCCGATCGTGATTGATTTTGTATTGATAGGTTTCATTGAAACGAATTCAAATTTGAAAGTTAACGAGGTTGCTGCGTATATTTTGTGGAGCACATTTCAATTTTCCCGTATTCGAATGATTTGGGATATCGGAATTGTAAGCTTATAATTAAGCCACGGAAAGTGTACGTTTGTAAAATACATATGACATATCTCTCATAAAATATACTAAGCGCGATCACTCCAGAACTTCGTTATTATTTCTCTTTATATATGCGCGATGCTTAAAAGAAGATAAAGGAATAGCTTAGTAATGATATAATCGGACGTTAACAATAAAAAGTAAATTACACGACGGTGGTGTAATGAGTGAAATAATCAACTACTTATTAGCTAGGCCGTAGTGGAGTATCACTACGTGCCGACTAAATTCCCTCCCATCGCAGATTGATTGTGTGTTAACTAATAAGATTAAATAACGATTTAGTACAGTTAAGGAATTTAATTATTATGGATAAATAAATAAATAAAAAAAAATACTATCTGTATGCTAAGCACACACACGTTTCAAGCCGTAACGTGACGTATGGCTAAGGCAATGTTTACGACTTAAACGAGTTTTTAATTTTAACGTGACACACTGAGTTACTCGGCGCGTCTGCACCGCGACGCACAGAAACGTCAAATTACCTTGTTAACTCTGCAAACTGAAAGATTGTTCAAGATAAAAAAATGAAGTATTAGCAATAGTATAACTATACACACACATGTACACGATATAAGATCACGCGCGGCCGCATATACACGCTGCACAGGCTAGGAAAAATGAAATACTATCTATAACGACATTATAAATAAATATTAAGACGTCAACTGTATTTGTTTAATAAAGATGTACATTCGACATGTAAATTGACCATTGAGTATCCGGCAGGTCACTAATTTTGATAGATTTCTTATTTGGATTTGATAAGATTTTTATTTTGAACGACAGATTAAATGTGTCTCGAATATTATTCATAGATTATTTTTGCATTTGTGCGATATGTGCGATTTAAATGGCCTGCCGGTTAAAAATGGACATTGAATTATTTCTATTCTCTTCTATATATTTCCCTTTCATATTTTTGTCCTATAATTCATGTTTTATTACCGTAAATCTTATGCTAAATGAGCGTTTGAAGAAGCGAAACTAAGTATTTATATAAATATCTGAAGTTTTTTTTATTGATATATATTAAATAAAAATTTATTTGCACATATACAGCGTGAATAATATAGCAGAACTATAAATATTATGTTGTAAATCTGCAGTTTTTTAAATTATATAAATGAAAACTAATGTTTTCTCACACAATAATTATTTACAAATATATCAAACATCATATATACGTTTGAATATTACAGTTCGATGCTCTACTTCAGATTATCACACATGAGAGATATACCTCACTAAAAAACCTTGAAATTTATGTTCTATTATATTGATATCTATAAACGATATATATATATTTAATTTTGAGAGATTACATTCTTCGGAAAAATTGTTCAAAGATGTAAGAAGATGTTACTGCAAGAGATTTAGTCTTGAAGAGTTATACAAGTAAGTATGGAAAATGTCGAGATTATATCTTCTTATGTATATTTTTTAGTAAATATCTTTAATAAAACAAAAAATTATATTATTTATTATTATATTATTTTTTATAATAATGTTCGTAATGCAAAATATTGTAATAACTTTAACCAGTCCTGTCGACATGTAGTTATTTTTTTCTAACTGCATTCATTTTTTTGACATTTTATATATATTAATATGTATTATATATATGTGTGTGTGTATGTGTGTGTGTACGTATTATATCATTTATATATTCATAACAAAATAGAAAGATTAGATAGTCTAATTTTCAAAAATGTAAAATTACTCGTATGAATTTTTCTTATATCTTGTCAGATAATATGTGAAATATGGAAATAAGAAGGTAATAATTAATTTAAATATTTTCATTTGTTTTTTTGTGATTTCATAATAAATATTAAAACACTAATATGAGATACAAGAGAACGGAGTGATATATAATATGATATACAGGGTGTTTCGTTTTAAATGATACAGTCGATTATCTCGCAAACCGATAATTTTATTAAAAAATTTTTCAGACGAAAGTTGCATAGTTTGAAGGGGGACACATGATGGAAATATGAACTTGACCTTGAGAGACCTTTTCAAAGTCAGGTCAAGATCATTAATGTTTTCTTAAATAGAACCCCCATTTTTTATTACATATTCTTGTAGCTTACCTCGAGAGCTTTTCGAAACAATATAATAAAGTTATTATTTGTTAAGTGCTTTTCGAGTTATAAGGCTTGAAGTTTACAGTATTTTGACATAAAATACAAAATATCTTGTAAAATATGTGTTTTTTTTTACACCAATTGATTGGTCTCTTTATTCTATGCATAAAAGAATTAAGGTAAGATTACTGAAAACTGAATATTTTACAAGATATTTTGTATTTTGTCAAAATAATGTAAATTTCAAGCCTTATAACGCAAAAAGTACTTAACAAAAAATAACTTTATTATAGTGTTTTGAAAAACTCCCGAGATAAGCTACAAGAATATGTAATAAAAAATGAGGGTTCTATTTAAGAAAACATTAATGACCTTGACCTGACTTTGAAAAGGTCACTCCAGGTCAAGCCATATTTTCATCATGTGTCCCCCTTCAAACTATGCAACTTTCGTCGGAAAAATTTTTCAATAAAATCATCGGTTCGCGAGATAATCGACTGTATCATTTAAAACAAAACACCCTGTATAATCAAAACCTATATGTGAACTTAGCACCCCTTTTTATAAATTAAGTTTTCAATAAATAAAACGATAGTATTTTGCTTGTAGTTGTTTGTAGTAACAATATTTTCGTTTGTAGTTCAAGCCATAAAAAAATAAAAAATTTTTAAGAAATGACTGTCACCCGATTTAAAGATATCTCAAATCCGCTTGCACTGTCCTCTTTAGAATCGTTTGTAGTTGTTTGTAGTGATTTTGCTTTCGTTTGTGGTCAAACCGTTCAAAAGTTATAAACATTTAATCAAATAGCCAAGAGCTAATATTGTTATTTGTTGAAATATTTCAAATCCGCTTTTGCAGTCCTCTTTAGAATCGTTTGTAGTGATTTTGCTTTCGTTTGTAGTTGAACCGTTCAATAGTTATAAACATTTAAACAAATAGCCAAGGGTAAACTTAGTCAATTTTAAAGATTTTTCAAATGCGCTTTTTCCAGGTGATTCAGAATCGTTTGTAGTTGTTTGTAGTGATTTTGCTTTCATTTGTAGTCGAACCGTTCAAAAGTTATAAACATTTAAACAAACTTTTGATAGGTTCGACTACAAACGAAAGCAAAATCACTACAAACAACTACAAACGATTCGGAATCACCTGGAAAAAGCGCATTTAAAAAATCTTTAAAATTGACAAAGTTTACTCTTAGCCATTTGTTTAAATGTTTATAACTATTGAATGGTTCGACTACAAACGAAAGCAAAATACTACAAACAACTACGAACGATTCTAAAGAAGACTGCGCAAGCCGATTCGAGATATCTCTAAAATTGACAAAGTTATGTTATTTGTTTATTGCAAAAATGCTGTAATTTTTAAACTATTTAACTACAAACGAAAGGAATATCACTACAAACAACTACAAACGATTCTAAAGAGGACTGTGCAAGCGGATTTGAGCTATCCTTAAGTCGAATGACAATCATTGTTTAAAAATTTATTTTTTTATGGCTTGAACTACAAACAAAATACTATCGTTTTATTTATTGAAAACTTAATTTATTAAAAGTCGGGTGCTAAGTTCACATAGGTATAATCAAAAAGATTTCATTTCTGATAATATCCTGATTATAAAGAGTCTCTTTCGTGCAATACTTGTTTTGATGTCATATATTATATTCTTTTTACGCTGTATACACTTTCATTCCTCAGTCCTTATTTCCATTTTCTATTGTCGAAAGGAAAATATTTATATTTTTCTTTCGACAATTTTTATTACAAACTTATTTCATATATTATTATCCTACCATTATCATTTCGAATATTTATAGTAGGATGCACCCTTCATCTCAATATCAGCAAACAATGATTGTTGTCTCGCTATTGTTATGAGAAAACAATTTTATATTTTCAGCGCTCCAATGTAATAATGCTCCCTGACAAACGACGCTCCATACATAAGGAATGAAGAACTCTTCCGGTTGTTCCTCTTCCACATATTTGAACTTTAATTCTGGAAATTTCTATAAACAGCAATATATATGTAACAGGATTAAACAATTTTTATAATAATTTAAATAAATGGCATAATAATTTCTATAACAATCTCTACATACTCTTAAACGATCCCGTGGCCATTCTAAAGTTCCTTGCTGTATAGTAGCCAATACTTGGCTAACACCGAGTTGCGATTGATCTGTTCGCTCCAATTTATAAGAAAAGAAATTAATCACCTAAAAATCAGACATGTTCGAAAATTTCGATTACTGCATTGATTTAAATTTATAGTATATCAAAATATCTATATGCAAATGTTATATTATTTGATTTAACACTTACAGAATCAATATTTTGCACAATATCTTGGAAAGCAGAGTGCATTCTAAACGGTTGAAAGACATCCTTTTTATATAAGAGAGTGTAAATTAAGTTTGGATTGTACGCGAGTCTGTGAGTTAAACAACTATTTATAATTTCTAGCACCATCCGTAGGACCTCCTCAAGTATGGTTAAGTCTTGAATCTGCAATATATATTTTAATTGACAGTACTGATTTATTTATTTATTTATATACGATATATCTTATATATAAATATATATATATATATATATATATATATATATATATTTACCAAATCTGTGTTTGCAATGGTGGCATTTCCATTAACAGTCACATTAATAGTACTGTCAGAAGAAGTTATCGGCTGTGCTTGCGCTCGAATTTTTGCTTCTAACCGCGCGTGCTTTTTCGCAAGAGTCTCGAATAAACTCAGCAATCTCTGACTAACATAAGGATGTAAGGATGTGAATTGGGCAGACATATTTGCCAAAGCTGCTAGACAGTTTGTATGAAGATATTTATCCTAATAATGATAAAGAAATATGATTTTAATTTGTAGATGTGTGACTTTAAATCAATATATGATATAAAGAGAATGTCGCATACTTACTCTCATTTTAAACATATTATATTGTATCGTGCGGATCACAACAAGGATTAAAAGACCACCTAATGATATTTCGCTTATGGATCTCTCGGTGTACCATGTTACACCTTTGAGCATCTTGGGCAAAATAATATAATTATTAATCATTACGTTAATCATTACAATTACATAAAGTATTATAACACTTACAATTTCATGTATTCGTTTGTTAAACGTTTCATCTTCACTTAAAATTAAGAGAATGATAAGGGACATGTAAATATGATGTGATGTATTGTTTGGTGCATGATATAATATTTGTAATATTGGAGTTACCTATAAATAATCATTTCAATGTATGAGAGATCATTAAATATTAGGTGTAATTACTCAAAGAAAAAAGAAATGAGCTTTTAGATCACTTGCCAATAATTGTATGTCAGGCCTTTTCATTATGTCCTGTTTCACGCTCGAATTCCTATGTAACAGCATATAGAGCAGGAGCGTGATTTCATCTGTATTTGGTATTTTACAAATGGTGCTATATAGTTTATTTAGATTGAATTTAAAGATCTCAATTGTTTTCGTTTGTGACGTAGGTTGATCCTCTGCAAAAGAATACTCCAATAATTGGATATTAAGAATTTATACAAGAATAATCACAATTAAATTAGATTAACCCAATGCATATCTCACCTTGCATATCTATAAAAGAAAAAAGCGCGTTTCTATATGGGTTTTGCGTAGCAGTACAATGATTCGTCAGAATCAATAGAAGTAATAGAGACTGACTAGCGAGTGGTGTTTCCGTATCGCGCTTTTTCTCTTCGTCCTCAGCAGTGCCGTTATGTGCAATCTGTATATTTTTCGAACCACTACCAATGCCCATTTTTATTACGTTCCACAACCCGGCTGAAATAATGCTTTATATTAACGCTTATAAGATAGATCGCCCGCGTTTTGTGATATTGTCATATTTACCAGCTATACTGAATACAATACTACCCCCAGGTTGCTGCGTCAGCAATCCCGGAGGAGCGTGTTCCTGTTGTATAAAATTGTGCAACAGTATACACACCACAGCAGGTGCTTGTTGGCTCGAATGTGCATGCATCGCTATCCTGTATACAGTGCTATATTCGGCTGCAGTTTGAGAAAATAATTGCACCGAAAGTAACACGAGTAAACAATTAATTGCTTCCAAATGAACAACATATGTAAATTCACTAAAAAAAAAAAATGCTGATTTATAATACACACATGTATAGTAAATGTATTTTAAATATTTTTGAAAATGTACATACACATGTATATGTAAGTATATCATCTCCACTTACCATAAAGGTACATCTATAATAAGTTCTATCAATGCATCAAAAAGTTCTTCCAATCTAAGAGAAGACAGTGCTTCATTTGCTGAAGTTGTTTGTGGTGCTTCAATGTGTTTTAGCATTTCTTCCTCACCAACAGTCTCAATAAAATACTTCAAAATGCATCTCACGGCAAATAGTGCATTGTATGTTTGCCATGTTGATATTATACTGTAGATACAAATATAATTTTCAAACTTATACAATTTAGGATATGGTATATATTTTTATAAACAAAATTAAAACTTTTCATATAAATTTAGCATTATATTAATTATAATGTATCATAACAAAGCAACAGTGGCTTACTTTTGATTTTGAACAGGTGCTAGCAGTTCATTGATGCGTACAAGCGCTACCTGTATCAGAGTACCAAAGTTGCCAGTAATCAAATTATTGACAAGCAACTGTTGACATGATAGGTCTAGTCTTGAATCGAGTTCTATTTGATCGTTCCTTGTAATAGGTGGTCGCATGTTGTAAGATAAAAAGGTGTTCCAGAATGGATCATTTGCAAGTATACTTTGCTTCCCACAGAATCTTTCCAGGTATACATTTTTGGAGAGATCTTCATAGCGACTCGGCGTTGTACCCATTGCTTCTATTAAGCTTCTGAAAATTAAAAAAAGCAACGTCTCGATATCTCAAGTAAACAATTCTTCTTTTTATAAACTTATATCATTTTTTATTTAGATACATGTAATGTATCTAAACGTGTAAACTAATACGTGTAATGTAGATAATATATATATATATATATATATATATATATATATACACATGCTTATATGTAAGCAAAAATAATATAACATAATGTTATATCAAGAAATATCAAGCAATTGGCATATTCTGTTGAATATTTTGTTGCATATTCTGTTGAATTTGAAAGATTCTTTACACTATTGACAGCAACGCATAAACATAAAAATTTCTTTCTGAAAAAATACAATCAAAAGTATCGTTGACAGTTTAGTTTGACAGCAGCTTAGCACTTATGTTAGAGTGAATTGACAGGAGTAATCGCGCGCGATTGATCGCGAATATTTTAACGATGCAGTGCACAATCATATTAGTACGTTACTTTTCCAATATAACAATAGAATATTATTTTGCCGACGAGAGTATGCGTAAACGTCGTGACGGATCAAACGAATTAATAACCTTCGCACGTCATGTATCGAGAATGGTTCGGCAGGATTGCTGATCACTCCTTATTTCAGCGGTTATTTACAATTGTAATTCTCTATCACTTGAGACATCCGCACTTGATTCAGCCGCTAAAATAAAGTACACTTACAAAATTACAGATATTATTAATAATCAGTTGAGTCTCATATGACGCATTGACAGAGAAGAGTTCCACACTGCTACCAGCTGACGTATCGATATAGTCGATCACTGACAAATCAATCCTATCGTATCGACCGTCGTATCAAAAAGAATCGTATTAAAGATTTTTAACCGCAGATGTCTCTAGATGGCTATATAATGATCGTACGTGAATGAAATTTTCGTCTATAGATGCTATAGATGGCTATATAATGTTCGTAACATGAATGAAATTTTTTTCTTAGCACAAATATGGGAATTATAAATAACTGTGCGTGTCTTTATTTTTAACTGAAATATTGTCTGCATTTATGTATGAATAAGAGATTTATAACGGGTTATTCTAAAAAAAGATGTATCTTTTTAAAATACTTAAAAAGAAATATATGAAACTGATTTTTATTTGGAAAAAATTCAAAGAAAATTTTCTTACTGATTAATCTAAAAGCGCTATGTTTAAACAGTTTAAATGTTCTTTATGTATATATGTCACAGATGTCTACACTAGTATATCTGTATGTGTATATCTAAAAAATAAGACAAAATAAATTGGAATAATATTGAATGACTAATATATACATATATTGTAAATTAGAGATTAGTTTTTAATATATTATCATTTATTTTATTGTTTGTTAGTGTATGCTCTCTATATTTAGGCATACAGAATAATTGTTAGAATATCATTGATTTTTTTCTATCACACATACCTGACAATAATAAATATCTCAAGAACAAAATGAATTCGTAAAAAATGTTTTAGATAAAAGTTGTTTGGTTTTGAATGGGCTGTCAGACGATGACATTTATGTATGATCTTGGATGTCTTGTTAAAGTCACATTAAAGTTACTTTGATTTTTGTAAATAGGAACCCCAAATTTTTATCGTATATTCTTGTAGCTGTGATGTCGAGGCGTTTTTAAAATGATATAATTTGATTCTTTTTTATTATAAACTTTCATTATAAACTTCATTTATATACATATATTAATTAATCTTTGTAATGAACTATTTACTTTTGCATTGAAATATATATTATTTTTATCTCTTATTACTACTGAAATATTACAAAGATCGCGCATTTTGCATTATCTATCACTTTTATTTAAATGATAAATATATCAATCTTTTTGCTA
Organism: Lasius fuliginosus; assembly: GCA_949152495.1. Taxonomy (NCBI): domain Eukaryota; kingdom Metazoa; phylum Arthropoda; class Insecta; order Hymenoptera; family Formicidae; genus Lasius; species Lasius fuliginosus. The sequence goes on along the minus strand of OX424446.1, from coordinate 11,106,500 downwards.
TTTATTCATTTGACAGTACTATGAATATTACACAAGTGTTGCTTTTGCAAACTTCCTATGAACAATTCTTGGACATCATATTTGAATAATTAATTTGTGCATACTTTAAATTTTCATATTTTCACATTATCACATAATTTTGTTATAAAATTCATGTATCTTACTCATTAGATTCTCATTTGTGATTTGTAATTTACTAGAATATTATGAAACGCGCGTTACACATAATCTATTTTTCATGCCCTACATTATTTAATAAACAGAATCACGGAAAAGAGGCAACAATAAATTTCGAGATTTTAAAAAGGACTTTGATACATTCAAATTTCGATTTAACATGCCTTTTTTGAAATGGATTTCGAGAGAACTTTGGTTTGTACATACATTCGAATATCGATTTAACATGCTTCTTTTAAGAGTGGATTTATCGATGTAATGCTATATTCAAGAGAGATATGAAAATGAAATAGCACAAGTTAAAAATTATCATAATATTATTACATTTTAAACAATTTTGTTAAAGGCGACGTTACAAAAGATTATAAGCTAGCATGAGAAAAAGAGAATGCATCAATGTCAGTGTCGATCCAAGACGCCAAAGTGCCGACATTTGCCAACTTTGTAATAGGTGGCATATCGGGGTAAAGAAATTCATATCTTACATTTCTCATAATAATAAAAAAAATTATTTCTCTACTCTACTCACTCGATGCGCAAATATATAATATATGCGCAAATATATAAGAGTAAATATTTTCGTAGTCGATGAGTTTTATTTTGCTAATGACAGAGTGACAGCTCAGATCGCAACGCATCCTATGGATGTTCTTAAAATACGCATGCAAGTGTCGCGTAATACTTTACGCGATACATCATTCCAAACGTTTAGCACGAACGGAGTTCGCGGTTTTTATACAGGACTGAGCGCGGCTGTTCTTCGTCAATTGACTTATACCACTAGCAGGCTTGGGATTTACACCACGTTGTTGGATATCGGGAAGTAATGGCAATTATTGCATATCCTGAAAAATAGATTGTAACTCGTAGAGCTAAATTATCATGGATATATCATGTATAAATTGATTGATTTGATATTCATTGCCTATGTTTTAAATGTCGGCTAAATTTTTTCTTCTAGTCAACATTTTGGCTATTTAAATTATGTAACGATGATTAGTCTCGGGATGATAGCTGGCATGATGGGCTCCTTTATCGGTACCCCGACGGATTTGATATTGATACGTATGGTAGCTGACATAAATTTGCCAGCAGGTTATTTTTACTTTTCTTTTCACTTCTTCTTTCTCGATATGATTTAAGACAATAAAGAGATATAAGCGTTTTAAACGCGTTATACATTTTTGTATTAATATTTAGAAAAGCGGAAGAATTATAAGAACGCTATCAGTGGCATCTTCGACATATGGAAAACCGAAGGATTTACCGGATTGTGGAGAGGAGCGGTGCCAACGATGGGCAGAGCAGCGATTGTCAATGGAGCACAATTAGGTACTTATACTAGAGCGAAGATGATGCTGCAAGACACAGGTTATTAAAATTTGCAATATTATACCATTTCAATAGATTCTCAAGAAAGAAATCTAATATAATTAATAATGATTTACCATCGCGCAATGATCTTAATTAGAGATTTAATAATAATTTGCTGATAAATATTTTTAATACGACAGGATACATCCAAAACGGTATATCATTGCAATTTGCCGCTGCCTTGATGTCCAGTATAATTACATGCTTTGCCTCGATTCCGGTGGACGTTGCTAAAACTAGGTAAAGCGATAAAATTCTAATGCAAAACATATGTGATTTAGCTCTTTAAATACATGTTTTTTTATAGGATTCAAAATTGGAGACAGTCCACGAAATCACCTAATATCATGGCTATGATCGTTAATATTGTTAGAACAGAAGGCTTAATATCGTTATGGCGTGGTTTTCTCCCATATTATTCTAGAGCAGCACCTAACACTGTAATTACCATGGTATGCGCCGATCAACTTCATCAAATGTATTTAACATTTTTCCCGGTGTCGTAATAATGAAGCGTGCTACAGAATATGATTAAAATAAAATAACAGATAGAAACTTGCAATTACTTAATTAATTTAATGACAATATTATTTCTCAAAACGTATCAAACGTATAAAATTTAACTTGAAATTTTTCGTACACGATACATTTACAATTTTCCGAATGTATATGATATATAAAAATACAAATGTGCGAATTTTAATTTGCACAATTTTTTATTATTACTGGGTATATGTTCTATACAAGTTCATCAATTGCTCGTTGATAACAAGAGTTAGTACCGTATGCGGACCTATTCTGCAGTAAGTCGGCCAGAAACCTTTCCAGAGGGATCCTACCCCCTCGTTTTTTGCTATCGACATCATAACTGCGATCATGCCTGGAGGTTTCTCGATGCTCTTCATGTTTTGTATCCTGCAAATATGAAATAATGATAATCTATTCAAACCTTTTTAATGACTAGTGTTATTCAAAAAATTTAAAGCATTAAAGTGAATGTGATAACCTGGTCTTGGTAACATCAAAGGGCATGGAATTAAAAGTAGTGAGAAATCCTGATACCATCGATGCACCAAAATGCAAACCTATGCCTTCCTTAACATTCACTACGAAAGTCATTGGCGAATAATTTCTTGTGAATTATAAAAAGACCCAAATAATGCGTAAAAAATGTCTAGAAACATTTCTGAGAATTTTTATAGCATTTTTTAGAAGCTCATGGTGATATATGATTTGATTCAAGAAATCAAAGCATCAAAAATACGAATTACAAGATATTAAAAACTGATTAAACATACTTCGTGAGGCTATCAAATGCTTCACTTGACTATAAGTTGCCAGCTGCGAAACGTTAACGACAACAGCTCTTCCTATCGTAGCCGTGCTTCCTCTCCAGAGAGTGAACACTCCTTCCTCTCTAGCGATTCTGATAAACGCGTCGAACACATTCTTGTAATTTCTTCGTTGGTCTAAACATAAAAAACTAAATAATTTAGATTTAATCTGAGCATTAAAAAATAAAAAAATTAAATAGTTCTCTTATGAAAGAAACATTTTCTCTAATATCGATAAAAATTAGTGCACTAATTACCTTATTTAAAAATTTATCGTTACCTATTGGCAATCTACCATCTGTTGTCATTCTTACGAGAGCAACGTCGGCTGGTGTTCCAACAAAAGATCCCACGGCACCAGCGGTTCCAGCCATAAGCATCAAAGTAATGAAGTTGGGACGACCGATGTATGTTTGTCTAAATGCGCATCAAATACAATTAACTTTTTTTCCGAAATTGCAGCCGAATGTGACTTTAATTATACTATTTATTATGATTATGTAATTAACACAGCCGGTAATAAGTCATTCAAATGTTCCTCTTTTGGACTTTCACATTATTCAAATCTTATTATATACCTTTCCTGACATTTTTTTTTTATTTGATCGCGATGACATCTTGATTTACCTCCAAAAATCTTGCAACTGATTATAAATCCCGAGTCGCACGGTCGTGTATGTGGCTTGTCTCACAAGACCGGCTGTCAAACCGCTATAAAACGAAGCGATGCCCTCTTTGCTGTATGTTGTGCTAATTATGTTCAAAATCGATGCTTTCCCCTTGTGTACTTGCATTCTGTTTTTGATTACGTCCATTGGGTGAACCACGCAAGTTCCCGCCATTCTGAGATAACAGTGGATATTTAATAAAATGCTATTATGCTAAAATGCTAATATTTTATTAATTTAACAATATTACAAATTACCCAGAAACTCCACCTAGTAAAAAATTCATCATTGGTGGTATAGGTTGTGTTCTTTTTTCTTTCGACTCTTTATCTTTTTCCGACATTGTCAATAGCTTATTGTATTTGACGAAATAAGTGTATTTATAAATGTATTTGACATAAATAATTTGTTTTTCTTCTCTTCAAGATAACTTTAAAATATTTTTTTCCCATTTGAATCTCATCTCAAGTTGAAAGAAAAAAAAAATATATATATATATATATATTAAAAGCTTTGTAAAACGTTAATTAATTATGTTAAATTTTATAAAACTTAACCTGTTGTACATATTTTAATAAGATGATGCGTTTTACATTTACAGTGTGAAATTGAAATATCGATACTTATTCGATATATGTATATACAAGGAGATCCATATAAGCTTTAACAACCTTATAATTCGAAATATACTTGACCAGTCATAATAAAATTTATAGGGTGTCGATACCGCGCAGGCGGTACCAAAATAAAAAAATTAAAGTTTATAAAAAATGAGGATTAAATAGTGCATATTGTAAAAAATTAAACCACAAAGAGAAGTATTTTCAGAAACTTAGATAAGCCTAAAATTAATTCTGATAAAACTATTTAACAAACAAATCATATAAATCTTCGTTTTACTAAGTTAATTTTTTATTAATTAGTTTAGCATACATCGATTATCTTAATAAATCAGGGTGTCCCATATATAGTTAGAGTATAGACTAGTAGACCATTTACACAAAGAATTAAGAAATATTAAATGCGCTATATTGACATATTAAAAAATGAGATATTTTGAAAACAATTCTTGGAAATTTTGCTAAAGGAAACAAATATAAAAAATATAAAAATATAAAAATTATTTTTTGACAAGAAATAATACAGTAGTATCGGTCTGTATTATATTTATATGAGACTCTGTATACCATATTACATGTTATATAATGCCATAACAGATATATATTTTTATATATTAATTTAGATATTCTGATAATTGGACTTACACATGATACAAAACATGTTTTCAAAAAATTTGTTTAGACAATTTTGTTATAATAAAATATTATCGAGATTAAATTATTTGCGATACAGCTAACTTTAGGTTTGTATCAATTTTTATGTAAGCTCCTCCGTAACTGAAAAGTACGGAGGTTTGATGGTGCAACACGGAAATTTCGAATAAATGAATAATGATCAGATGATGTTTACGAATCACGTAATAACTGCGGAAATATAACATACAAATTCGCGCTGTTTACAAACAGTGATTGCAAACAATATATATGATTGACTGGCATAGATTTTATGCAAACACAGCGACGGATTCAATATTTTCTCTTCGGCCGATCTGTTCTGATAGTTTCTTCAACTTTTTTCAAGGTATTAATTCCATTTCCTTTTTACATTCCTTACAAATCAGAAATAAGAATGATTTATAATTAGTTATTAATAGATTTAGAATTCCTATGTTCTAAATGTTCAAACTTACTTCTACAGCTTTAATGATTGGATAAAGTGGTCTCACACCCTTTGATTCTTTTAAAACTTCCATGCCATAAGTTAAAATTCTTCGATTGGCCTTCTCGATTGCAGCTTTCATGCTCGTGGCTTCGACTTCAAGAATTTCCTCGCGCTTTTTTTCGATTTGTTTCTCCTCCTAATAATGTTACACATTATATATAATTGCCTTTTTTAATTAATACATTTTGCAAAGAAAAAAATACCGTAAAAATTTTTATTTTAAATATAAAATTTGAAATAGAAAATAGAGAAAATATTTGAAAATAGAAAAGCATATTATAAATAGAAAATACAAAGTAACACATATATTGAGAAAAAATATTTTAATAATAAAATAAAATAAAAAATAATTATTTTCGAAAATTTAACTCAGCATACGATATGCAAAATATAGTATTTAAAATTTTTCATTTATTTATGTTAATTACGTGTATTAAAAATGTTAAATTCTGATTATTATTATTATCATCAAATTAATTTTCTCACAGCAATTTTCTGCAGTTCAATTCCGTAGTCTAATTTCTGTTGCCATTGTCGCTTCCGTTCTTCCAACTTGGTTTGCTTGTCATACTCGTTTCTCTTAAACCTTTGCATCATCTCCCAAACTTTCAGGTCTTTCTCCTCTTGTTTTTGCTTTGTTCTTACAGCCGCATCACGAAGCTTATATTCTTCCATGAGAGCACGCATTGTTTCTTCTCGTTCTTTGTGTGCTTTCCGCTTTTCTGCTTCGACCGCCTTTTTCTCTTCCACAGCTTTTTTCAAGATTTCTCGCTCTTTAATCTCGCGAATTTGTTCGGTTGATTCATGTTTTTCCGCTAAAAAATAATTATTAATCAACAGTTATCATAGATTTGTTTAATTTATTTTAATTTTGCATCAAAATTTATATTTTAGAAAATATTGTCTGACTTATAATTTGTGCTTGACGCGCTTTCTCTTTTCTTTCTCTCAGCATTATTGATTTATGGATTTTCTGTATTTGATCTTTAGCTTTTCGGTAGACTTCCAACGCTCGATCCTCAAATTCTTCGTTGCGCTTTAATTCCAGTTCAAATCGTTTCTTTTCCTCTATCGCTTCCTTGAAAAATTGCTGGAGTCTCTTCTTTTTGTTTAATATCTATAAATAAAATATATATTTATATTAAACTTTTTGGGATAAAACGTGTTTACAGCAAATATCAATACGTACGTCTTGCATTTCTTTCTCTTTTATGAGTCGTATATTTTGGATCATGTTTTTTTGATCCTGTTTTTCAGCCTTTAATTCCTCCATTGCTTTTAATTTATTGTCTCGTTCGTTTTCTTCAACCCTGATTTATAATTGCTCTAATAATATGTGACACAGTATAATATCGAAAATATATAAATATATTTCCATCTTTTTCTCTTTGACTCTGATATTCTAATAATTATTTATATACATATACTATTTATATACATATACTATTATTAATATTCCTACAAATATTTCAAATAATTCCGACAAATATTTAAAAATAATCCTATTCTTATATATTTTTATATTAATATTATTATTGACATTAATTTTTACTGTTTCTTCAATTCCATTTTGTAATCCTTTGTTTTTCTTGTTCGCTCCTTTTCTTCTTGCTTTTTCTGCTCCTCATATTTTGCAACATTCGTCTTAATCGAATTAGCATATTCCACATCTTGTTCTTTGTCCATTGTCTTAATTGTCTTCTGAAACGCTATTTGGGCATCCAGTTCCCTGAGACACTGATGAGATCACAGATAGACTAGAGTTTTGAGTTTAATTAACGGTAAGAAATTACGTGTTTAGAAATTACGTAAATATTTATTTCGCGAGAAAATACCTCGGAGACGAAGAGAGCGCGATTAATCCGCCGGCACAAGGGCTTTTTTTGCTGAAGCAATTTCCTTGCTTGCTGTACCACTTTTGTACGCTCTGCCGCTTTTTTTTCCGCCATTTCCTTTACGAACATCTTTCTTTCTTCCTCAGCCTTTTTCCTTTTTGACAATAACTCTTCTTTCTGTCTTGCCTTAATATTCTGTAAATTTTTTCAATTTTCAAATTTCCAATTTTTGTTATTTTTTCGACGTTATAACAGCATTTTTTTTTACACTTTAAAAAAAAATATGGAGATAAAGTATATCTTTCAAATCCTTGCTATATTTATTATATATATGTATATATAATAATAAATAATAAATATATAATAATATAAATAAATAATAATATAATAAATATAGCAAGGATTTGAAAAATATATAATACTTTATCTCCATATATTTTTTTAAGGTGTATTTCGTTTCACGCTATTTTTGTTTTAAGTGCAAGATTCTTCTCTGATTCCCTTCATCAAACGCTTTGAAACGAGATCAAGTAGAACATATACCTTAAGACATATTTCGAAAAGTTTCGTGATATATTAAATATTTTTTTATTTGATTGTACATATTGTATTTTAAAAATATATCAAACGTACTTCTATTTTATTGTCCCACGTTTTACTTTTGTCATAAGTTGCTTTCTTTAGCGCTGCTACTTTTGCAGCTTCTTTTTTTTGTTCTATCATTATTCTATCCTCTTCTGTAGTATAATCCACGAAACGCTGAAAAGCGCCCTTCGTCATTATTAACGCCCGAGTTCTTTCAGATGCCTGTAAAAAACGCAATTTTTCATAAAATAAAGAGCAGAAAATTCGATATTTATGAGCTTCAGAAACGCATTTGGATAATATAGAAACACACTCACTCTGATATTCTCAATTATCTGCCCGGGTTTCAAGAGATACGTCGTTCGCATTTCCGGATGATATACTTTTTTTCGCACCATTTTTGAAGGGAAGAATTATATAACCTGTACAAAGAAGATATATAAGCTTGAGTTCTACAGAGAAACTGCAGCTTAACGAATACTGGTGAACTATATTCGCATAGCACAACTGGTTGACATAGAAACCAAATAAAAGCGATCAATGCGCTTTATATGACTTAAATCTACTATGACACCTGAGACTGGTTGGTGAAAAAGAAATCTCCGTTTTCTTGATGTTACAAGACGTGTTACAGATACGTTATAAACTTCAGTATTTTATATTGATAACCTTCAGAAAAAAAAGAAAAAAATTATTTACGACCTTTCCCCCCCCCCCCCTTTTTTTTTACAGAGGTAGGGAGAAGTGCCTTATGCACACCGGTCAGCCCGTACTGACCGGTAGTGTGGAGAATTATTTTTATTAAACATTTTTAACAATATGTACTTTAATTAACACTACATGTACGTGTGTATAACACTATACACCAATATATATGCATAAAAAAATTTTGTCATCGACCGGAAATATGTACACAAGTCTGTGAACCATGCGCACGCTGGTTATATACTTTCTCTTATTCTTATCTTTGCATGTCCGTTTCTTTGCTTCTTATACGTGCAAGACTACCCGCGAGAACGATTAATAGACAGAAAAATCTACATATTGTTAACTTCGATAACAGCTAGTCTCGTATCCGATATTTATTTAAGTTTCATTTCAGTATGTTTCATTTCTTTTTTTTCTACAAGGACACGATTACACACAAATAGACGTAACATTGGGAATTTACTATTTAATAATTAACAATTGCGCGTTTCTGCGCATAATACGTGTGCAATATTGTGTATTAAAATATACGTAACAGTTATAGCGTGTCATACATATACATAGAGAAAGAGAAATTTTATACTCGCGTGCGACGTGTCCTATGTAACTAACAAATGTCTTCCTTTTAGTGATTACAAATTACGAGCTGAAAGTAGGGCTTTCGTGCAATACATACAAGACTTCTACAAGATTTTGTAATTACCGAGATTATTACACGATCCTGTCTATTTCCTTGCGAGGGAATAAAACGAGCTGTAAATTCGAAGGATTTGCATAAGACGTAAAAAAAAAATTTTTGATTCGCGTAATATAAACGCGGAATCTCGGAATCAGACCAGTTTTAATGGAATCGGAAGTCGCGAGATGTCAGTCGTCTCTGCGTTCGTCTACAGTGTAGTCGCGCGCGGTTATTTGTGACATCAGGACGCTTGTGGTATAAAAATATTACGCGCTTCGTAAGTATTGTGTGATGAACGTAATAATATAATCGTCGTGATTAATGCTACGATGGTCCAATATAATCTTAATTCGATTTTAAAGAGAATAAATATCAATCTGTAAGTAAGCGTATATAGTATCGGAAGTGTCGAAAGAAAGTATCGAGAATACCGAGAAAAGTATCGGGAGACTGCATAAATCGTAAATATCATGTCGCTAGTGCATGAATAGTAAATATCGCAACGTGTGTGACATTTTCATCAAGTGAACTTTGAATGCGATTGTAGCTCCAAGTATCATTAACGTAAATATTAATCAAATTATCGAAAAATTAGGTTACCGAGAATACATATCATCTGCAAGCGAACGTGTAATATCGGGAATGTTGAAAGAAATTACGGGCAATTGTTATATTATATATAATATATTGTGCTGGAATGTGCGATAATTCCATCAAATCACGCGTTTTTTCCAAGTAGATTTTCCAAGTTCATAATTCAAAATGTATGAATTTAAAGGAATCTCCCTGTAAAGATCGATTACCATACGAGAACTTCTTTTTCTCGCGCGACAGATTTCTGCATTGTTCGCCGCGTTATCTGTATTATCGACGTCGCTCGGATTTTATTTCGTCGACGCGACGCAAGATGACGGCGAAGCGTGGTCGTGCACCTGTGGTGACAGCACGTGCTATAGTTGAGTGGCGGTTTGCTTATCGGAAAAGTGAGTGTAATATCGAAGTGTTGAGTGCTTCCGCTCTTTCCCGAGCGTCCGATGTGACTGGAGTCTCGGGGGTCATCTGGTGTACATCGAGACGCGGCCGCACCGGCGAATTACGGAGGCGGACGAGACGCCTGTTTACGCCAGCACGTGAGTCTCGCCGACGCTCTACCATAACAGTCCTTCGGGATCGGCACTTAACCTTGACTTGCCGCTTTTCGCGACAATCGATAAATCGGTCGTCGACGGCCGTTGTGCATTACGCGAGATATTTTATGGGCGAATTCGGGCGAGCAATTTCGCGAAACAATGGCGGGGATCGAGAATCGGGCGTCGATTCGCGATCCCCGGTGACGCTAACCTTAATCTCGCCGCGAACGATACGTCTTGATGAAATCGGATCGTTGGTCGCGCGAGGCGCGTAATATACGGGGCGGCGATCGTGGCGACTAGGATCATCATCGCGACAATCTCGATTCCTCGTGAATTTCAGCAACATTAATGTCTGTTTTTATGCGATAATATTATTCGCATGTGTTTAAAATCATTGTGGTAATTGTCGTTTCGCGCGACTCAGTCGGCTTGTTTTGCTGTCGTGTGGCGCGTTTTCGAGGTTACGCGCGCAAATTCCGACGCGCGCGCGCAATAGCGCATTTTTGTATGTCAAAGGTTGTTACTGATTGTGTGCGAAATCGAGAAATATCAACAGTAGATTTGCATCAGGTATTTACGTTCGAATCTTGCATTTGAGAATCACATTAAAGAGAATTCGATAGAAGAGGTTAAGAGCGCTTAATTATTTGCATTTCTGTGCTTCCTGGAGTTCGCAAATAGCTATTGCAATCAGACGAGCGAGAGAGTGTAATCGCATGTTATAAAATATCAGATTGAATCACGAGATATTTCAAAACTTCCGTTGATACGACCAGGATTGCGATTGACTGCCATATCACACGGAAGTTTCAAATTCCATGATCACATTTCAGATTCCGACTCGCGATTACGATCTGAGATTCGAGTTGTAGAGCTTTTTTCACATATATATACACACACACATATGTATTTTTTAAAGCAGATATTTATTTCAAGAATAATTTTAGATTATATAAAATTTAATGTATAATTCATATAATAGGAATATATTCCAAGTTATTTTATGATTCGTTTGCATTGAAACATCTCTCTTTATGTGTATTTTCAAATAATTAAATTCGGATGCTTTTATGATAATTCAATGTAAATACGATAAAAATATATTGGGTATCGTTTTCGACATGATTGTTTTTATGTATGTGTTGCGCAATTTCTACAAAGACGTAGAATCATCACTTGCGAATTAATGGACGTAACACGACGCCGCTCGATTATATTTTCGATGTCTGTGGCAAAATTTGCAACTCGATTTTTCACGATCACAGCATTCGAGCAAATGTTTTCAAGTCCCATACGTCGATACCGATACATTTGCATGTAAATTTTGTGAGTTATAGCTAATGAAGCGTGCCGTGAAACAATGCATTATATTCCCGTCCGATTAACCCTTTCGCAACGGAAAAACTATTTTTACCGCGACATTTACTGTCGTTACGGAATGTAGCGCGCGGGCGCGCTGAAGCGAGATAAACGTGGAATTAAGAATTGCTAAATACAATGTAGCCAAGCATATGAAAGTGGAGCGTGTGTGACGGTAGAATTTTCGCATTCAGCGCATTTTCGCGAGAAATAACATGCCGCGAGAAATTAAAAAAAGAACACATACTATTATAAAAATATAATTTCTTACTCTCGTTAAGAAATCTGCGTAATTTTATCGCGTTAAATTATCTGTGTCTGAAGGCAATGATTGAAATGTCGCGAAATTTTTACGCGGTCCGCAAATATTAGCACGGAATATCAAAATAGATAAGCTGCCACTCTATAATTTCCAATTAATATTTTTCTACAGAAACGATTAATGCACGTGCATATGTGTGTTCAGGTACGAGCGGTCGGCAGGGAAGGAATGAGCTGTACGGATTCCCGGAAGCTGCATTAGGGTGAGTGTATTTTTGAATATTTGCTTAATTTTTTTTTAATTTTTTAATCGCATTGATTCTCTGAAACAACCGCACACACCTGAAGCGCGTGTGTGTGAATTTCCTCAAGAAAACCAATTGGATAAATATTGCTTCTTCTACGCTTATTCAAAAATTTATTCAGTCGATCACCGAATTGATCATAAAAAAAAAAATTCTGATCGTTCTTAGTAGAAACTATAATCCTTGATGGTCCTCGAAGGTTAACAACTCGTATGAAATATTTAAATTTTATCTGTTTACAAATATCTTTAAGAAGCTAACATATTTCGCATATTTAAATAATTTATGTTAATATAATATGGATTAACATAAATAGTATAATTTTTTCTTACATATATTGTAAATACTTATAAAAACTATACGCACGAGAATATGTTATTTGAGAGAAAAGAAACAATATTCTTTTATTCATAGTTTTAAATCGATTTCAATTTATATCATTGGGTGGGCAGTACGAAATCATGCAGATACGCATTATGCTGATACGAAACATGTTTATTAAAAATCTAGTATCATTCTCTACGCCTACTACAGTAAATATCACAGATACACGTTTCTCTATCACAAGATCCTCCGCTCCGTCATTTTTACATATAATAATCCGCGTCGCGCTATTGAATCCGGACGCGCGCTTTTCGGAATCACCGAAATCGTTGCCTCGAGAGATCATTCGTCATTGTTGTCCCATATCTCCGATTTCTTGACCGGTGGAGAGACTCCATACAACAATGTTATATCGGCGAGAAAATAAAAAAAAGAAAAACATCCTCGATAAAAGTATGAAATAAACAATAGAAAATATCTAACTGTCGAGTAAATTAAAGCTTAAGCCGCGCGCGGCCGCGAAAGAAAACTACGTATCGAGATCCCAGTGCTTCCCGACTCTTGCGGAACGTTATTGAGAAGATGTCTGCGGCGACGATATCAGAATGACGGAGAACATGACGTCCGCTGAGTGTCTTTTGAGCAAATGGAACTCCTTAAGCCTAAGTGTGTCTTCGTGCATCGCACGCGGGTAGACTCTTCTCCTCTTCCCTCGCGATGTTCCCAGTCTCTCGCGGCGTTCATTCCGTTCAGATCACAAACGAAATTGCAAGACCGGCGTCGAGCTCCCCCCGTGATCCTTCGCGCAGATTTCGGAGGAATCTTCCTTGCGCCGGTTTCGATGCTCGGCCGATTGACCGGACAGAAATTTACCACGGCCGCCAAATGGGCTCGTTCGGTTTCGCCACCTGTAGAAGACCCTGGTGACTCTGAGAGACGGTGTCGATGTCGGTTCGTACCGGGGATGGTTGGCTGGACGCCGGCGTCAGCGGCATCGAGTACTCGTCGGAACTGAGCTCGCTGGAGGGCGACGGCGAGGACTGTGGCGCGGTCACGTGGATGGTCAGAGGCCCGGTCTTGTCCATGGAGTTGAGCTTGTGGCCGAGATGCGTCATCAGCTTGGTGCCGAGGGCGACATCGACGCCGGGGGTAGCGGCCAGGCAGCGGCTGACCTCGTTCGCGCAGTGCGTGTAGCCGGCGCGAAAGCGGTCGGCGTCGATCACCGGATTTGCCGAAAGACGCTGCTGACGTTGGAGCTTGTGCAGATGACGCACCGTCAGCTCCAGGATATCAGCCTTCTCGAGCTTCGCCACGTTCTCGCCGTCGCCGGCCAGCGCGGTCACCATCAGATCCTTCAGTTCATCCAAGCAACGGTTGATGCGCGCTCGGCGTTTGCGCTCCAGCATCGGTTTCATCACCTGCGAATCGAAACGAACGAATCGCTATAGTCGACGGTAACGGTTAATGAAATTTTCGAAATGAAGGTATCGTTTTACACGCGGGAGAAAAATTCACAGAAGTTAATTGTCGAATTATTTGTTAAACGAAATGAAAAAATTTGTAAATTGATTCGAAATCTACGCGGCGCGATTAAGAGAGCGACAGCGTTAAGATGTCAAGATGACACTTACCTTTCGATATTGATACGTCCTAGAGATCGGCTGTTCCTGCCCATCGGTCATGATAATCTGCTCGTGCACCTGCATGATTAATCCTTTTTAGGCTCTTGCGACACAATCAAAACTTCACTCGATAACTGATTTATCGCGAACGCGATCTTCGTCGTGTTATCACACCGGTTCGTCAAACTTTGTTCGTCGCTGCGATTGCAAGCCACTTGCGGTTGGCGGAAGGAAACGTGCGGATAACACGTTAAGCCTTCAGCTCGACCTTCGAGTGAACACGAACAGAGCGTGATTGTAGTCGCGGTCGGGCGAGGCTGCGACTTATATAGGCATGCGGCCCCGTGTGGACGGGGCGAGGGGACGATGTGGGCCGCATGGTGGGGAACAGGCCTTCCGTGGGAACTGTCCGTAGAGGTTGGTTCCCAAGCAAGCACACCACCTGTAAGCGGCAGCTGCCAGACACGCGCCCACACCAAGCCATCGTCACCGTTCCTGCGTCCTTGTTGCACCTAGTTGTGGCGCGGAGTCGATGCTCTCTACCTCCTCGGCTAATCGTCGACGAGTGGTCGTGCCACGGTATGCATGGCTCGTAATCACTCGTCCCTCTCTCTCTCTCTCTCTCTCTCTCTCTCTCTCTCTCTCTCTCTCTCTCTCTCTCTCTCTCTATCCTTCACTTTTCTCTCGTTCTCCTCGCCATTCTACCCTCTCTGTTTCTCTCTGTCGCTCATTGGCGCTTATCTCCACGAGCGCTCATACGGAAGGACTAGATCTCGACCAACTTCTTCGGTTCTTCTCTCCTTGTCTCGGGGCAAAATAGACTAGCTGTCCTCGTCCACCTATAAGGTACAAGCTTCTTCTACCATAGTCGCAGCTTCCACGCTCGTGCTGGATCTTCTTATCGAGAATCTACGCCTTTTTCTTCTTTCCCTCCTTTCTCTCGCCGTTTCTTTTCTCTCTTTCTCTCCGTTTCGCTCCTCGCTTTCTGGTTCTCCCGCTTCGTCGGGTGAGAAGCGTGCTGGGCACAAGTCCGGCGCAACTCCGGCTCGTGATTGCAATCTCACCGGCTACACAGTGTTGAATCGTGTGTGCCTTGTAACAATCTATATATACGTATTCCGTCCTGTACGCCGCGAAATGGTATGCACCGCGATCATCGGTAGCGCGATTGATCGATCATTCAACGAAAAGGAAGTTGCGGATGAGCTCGATAAAACTCTTTGCTAAAGGGCTGTATGACAAATTGATCGTTAGAACGACCGCGCAGCAGAGCGATTAATTAATTTTTGTCTTTGTTTTTGAGTAGTAGGCGCGTTTCCACGAATATCGCGTTATGAAAGCGAGTGAATGGGATCAAAGAATTAATTTTAATATAATTACTTGCTTGATAACTCTCTTATAAAAAAAGCTCGCTCACTTTATTCTAACTATTACATGGCTGCTGGGAAACAATTACCCTTACGTGTGTGCTTCTATAATTATTCTATAATAGAATGTAAATTGTTAATTTAAAACTGATTTATATAAGGAGAGAAGAGCCCATTTATTTTTCGTTAATATGACAATTTAATATTGTATGCTCTGTGAACTTATTCAATTATCGAAAGCATGAAAGTGAGAAAGATACATTATTTAGATATTAATACTAAGACAATTACAAAAATGGCAAAATAAATAAAAATCGTAACTCTGAAATTTTTTGTATTTTACGTTATTACGTGTGTAATTGATATCGGGAATATTATGCTTATTAAACAATTTTAATAGCAAAATAAATTTACGATTTCAGTTGCAAGAATATAGAAAATCAAATCTCTCTTTGCGCTTTCTCGCCTATATTATTATTACACTGTTCATGAATTTCTGGGATGATATTTCAGTAATGCCTCGATTATTGTATATAATTATTGTGTGCATCGATAGTAATTGCAAGAAATTAAAGAGTAAAAAGTCTTTTGGCGCGCGCAGATATTCAAAATATTGTAGTCCGCGTAACCTATCGTCAGCCAGCGAAAATTGGCCAAAAGTGAGATCTTCGTTAGACGCGATTTTAATTTTGCTCGTAAAATCGTCCCGGTTTTGGATAGTCATCGCGCGAAACGAGTATCTCGGACGCGCTTGTGCACGTTTCTTCCATGCATTTTAAGATACTAATTTCGGCGAGGCCATTGACTGAATTATATCCTATACGGCCATTCCTTCTTCTCCTTCTCCTCTTCATCTTCTGCCCTTGCTATATTTCGTTTCGTGTGTCTCTTCCCCTCGCTAGTCGGTCTCTTCCTCTTTTTTCCGCTCTTCATCCGCTCGCTTTTTCCTCCACATCGTCTGTCCTCCTGTACTACTTCTCTTATTTCGTGATCTGAGCCGGATACTTAAACGTCGTTTTCACCGAATAATTACACACGCTCGTTTCGAGCCTCCATCTCCATCTCGTTCTCTTGCGATCCCTACGGCATCTTCTTCTCTTCTACTTGTTCGTCCACACTCCGTCATTCTGCTCTTTTTCTTCGTTACTTACATCTCTTTTTGCTACCGCGACTCTTTTATCAGACTTCCTGCCCCGTCTCTCTCTCTCTCTCTCTCTCTCTCTCTCTCTCTCTCTCTCTCTCTCTCTCAATCTTCTACACATTCTCTACTTTTTCTATTTTATTTTCTCTCGAGATACTCTCCTTCGTATCGGTCAGTTGCATGTGTCGTTAATAAGTGGTGGTACTTCGATAGCATCTGACGCGATTGCGAGATAATGCTGCTCGTAACTCATTTTCTCTCTCGCTCACTCGTTCGTTCGCTTGTCCCGCTCTTGCAACTTTGATCGAATCTTTTCGTCCCCGCGTGATCTCGTGGGACCTAATTAGCGTGATGTTGCGGGAACTTGACTGTCTGAAACGTGTGATGTAGATGTAACCACGAAAGCCAAGCGTGTTCAGCGGACCAAATATAATCTGAGAAATGACAGATGACACATGAAAATTTTTAATCGCGATTTTTGGATTTGTTTTGTAATCTTTATTTGCATCATGTCGCGAAGAAATTAGATTCGTTGTAAAATGATATTGTTTTGTCAAAAAATCAAGGTAATTATTGCAATAATTGAGGCTTCAAAATAACATTTTATTTTAAATAATTATATTGTGATATTAAAAGATATAAATTCATATATATTTATATATATTTGTTAAAATAATTTATCAACTAAAATACAACAAAAATCAAATTCTAGATATATCAAAAACTGTTTAAACATTTAAATACATCTTTGCATATGTGTTTTTACTCGGATCTAAACATTGCATATCGTTATAGGAAACATGGTGCAAATGAATCGTTATACAAAATTACATCCAAACAGATAACATGTTGTAATCGGAAGTTTCGCTTAATATCTTGTTACTATAACGCTCACACATTTACCTAAATGCACTTTCTACACATACAACTGCTATTATGTTTTTTTTTTTGAGATTGAAAACGCGGAATTTAGTAGCGAATTAATCGAAAGTCAAATATCAAGCAAGCTATTCCCTAATGAAATTTTGATCTTTTATATTTCTTGTTACAGAGAGAATTGACAACATCAAAAGATAAATAGAACTCTATATACAGATATTCGCGTATTAAAGATAGGAAGTTATTCTGTTATAAAATTTATACCAAAAAATTATTTTGTTATAGAATTTACAAGCGTATTGTATTTGAAAACGCTTTAAGATTTATCTTTGAGAAAATAACGAGATATCGAGGATAATCTTAGGTATTTGACATAAAGATGATCTGATGTGTATGATCTAATCTTAAAAATTATCTAGTTTTTTGACAGCACTGTATTAATTAACTATAGCAATTAAACCAGTTTATTTACAATGCTTTTTCTATAACACAATCTATAACACAATGTTATATCACAATTACACATACACACACACACACACTTTAATATTTTGATTCACGTTTAAACTCTCGAAATATTATGATACGTTATGTCTCATATTTACTAGAATTTCCGCAATGATATTTGATTTCGTCAATTTATCGGCCTACTAGATGCATCCGATTAAATCCGCGCAGATTTTCACGTTATTAATTGCTATAATTATATGACACAGAATTAAAGCGATATAATTTAAAGAATAATCTTAATATAATACTATTCACCCAGTGAATTAATGAACGACGAGCGCACGCATGTATGCATGTCTCGAGTGTGTTGACGAACAATATAGAATTGATTTCGTATCACGTGCTCGGCGCACTGCAGCACGTGCTTGCACTGTAGCACGTGGCATGCGAGACTTACAACGCGATAGACGGAAGGAAGGAAACGTTGCACTCGATTTGAAATCGGTGAAAATAGATTGGAAGATTATCTTAGAGAATGAGAGAGATACGATACAATAGCATCGAGATAAAAGCAGAATACTGCATAATATTACGTATTTTATAATTCAAACAATCTATCTTTATTCGTAGAAATAATTAACTTGTTGCAAGTTATTTTTTTAGCTGTACAATCTTTTCTAATTATAGGAGAAAAAGAATATTTTCAGTATCTCACAATCTAATGACACACCGTTTTTAATAAATGTCCCACGATTATTTCGAACTTTGATTTCCATGAAGCAAGTTGCATTGGAAAACGTTATGCATTAGTTGACGTTAAAGCAGGCTTTGGTTTTACATATTTAAATTATTAATCGCGACCGATAATAGCGCTTCGTAGCATAGTCGCGCGACAGCAGCGGAATCGATTATTAGCGCACGTGATGCAACGGCGTTCTCCAACAAAGTTCTTGTCGTTGCAGTAATGTCGAGAGCCGACACAGATGCGGCGGCGTATGAATTTTCTCACACTCTTCACAGTCGCGAGGTTTTTACTTTCCCAGGTTCTCTCTCCGGTGATGTGTAATGCACACACGCGTGCGGGGTCGTGCGATCGCGTGTCCGTCTCGGAGACAGAGAGAAAGAAAGAGAGAGAGAGAGAAAGACTTATTATAGTAAGTGCATCAGCTGTTCGTGAACATATGTCGCGAGTCGTTTGGCTCGTGCCGATGAAATCGTGATCTCCCACCACAAACTTTACCCCCTCGGTTGTACCCCCGGGATATATCAACTACCCTTCGTATTAATATTCGTTCGCACACGAGGTCGACTCACTCGCGTGTAAATACTCCGAGAAAGCCGAAGGTATATATAAGGTTCAACACTATGGACAGGATATTCGCAATAATTAAGGTAATCGTGAGAACGTCGCTTATTTGTCCCCAATGTTAGTTCCATTCCGGTGCTCGTGGCGAGAAATAACGAGGGCTTGTTTCGGATGACATACGGCACGTACGAAGTAGTGAATAATTGAGTTAGTCACATTTTCGAATATCGGGTATAATTTTTACAAATTGATTAATGGATTCTGCGTCTCGAAAGCATACTTACTTTGAACAATGTCTTTTTCTTCGTATAAAAATATAAAAATATATATTCAAGAAATTAAATTAATTTCGACACTTGCCGGTACTAATTAATGTAGCAATGTACCGTATACATTGTGGTATATCTAATGCGATCTTGGAAGACTACAATGCGCGCCCGACCTGAATTATCGTGAGAAGAGCCAATCGAGAAGCGACCCGTACGATGAATTTTCGAACACGCTTGTCTGAATGGAGTCGTACTTTATCGTATGCGTGCATTTAACACTACTCGCGACATAACATGAACGACCCTCTGACCTACTGCGCGAGTAAAGTAACCGTGAAGAGGCGTAAGAAGCAGCCGCGGTGGCAAGAAAGAGAAGAAGAAACGAGAGGAACGGAACATTCTCACGGAACGTCGGGGTTCACCTGGCCCTCTAACGTGTGTGCACATCGAGCTGCTGCCGTGCACTTTGCCCTATTTAAATGACCTTTCCGCCACCCCATTTCTTTTCTCTTTTTTTTTTTTTTTCAACACCGCTGCCTCGTGGCACGTGCTCACAATGCCGGCACACGCCGGCGTTACTTCCGTATGCGCGGCCTTTCACGGCTTCCCGACAATATCCGGTAGAACCTGAATCCGGTCGGTCGGCTTCCTGTAACCTTCGACCTTTCGCAGATTCGTGGCTCGTGGCGCAATCCGTTCTTCTTTGCGAAATTGCTTCCAATCGGTTCGAAGTTTAAACTCGGAATTTATTGTTCGCATGCTCTGATAGAATTTATTACATGCAAATTAGTGCAATTTATATGGATCTTCAATAACATGCATTTAAAAGTGAATTAGTTTGAATAGATAGAACGAGAAAGAAAAATGATTTGTCAAGAAACACGCACGTAGGCAGATACGCACTTTGACACGCGCATCATCGATAATGACAACAATGTCACACACGTGTCTAACAGTCAATGTTTGTTTTGTAGATTGTCACGTCATGTGACTGTCACGTGTTATTTAATGTTTCGGCAAACACAAAGTGGCGTCGTTGAAGTTCCATTGAAAATTAAGCTAGTGACATATTAAGCGTGAATAATTCTTTAAAATACAATAACGTTTAATTTCGGATTTACAAATATCTTTGCATGTTATGAAAGAGCATTTTTGATTTCATCAGAACTGTAGATATCTAATCGAGATAGTATCGAATCTCGATTATGTACATATATACGTCGTTCCGATATACATTCCAATACAACGCGCAATTGCAAGCGCATCGAAGATACGACAAAAAGCGTGAAAAGGTTTTGTAGGCGATGGCCCGAAATCGATTTAAGAAGTCTCTCTCGGATTCTCAGCCGGTCCCGTCGTTTGTCGGAGGGGAAACGGCACCGATAGGACCTCGAAGGCGCCTTTTGTGGGCCGTCTCGGGCCCCAAGATTGCGCACGTGCTCAGTTTTCCCACGCGTATAGCACGCAGCCGGCCTGCGCTTGAAAGAGAGAGGATACCGAGACGGGAAAAGGATGAGGCACGCCTTAGGCCCCCATTGTGTCGAGCACGGGTCCTAAGACAGTGGAAATTAAAGGTCTCTTCGTCGATCCCGCGGGGCTCCGATCGTGTAAAATAGCAATGCGCACGAAGGGTAGTTCTCGCTCTCTACGAGCGAACGATCTCTAACCGTGATTCGACGGAACACCTTTAGCGATTAATGACACGGAACGGAATCGGCGTATCGGCCAATCGGATGCTCGTTCGCGATAATAACAGAACTCGTGGCACGTATTATGAGTATAATAATGACCTGCTGACACACACATGCAGTGTCCGCTCTTCATCATTTGATAATTCCGTTAAATCCGCAATTCATGACAGCGTTGTATTTACAATTGCTATATTTGCATGTTAATATTTTTATTATTTATTCTTCATATTCTTTTCATAACTTTTTGCTTTCTCTTTCTTTTTTGTACATATCGTAACGTACGTACGGTATATTAATCAAAATACTCGTATTAACTTTTTTTCTTTCTGCTGCGTTGAATTCTGCATTTTTATCTGATCTTATCTAAAGAAATATTATCTTAGAGAGAGATTCGTATTTATCTTAGAGTATATTTCAGAAACACTCGTAGGTAATAAATTAGATAAAATTAAATTTGTAAATTTAATAACAATTGATATAAGATATAAAAATTTGAATTTTGCCCGATGTATTTATAGGATCATGAACACTCTAAAGAGATTAAGAAAACAGATAATTTTGACTTTTTAAATTTATTATTGTGCAACGTACGCGATACATGTTAATCGAACTCAAGCTGATAAGTGCGAGAAAATAATACTAATCCTGGAACGCCTGTTACAATTGAAACACAAGTCATTATAAAAATGCTTTTACATAAAATATGACAGCAACATATCTTAAATTTTTATCGCATTATTTTGAAACTGTTCGAATCATAAAGAATATTAAAATATAAAGCACACAAGTACAGAGCATATAAATTCTTATTTTTCTCTCAGGGAAAGAAATTTATCTGCTCTTGTGATATTTTGTTTTATATACTTAATATACGTGACAATTTTTATTATTTTTTAATATAAAATTACAAACACATATACATATATGCATCGAATGACATTTGTTCGCGGGTTCGTCTGTTAAAAATTAAACGGAGGAAATTCTCTTTTCGAACATCGAATTGCATGACGCAGCTTTTAGCAATGCAGTCGTGGATCTACGAACTTGGACGTGTCCCCAGATACGTTTGACAGGCCGCAGAAACGATAGTTTCTTAGCCCAAAATTGCAACGCGGCTGACTCATCGTCCTCGTAATTTTCTTCGAAATTGAGATAGGACTTTACAAGGAAATCGATGACTCGTCGGAATTTTTGATGCATGCTCGGCGAGCATTGAGATCCTTAACTTTGCACATCACATAATTATCTATCTTCTGCCCTTTGATGAGGTCCTCATTCGAACTCTCTTTTTGATCTCATTTCGATTCCTTATACGATATGAATTAAACAAGCGATGGACAGAGTCAGAAAATTGCAGGACTGTCGATCGTGAATGAATGAAATATTTCGAAACATCAAGTTATTAAAGCGGAATACAAATGAGTAAACACGCACTTCGAACAAGATTTCGCAATAACTACGAACAAGGTTTCGGATGGATTATATTAGTAATGTCATATGAGAATTTTGGGATGAGATGAGCGAATTCGAGCTGGTAAAAAATATTCATCAAAATATTACACATACTCAACGAAAAAGAGCGCTTACAAAACTTGTTTGACTTGTTAATAACAGGGAATTTCAATGCTTCGGATAAGAAACTCGAAAAGAAATTGTACAAGAATGTTTATAAAAAATGCTATGTTCGTATACAAAGAATAACAATGCAAAATTATTTGCATATAAAATGTGTAGCGTGCAATAATAATTTTAATTGAAATATTTTAATCGGCAATGCAGTTACATTAACCCTAATTAGAAACTCTACTTTTTTTATCAATTCTTTTTTTATTTACCGAAACATACATACATACATACATATTATATATATTGTGTGTGTATGTATGTGTGTGTGTATAATTTGATTTTTAATAAAATTTTCCTGGAAGAAAAAGTATTTTTTATTATAATTTTACATATATAAATTTAACAGAGTAGCATTTTTTTACTTATATTATAAATTTATTTGTGCTTTTTATGACCGATTTGACCAAATTAAAATATGAAATTTCTGCGGGTTTTGTAAATCCAATTGGTGTCATTCGTTTCTTCACTGTTTCGCACAGATTGCTCGATACTTTATATCAATCGTAAACCTAATTTCTCGACTTTCATCGTTGCGGCGTCTCTTTTCCGCGCGCGCCGCGTGCAGTGAAACCGCACCGGAATGGCGCGTAAAACGGTCACTTTGTTCGAGCACGCTCGTGATTTCGCTTTTAATTGTGCCGGAAGCCCTCGTTAAGGGGCATCCGTTAATTGGTCCTCTGCCTTGGTTATCGAGCAAAAATTATGTACCTGCCTCGGCCGCGAAGCGTCCACGGGGCCCGTGGGCCCCGCGGCGCGTTGCTCACACGCGCGTATGCATACACACGTGCGTATGCATACACACGTGACCGACACACGCGCGCATAATATACCCGGACGAATGAATGGCGCTGCTGAACGGGCGGGCGGACGGACGAGCGGAGGAGAGAAGAGCAGGCGTATCTCTCTCGTTCCCGGACTCTGAGATCTAACTACCACCTGCCTCATTTTCCCACGAGCCCCGAGCAAACCTCTCGAATACCGATGAGATAGACGAGGACGAATTGCCCGCCGGTGCGACGAGGAGGTGCATAATACCGTGACAGGTAGAGAGACGAGGATGAGAGAGGCTGGTGGTCTTCTCTTCTCTGGTAACCAGGAACGAGATACTTCGGGGATATGGGCTCATCGAACGTGCGTATGTATGTGTATGTATGTGCGTGTATGCTTGTGCATGCAAACGCGGGGGTAGCGGGGCACGGGAGAGATCTGGAAACACGTCGGGCAGGTAGAACACGTGCTGGCACGAGGTGAGTCAGACGCACGGGAATATCGGAGTATTTGCGCGTTCTCTTTCTTTTTCTCTTTCTCTTTCTCTTGTTCTCCCTCGTACAAATTGTGCCTCTCTTCTCTTCTGTATGTTTCTTATATTTTGACGGATATTAAAATATAATAATAAGTTAAAAATTTATATTGCTCACTGTCTATATTAGTAAAAAGATTGTTACAGATTTGTCTTATAATTTCTCTCTTTGCTACGTTTAATACATTTTTTTCTTTTATACCGCATATATTTTTTCCATATTTTACTTATAAAAAATATCTATAGTAAATAAAAATATTTTTAATTTTATTAATATAAAAATATTACATATACACATATTTTATCTAAATTTATCGTATCATGTTCCAAAGTTTGGCTTACACATAGCTGTATATGATTGCGTTAGATTGTGAACAAAGTTACGCGTGCAACGATGCAGGAACGCGACAACTCCGATTGCATGACGTGTATTTCGCGCGTTGTTACGCAAATATGCCGATATGAATACGCGTAAAACATGACGAGCCATGAAATATTCTCATGCAGATCTCTCAAAGAGATAATAGGCTGTCGTGTTTTCTCCCGTGAACTCGTCGATTTCAAAATTATAAGAGCCCGCGAGGGATCGGGCCGGTATATTAAAAGAATTTCAATTTATCTTATTGAGAAAGTCTTTCCTGACATAATGTTATTTCGAAAAAACGTCAACTTTACACATCGACACAACATCTTACACATCTTACACATTAATATCAATGTTATCAATATGCAGATCTTATTGAAACTAAAAAATTGCGAAAAATTATCATTTTCTGTCAGGATTTAACACTTGGACACTTTCAAATTTAATTCTGAGCGCACTGCGGAATATCATAAAATATAAAGTATGCAATATTTACAGTGCGTATATTAATTGTTACTATTTACTATTTTACATTACTGTTAGTTTATTTGTTACGTAAATATAATTCTATATTAAATTTGGATCAATTTTCTTACGTTTTTAATAGAGGCATTTTAAATGAAAAAGGATAAGATGTTCAAGGGAGAGAAGTCGATGGACGTGTGTCTTTGTTGGATCTGTATCCTACGGATTAGACGAATTTTCACGGATTAGTCACGGTGCCTTCGATCAAAATCTGTGATGTTCCTTTTCTTGACTCTTTCACGGCCTATTCTCCGACACTATTAAAGGCCACATAATATTAAGATCTGATTGCCCCGGAACATTTATTAAGAGCTTTATTCCGTTGGCAGCACACAACGCAAAGTATATATCACTTTTTATACATATATAAAGAGAAAGTAAAACCGATTAAAATATTTTATATTGCTTATGCGATTTAAACAAATCTATTAAGCCGGTCACATTTCCGAAGATACTTTTGCATTTATATTGATCCGTTTTATTGCTTCGTTTAATGGCACCGTAAAAGCAGATCGACAATTGCTTTTAAGCCTGGAACGGTGTAATCTTCGAT
This sequence comes from Lasius fuliginosus, assembly GCA_949152495.1. Lineage (NCBI taxonomy): Eukaryota > Metazoa > Arthropoda > Insecta > Hymenoptera > Formicidae > Lasius > Lasius fuliginosus. Next base: position 11,080,883 of record OX424446.1, on the reverse strand, counting down.
GATTTAACGTTTTCTTGCGCGACAAGGACGAGGTGTGCCACGTCGAGTCACACTTAATTCGGCATCACGAAAGCGTCGCTGTAGCGCGGAAGAAAATTCCTTCGAGAAGCGCCAGACACGCGAGGCAGGCAGCATTCGTTGTTGACTCGGCCTCGGAGAAAGAAAGACCAGGCCATTAAAGCGATGTCGATAATTGAATGGAACCGCCGCCGTGACTCGACAGTGTGTTATTGTTGCACCGATCGAATCGTGATGCGTGCCGACAGTTTAAGACCACGCAAGGGGACATTGTGAAATCGGATCGCACGTTCGGAGACCCGCGTATCTTCGACTCGTCGTCCGTAGCATAATCATTTTTATCTACGGACAGGTTTTAATTTATGCAAGGAATTTCGCGAGGATACGTTGGCGCTGCGTTCACGTTATTCTCGACTTCGCCTGAGAAACTTTTCTTTTACGTATATAACGATTGTTGCAGAGCGAATATTTATATATATATATATATATATATATATATCGGCCTGCATTTTATTTAATACAATATTTTTTATTGCATTTTTTAGAAATTATTACTTTCAAAAGAAAAAAAAATAAGAAACTTATTAAGATGAAGATTTATACTTACAATTAAATAAAACAAACTTATGCGTTAACAGTATAATATATGTTTTCCAGTCTCTGTGTATGTAGATTTTATCACTATCTTTCAAAATTTTATCGCACTTACACCTTAATTATGATATTTATTCATATATAATTTTAAAAAATCGCATAAGTGGCCTCGGAAATAAATTAACACAATCAACGAATAACGAAACCACTAGAGAACATTTATTTCCGTTCGAAATCTAATTTACCCCCTCGGGATATCCGCAATTATTTATTAAGGCCGTTGTGCGTTATTTCTAGAATACTCGCGTCGCGTGAGCGTGGTTGTTAAGACTTAATACGGATCCTGGGTAAAAGGTGTCTATGTGAGGGATCTCTGACGGGGATTAATTGTTCCGCGCATGCTAATTATTTCTACGGGCCGGATCGAGAACTCGTGAGGGGCCGGTTATCCTGATTAACTCAATTTTTCATTGCCGTGTATATCATAGACAGTGCTATAATCTAGAAAGAGACAGCGAAGATCTCTAAGTTGAGATGATAACTTAATCCATGCTGTCGATGACCGAGGTGTGCTTATAGTGCCAATGCACGTCGCGATGTTTCCTACGGCTTCGATAACGTGGCTTTTGATGGATACAAATCACGTTGCTTGAAGGTAGCCTCTTGTCTCCTTGAAGAAACCGGTCGACTGGCATTGATGGCTCACTGACACTCGATATCTGAATAATATGCTGCTTTCGATGATAAATAACATAATATTATAGAAGCCATTAAAACTTTTAATCATCGGTTGAATTTCGGTTTTCCCAGTAAATCTGTAACGTGATTCTACTTTTTTTTACAAAATTATGTTAAGGATAGAAACGAAAAAATTAGTCAAAAAAACTGGAATAAATTTAGCTTATTTATATTTATGAGAACGATTTTTTTCTAAGATAGCATCTTACCTTGAGCTAAAGAGTGCATTAAATTAAAAAGATTCTTCAAAATTTTCAGAATTTGAAGAATACTCTCTCGGCTTTTTCGATCCGATCATTGCATTATAGCTAGGAATATATGAATGAATTCCAAATACAATTTTATCTTGCAATGTTTAAAAAGTTGCCCGATAAATCTTTAGAGTTTTAGTAGAATATCTGCGTTAAAATAAAAATTATATGATTAAGGATAATAGTCTATCAATGGCAGATTCGACATTGTAGGTGGAATTTCTTTGAATCCAATGGTATTCTGGCGTTATTAATGATCGGTTATTTTTGTCGCTCTCGACGTGCTCCATATGGCGGCACATCACGGGTGGCGATTCCGTAAGCGGCTTGCCACAAAGCGCCATTCACGATTCCGCATTTGTCTCTCGTGTGAACCGCGCGCCTCGGAAAGATCCGGTCGTCGTTGTCGTCGCCGCGTTCCTCTTGAAAATTTGACGCACGTGTTATCGGCGTCTTTTAAACACCAGCTCTCTTCCGAGAGTCACAAAGCGTCCTTTCATTGCCTAATTAGGATGCTTTCGGGGGGGCTCTTACGTGGCGAATGCGCCTCTTTGACATCGCCTCCGCTTGCCTGTCTTCCTACATTACTGTTTTTGGACTGATTAACAAGTCGGAAAAAAGCCGCCTTTCACGTTCTCCGCGTCACTTCCTTCCGTCTACAATTGTCGCCGCGACGACGATTTTACGCTGGATTTTTTATTGAAGTTTAATCTATTATCTCATGTTAGAGAGTAGCATTTAAATTTTTTTAAATAATATATTAATTATTTACATTTGGAACCTGATTTATTCAGGTTTTATATGTATGTATATGATATATATTTTTTATGGCTGACAAAATATATTACAGAATTATGAAAGAAAAAAATTTAAACAAAATTTTGAATTAGTATTGCAATTGATGCACATTGATATTATTTACGTACATATATACATATGTACATCTGTTTTTGACAATCTTTTCGACAGTTTTCTTATTAGACGTTGATGTGGCGTCTTAGCACGAGTCTTCCCTATGTAAACGTAACAGGATCCCGTACGGATGTTTTTCGGATCCGCTTTTCGAGCGGCTTCGCGTTCCCACACTCTCGGACGCGTATTGAAACGTATACCAAAAGAATTCACCCCTATGCGCACCATAAGGAGGGTGGATGCCGAAGGAGCCCATAGAAAAATTAAAATCGTTCTCCTTTCAAGAAGTCTCTCTCTCTCTCTCTCTTTCTTTGTCGAAGCGTGCAATGCACGAGCTGCTTTTGAATAGTACTACCGTTTCCGCGTTTGTCAAACTTGACCCGGTTACAACAAGGATGCCCCTTTCCTCTCTTGTCCCTTCTTCGCGTCGTGAAAAATGCGGATACGATGAAAAACGCCGATACTTACCCCTTTTGGCGAGAAATCTTTCACGCGCTGAAGGATGACCACGTCGAATCGTCATCCGTCCGTCGTGTGCATTTGCATTTTTGTCCAAGATTGTTCGTGTGAAAAAAGTCTCCCGGCATTCCGGAGGATGCACGCAGGTGTTCCGGTTTCCTAGAAATGCACGTGCGAGTTATCGTGTCTCGTTCGAGTATCTTAACAATAATGGATCGTGAAGAACAATTAAATTAGAATATTTGAGGTTATTATCTAATAATTGCAAAGGCAATTTTTTCTTGATAACACAAAGAATTTACATTACAGACGATTCTCTTTACAATATTTATAAAATTTATGATTCTTGATACTTTTGATAAAATATACGTAGATCAAGCCTCGTATAATCAGCCCGCAGAGAGTGGATATATAAATATTGCTCTTTATTATTTGTGAGATACATTACGATTTATTCGAGAGAAAGATATATTTTTTATTCTTTTTTCGAAAAATTCTTCCATGTCAAAAAGAGATAAGAATGCTACCCAGATGACTTTCGAGGGGGGAAGCTTTGCCGAGATATATGGCATGACTCGTACACCCACGGAGCGATCAACAGGTAGTTGTCTACTCTTTCAACTTATTTTGAGGCTTTCCCTCTGCGGAACACGATGCATTGTGCGAAGATTCGTTAGAGCAATCGACAAGGGTGACAATGCGACGAAAAGAACGGGGACGGCCTTTTGCATGTATGTATGTATGTATGTATGTGTGTGTTTGTGTGTGTAAAGTCGCGCCTTCCATACTTCAGCTATGCTGATTTATCAACGGCAATTTCTCGAAACTGTTAATTATGCGCACTCGGCGAACAGTGTTTAACGCTTTTTACGGGGATTAACAGCTGTGTCGAGCATCACAAGTGAGACTTAAACAAACGCACCTGTGCAATTAGATATTCTTCGTCGATTTGTTAGTTGATTTGTTAGTTGATGTAGATCTTATCGTTTCTGGTATAGCAGTCATATCCATGATCTCGTCGGAGGTTAAACTAAATTATTACGCTTCATTTGCTTTTGACGATACTAATCTTTAAAAGGATATTTGTATTATGGAGAGAAGACTTAATGTCGCGCAATAATATCTTAATTTGCTGACTAAGTTCAAAACGGACATGTTAAAAATTACTGTGTTTAGAATATTAATCTCCGCGTAAACACATCCTATAATTTTTAAAGCTTTACCCTTTCCAAATTATAAAAGTTAAGACTACAGATTCACTTGTGCTCTTTTTTTTTGGGGGGGGGGGGAGATTAACTCTAGTTATTCTAATTATTCATGCTACACGTGGTCAGCACGAGCATCGATATCCAAAAAAGAAATCCCCCTAAAAAGAACCCTCGAAAAATCAACCCTCTTGGGGGACGAAGAAAAGAATGTGGGGAGAGATCGTAGGATCTGGCGCGAAAAATCAGCGCGCCAAGCGAGATCGCCGCGGGCGATTGTAGAGCGATCGCAGTTTTACACACCTAGTCGCAAATAAGTGTGTGCGGGGCGCGCATTTAGCGCCCGGGGCCCTTTCACGATACACGCTTATGCGAAGATATCGGCAGCTGGCCCGGAATCGTGAGAGACTCGGGCAGATGGCCTGCCCTGAAAGTCCTCCACGGCGCTCGCGTGTACGTGCACACGACCACTAAGGATTCCCCGCACGCCTTCCTAAGGAAGGAACCACACCGAGGATGTTTCCCACGGACTCCTGCAGCCTTCTTCTCATCTGCCGTATTACTCCAGCCTCACGAATGTGCCCCGCATTCTGCTGGTACTCCTCCCCCACTCGTCCTATCCGCGTCTAAGATCGGGATAGTCGATTTAGCCATCTCTTCAGAATGTATCGCGATTGTTGCCGATCGTAGATGTGACGCACACTTGCCCAAGATTCATATAAAACTAATCAATATAATGGTCATTTATATATATATGTCATCAATAATCTATGTAATAATCTGGTTTTAACCATTTTTATGCAGAGATTTATTCATATATTTAATATCGTTATTACTCTAATAGGTGTAATTTATATTTATTATTCCCTGTTTCGAGGAAAATAATTAATAAATAATTTGCCGCATTTATCGACATTATTTGTATTTAGGGAGCAATTAGAAACGTATGGAAACTTATCAGAATTATATATTGATCTATGTATATTTATCACGATTTTGCCTCGTGATCGGCGAAAAAAAAAAAGAACCGGAATCCTTCAAACGCAATTTATTATTGAGAATAACAATTTATAAATAGCCCGTTAAATATGCATAAAACACGTCTAAGTAAAAAATCATGTTGTGAAAAAAATCGCGCGGTTATTTGCATCTTTAACGACACGTGCGGATAGAAATATTGACGTTCGAGTAAAAAATTATTCCGAGTCATGATTCTCAGTCAGCCAATTCGAACCTGTTGCGCCGATCTACGCGTGTAGGATACACGTTGCACGCGCTTATGTACGCTCGCCGCGTGTTCACACGCGTCGTGCACACGCGCGGGCTCCCGTCCGCGAGAGAGCCGGGAATTAAGTGGGTGGCTAAGATTAGTTCTCGTTTACTTTATCGTTCGTCCTTTTCTCCTCCGCGGCTCCCCTTCTTTCTCTCAACCCGACCATCACTACACGTTTCTCGCTCTCTGTTTCTCATTTCTCTCTATCGTTCTCTCGAGTGGGTGGGAGCAAAAAGTAGCGAACGATTAAGAGAAATGACACGGTCAAGGAGCAAGACATGTACGCTGATTGCGGAAGAGGCCGGCTTCGCCAGTGTCGACTGAATGATGCACACGCACGCTCGTATCTAATCGCTTTTACGCACACCGACGCGTTTTCACATGCGCAGCTGTACGTACAAACGATATCGTTGAATATACGTTGGATAAAACGAACATTTCGAGGAGCAAAATGTATTATATAGCTTTAGAACGGGTTATCACAGTAATGCCAATACATTCTTTGATGCCATGCATGTTTCTGTCTACTGCAATAACTCTGTATAATTAATGTGTTGATAATAGCAAGCTGTTTTTATATCAAGTTGTAATCTACAACACTTGCTGTGTAATTTGACTTTATTGCATTTTAAAATTTTACTTTCGAACTTTCTTAATACTTGATACAACGGGATTATTAATCAGCCTTATCGAAGTTCGCTATAATTAGTGCGGGCGGCAAGATAATATCTCTACGCTACTCGTCTTGATAGCTGCACGACGGATGCGGCGGATAGGCCGTGTAACTACCTGATCAGGTCTTAATTCATGGTGTTTTCACGCACGGTGTGTGTGTGTGTGCTTTTGATCTAAAATTATCTTAGGGTTGCATGATACGCCTGATCGGATCGGATAATATTGATTGCTCTAACGACGCGAATTAATTTTGCAAAAATATCGTCTATGCCTACTCTAGATACATGGGTGTAATCAGAAATTTATGAAGTAGAACGGACTATTTATTTCCGCATTGATATTGAGAGGAATGATATAATTAAGTTTTATGGTATTTTAAATTTAAAAATTGTAGCGCTTTGGAATGTTGTCTAGAGTAAGCAAGATACTGGAATATATAAATGCATATTTCGTGCAAGATATGAAAGGTCCATCATCATTTATTATAAATATTTATTTATTTTACTATTCTGATGCAAATTTTCGCGATTTATCGCATAATGTTTGACGTCATTTAACTTTGTAGGTGTTATCAATTTTATAACGATGTGGTAGTAAGTAACTTTCGCGATTAAGCTGTTAGTACGTGAGCGGAATAATAAATACATTCAACGTTTGCCTCTGGCAATCGCGTAAGGAAATGAACTTAAAGTATAATAACATTCAATTTTTTGAATAATGATATGTCACTCTATTAAAGTTTGACAATCACGTACCGTTTCTTGATCATTAAAATGTGGCGTGCATTATAAACTTGTTTTATTATTATTTTTGTTATATCTATTTTAATTTAAAAAAATTACTTTTTAATTTTTTTATTAAAAGAGCCAAGGAGAGAGAAATTGTTATAGCGATTATATTATGTATACGCAGACATAATTGCTTCTCACCGTAAATGGCGATGCGACATTATCGCGATTTATCGCGCCAAAACTCTATTCTCTGCCAGATGAGATCGATCTAAATTTCTTATTAACATTCCAAGGCGGATAGGTCGATTAATCGCGTCGTATTTCGGCGAGACCCGACGGAATGCCCAAATCGCTCACGCGTGTGTCGCGAACAAAAAAAGAGCACTTATCCGTCGATCCATCGTGCGGGCAGTTTTGAAAGGCGGGCCCCGAGAAAGCGCGGCAAAAGGGCGCGCACGTGAGTGCACGTGGCGATCGTTCTCGACTTCGCACACGCGCGTACGTGTGCGTACACGTTGTATAGGTGTTTAGGGCGCGCGCATCCTCTTCCATAAGGTGAGGGTGATATATGCCCCCCCCCCTCTCTCTCTCTTTCATGAGCGGGAAGACTGTGGGAATTCGGGACATGTGCGTGCCTACACACGTTGTGCTTGTGGTCCCCGCAAGCAAGGGGGAAATCCTTGTGATGTTTGGAAAGAGAGCTCGAGCGCGCAGGCGGGAGAAGGAAGGACAGCCGGCGGCGTGAAAGACGGCGGAAAGACCGGGGTAGAAGAGGGAGAAAGACCGGACCTACGCTGTCCGCGGCCGCCATAAGGCAGCGAATCCATGGGAATATCGAGCATGTGCATCGGTCGTGGGTTGCACGACTACGGGGTGGATTCTCTCTCCTTTTCCTTCATATCCTCCTCTCCTTCTCCTGCCGTTCTTCAACCTCCGGCTGCTCGAACTTCTTTACACGCACGACATTCCGTAATCCGGTCCGCGCACGGGCACTTTTTCTTCAACACGTGGCTGCTTAAGGGGACGACGTTACCAGAGTCCATCCTACCCCCAACAGCTCGCGCCGGCCGCGTGTTCATTGCGTGAATGCAGGGGATATCGCTGCACCGGGATCTTTATTTAATTGGCTGAAATTGCGCATATGGTTGCTGTAACTTTATCGATGCATCGAAAAAGGATATTGAATTTTTATTGATCATTAATATTCTCGTATTGACAGTATTATTGAGATGTCTTGTGACAAATATTACCGATATTTTAATCAACACATTTAATTTTAATTTTAATGTGTAAAGAGATTCCTTTTATAAAACGTTCGAGATCTTATCGTAAATTGAAGATTGATTTTTTGTTATTGATAATCGTTATACTTGTTCAACGAATGTTAGTTTGATAATACATGTTAATAGTCTGAGAAGTTTGGAAGCGCGCGCGAAAATATAATGAGGAACATACAGGGTTGTATGTAAATGTATTTAAGTGCGAGCATGCTCTTAGGGATGTTATATTTGGACCAGCAAAAACGATAAGTGGGAGAAAACGCGGTATCTGAAGTTACGTCAACGTTACACATACCTAAAGTAGGGGTTCTCGAACTGTGTTTTATTATCAGAACTATAACGTGTAGCTAGGGTATAGAAATGTAGAAATATATGCTTATCTTAATATATGCTTATTTTACAAACCGTAGTGCAGAATTGGATGGAAGTTTAATTATTAATAAACTATATTTTCTCAATAATTGAATTTCTCAATTTTTTATATTAATATTTTTTTAAAGAGCTGCATAAAAAATAATTTAAAATTTTATTTACATGTTAATATAAACTTGATACATGCAATTAAAAAGATATGAGAACCTCTGACTTAGGGTAACGAGAACAGCTTGCGAAAAAGTCAGTGCCAAAATAATTAGGACGCCGAGAGGACACGCTGAAACTGAATTCAAGATCAAGCGTTATGCGATATAGATGTACTCGATCATATATACATATCAAGAAATATCATTCAATTCTCTTACTCGCTTTTAATAGTCAGGAGATAACAAATTCCAGAACTACTTTAACGTAATAAAAATAAAAAGATTCAGATAAACTAATATCTGATTCTATTAATACGATTTTATTACATTAATCGAGGTAAAGACGATATATTTTTTATATTAGATAGCTTATGTCAAATTATGTTTTATTATATTGTCAGAGATTATATTGTCAGAGATTGATTCACACAATCAAACATATTCTCTTTTAATCATAATGACAAGTAAATCACTCAGATCGGTTGCTTCGCAATTTTCGGTAATCATGTGTTATTCAATTGTTGCAAAAATAATATTAAATGCAGACACATGAAAATACGCACAAGTGCACGAACTAACAGGAATTTCTCGCTGATTCGGCTCTTTTTGCCATTTTGCATCGTTCTTTCAAAATATGCGGGCGAAAGGATTACACCTGGAAAAATTACACGTTGCCAAAACGCGCGATTGTCGTCATGAAACGCCGGAGTTTTTTATAAAAAACCGTAATTTTCTCGTGACCGTTATCTGTTTTTCTTCTATCCTGAGATGCGAAGACACGATTATTGAAAAGATAGATGAAGAACTCGATTGAAAAAAGGGGGTGGGACCAAAATTCGAGTTTTACCCTTATTCCGTTTCCGCAGGATTTTTGCATTATATATAAAAAGAGAGAACCTGGAACAAGATGATAATTTATTATATAACACTAAATCGAAGTAATTTTAACCAAGATTTTTTGTTTTTGTTATAACATTTCTTTGTTATAACTCGTTTACCTACATTAGGGAGAAAATTTGTAAATATGACAATTATATGTGTTTATCACAGATTTATTTTTAACTTTAAAAAATGAATTCGATAATAAGAGTCTGTCTTCTTTAACAAAATTATTTTAAAAATTGTCAACAAATGAAAAGAGTTTTATGAAAATAATTTTGACGATAATTTCGGCGAAGAAACACAAGAGATCTTTCTTTCGTGACTAGCGAAAATCAAAGTCGTGGAAGTGCGGTTGTTAAGAATGGTAAATTTTTTACGCTTCTGCTCGATATATGTGGTTCGCTGGCAGTCGTCTGAAGATCGGTCGAGAGGGTTATCCGGTGTCCATTCATCGTATCTTCGCTACGGATGCTGGCCGCGCGCGCGCGCGTCAGGATGACTTTTTTCGCCGGCGGGGAGAGGAGAGGAAAGAAAAAGATAGTCCTGCTGCCTTCACAAAAGTGGCTACTCTCCGCACGCAGTACCTGACTTATAGCAGGCGTAATATTAGCACGGCTTACTTTCGGGATCAAGTGGCAGCTTCGTTCGCCTCAGGCTGCTGCTGCGCGTAGTAAGCGCGCACGACGGGAGTCGCTTGGCCGGAAGTTCCGTTCTCTCGCCGGAGAGCATAAATCTTGATTACAAATTGCGGCCATTACGTTCTGCTCGCCGCGCGCGGAAGCAAGCGCGTGAATTTTTCAGCCTCGGGCCGCGCGATTTCTTTTCGTACGTACCGACGACTTCGCGCGATCATGCATCATTTGTCCGGTCTCTCGCAAGCGCAACAAATGCCTTAGAGAACGGTAACAATCAAGACATTTATTACAACGACGTAAACAAAAATGGATATAAATAAAGATAGAATTTTGTAATCTTCCCCCCCCCCCCCCCCCGTACAGCGAAAACATTAAGCACGTTGCTTAAGCTAACGTTTTTTTTTATCGTTTTCATAGATTTAATAATTTGCGAAACGCGGTTGCCCGGAGATCAAACGTTCCATTATACAATATTTCGGCGACAAATGTTCTAATATTCGATCTCGTTGCTCTTGCACTCGCTGCGGACTTATACTAAGAAGCACGTATGCAAAACATGCTAAACATATCGTCTACAATGAAATAGTGCCAAAATTACTTTGCGCACGAAAGCGGGTCACGTGGCAATGCTCGTAAATTCGATCGAGAGTGTCTCTTCTCCCGGTTTCTCCTTCGAACGCCGCGAGATCTCGATGGCATCGATGAACGATGAGATCAATTTCCGCAAGTAATTATGTTCTTCGCGTAAGTAAGACGAGAGTAGCTACAGGTATCTTCGTCGGACGCGAGTTATTTTTGTTACCAGGAGAGTATCGCCATAAACGGCGCTTTGACATCGACGATAATTACATTGACATAATAAATCATCGTTTGCCATGGTCGAGCAACCTTCGCGTTTCACCGTCGTGTCGTAGTATCTCATCAGATTCATCGAACGCAGTGCTTGATTATCTGACAAGCTCGGCAATCATCTTATTGAAGGATTCAATAATCGATTAAAGTTTGTAGTTAATCGAATTTATAAATTCTGTTTCGTGAAAAATACAAATACTATAATTTCTACTGATTAGCGAATATGACAACGAAACAATATGAAAATTAATACTAAATATCAAAATTTAATTTATTAAGTTGCTGTTGACATAAAATAAAATAGCACACACACACACACACACACAGATGCACATCTATTATTGTCGGCATTAATTATAAAAATTACAAGTTTTTCATGAATCTATTTTTCGATACTTTTTCCAAAAACCTTTAAATTTTAAATCTCGTTATCCAATAGTTATTGATATGGAGTTGTCTCTTGATATTAATAGAGCTACGCTTGAGTTATATAATACGCAAGGGTGTGCCGAGGAATCATTGCTACACAGATCGAAGGTTTCGACCGTTGCATCGATGAAAATACCGTTTCGTTTTCCACGTATATATTTGTCTACGATGTCATTTATACGAAGCGATATGAGGGACTCGTAATCTTGTAGAATATAAGTGCGTGTGTAATTTATTAACGGACGGCGTCGCCTCGGGTGTACACGATAAGAATCGACGATTTCTTAGGTTTGGGAAACAGTCAGTCTTTTTAATGAACGACGAAGAGACTCGCCGTGATAAATTACTTGCATGCTGAATACGCATTCCCTAATCAGCGGTAAATACATATTATCTTTTAATCGGCAACGAGGCACCGATCAATAGTATATTTTATTGTCGGAAAGTATATATATATGTATATATTTTTTTATATGTACATATATATAAATGATATGATTGCGATTTCTTCTAAATATATGATGTGAGATATGAGATATAAATGCGCGGGATTATTTTTAGTATAACTGTCTCTATTAATCATGTTGCACGTAACTTTTTGTCTGACCTTATTTTTAATCTATTAAAATAATATATATGAGTAATTTAATTATTATTAATTTAATATTTTAAGCGTACTTAAAAAACAACAAATAAAAATTTAATAAGTAAAGATTCTTTTTCTCGATACAATCATACTTATCGTCTAACGAATCTCGATTCTTACCCTACATCTAATCTGTGATAAATAAATCTCAATTACAATTTTATACGATCACAAAATACCTAGGTCGTGTCTACAATGTATAATTTGCCTAATTCGTCTCGATCCCTTCCGCGACCGCGTCTGCTCTCTAGTTCGCGGGCGATACGTGTGGAGGAAACGTGACGGAAAGAAGGGCAGTACGAGAAGGAAACCGGAGGAGAGACGCCACGTTCCGTACACGTTCCGTGCACACGACCGGCGCGGCGGGACGATGCGGCGCAGGCACCTCTATTACAATCATGACGCACTCAGAGAGTAGAATAGTAGATAGATAAATAAAGAAAGAGGAGCGAGAGCCCCGCGGCCGAATAAAGAAGGACGATATCGCGCGGGAGGAGGCGAGAAGGAAGAGAGGAGACGAGGGCCGTAAGCGGGTTACGGTACGGGCATATAATACGTGCGTCGGTATGCCGTACACACGTATACCCAACCCTACGCGAGCGCGGCCGGTCGCTACGTGTACGTCTTATAAATACGAGGCAGTGCGTGGCGCACTTGGGAGAGAAGGTGCGTAAGTCCGCATCTGCCCGAGATTCTCACGCGCGACGCATCTGTCTCAAGTTCCCACGAGAACCCGGGGCCCCGGGAGAGAAGGAGAGAAGCCGTGTTGCCCGGGAGCCAGGCCGCGGACCGAGAAAGTTTCGTCCGTCAGGCGCGAGCTGTCCACGTGGCGGCGGCGCGTTTAGAGCCGCCACCGTCTTTCCCGCTGTCGCGCTCGTTAAAGTGTCAGATTATAGGAAGAACGCGTATGTACGATCTTTTCTGTCCCCCTTTCCGCTTCCCGCCCTTCCTTCCCTTGACCGAGAACGGCTTGATCGATTTTTATTGAGTCCCCCGAATGGACGCGTGTCGCGCTTCGTGTCTCGTTCGCCTGCCTTAATGAAAGCGAGCGCGGCATTCGCTTCCCGCACATGTGATCTCTCCTAATTCGTCTGTCTGGAATGCATCGGAATGCGCGCGAGAGAATTGTGAATTTAATTGCTCAATCGCTGGGATTGTGTGCTTTTAAAATGGAACGTATTAGCGAGCAGGTTTGAAAAACGAATCAATAATATGAGACTGGATGTTTTAACTGACGGGATTAAGATAAAGAATGTGAAAACTCTAACGATAATTATATAAGTACATGCGAACGATTAAACGTGTTAGTTTTGTTTGTCTTAATATCTGTTTTAATTATCGCTTGTCTTTTATGTATTTGTTTCTCATTTTCTCCTCTTATTACTTTTGTTTTTCTTACTACTTGTTTTCTCATATTGATTTATACACTTCTCATACACTTTACATTCGCATTTACGTTTTACTTTGTGTATATATACGTGACTATTCTATAGTTGTAGTATTTCGACCACGTGTCATCCACGTGGCTGACGTATGCCTAAAGTTCGTTTCTCTTATTTTTTGTTCATCGGAAATATCAAATTATAAGACTATAAATATTGTGAAAAAATGATTACCTGGTCGCTGGAATATGTAAATTGTAACCTTGAATTGAGATGACGTTAACAAAATATTTTTGCTTCTCTCGTATAGCATATATTAATATCAAACAAAGTAGTATAAAATTCCTTCTCTAGAACATGATATATCTTTGCTACCGTGTTGTTGATTATATGCCTGTTTATTATATGTCGAAGGACGAGGTATTATTATTTCTGCCGAGAGAGAGAGAGAGAGAGAGAGAGAGAGAGAGAGAGAGAGAGAGAGAGAGAGAGAGAAGGGTTGATTATTTTTACGACTTACTATATTCTCGGATGGCGTAAGATTTTATCGTTATCACGATAGTAGCAATATCGCGTAATAGCCGATCTGCGTCGAGTATCAAGTTATGCGTGAAATAAAAATACGTAACTCAATGAGAGCATAACATTTTCGTTTTTTTTGCAAGACGCCAGGTGTGCCTTCTATTGCTTTTAAAATAGGAAAAGTACGAGGCTGAGGTTCGCGCGATCTGTTGCGTGGGTATAAAACGAAGCAACGGCGATCATTTCTATGCCTCCATAATATCAAATAAAGATTTAATAAATAAAACGAGTTAAATGTGCACAAAAAATTAAAATCTCAACAAATTTTCTATAATACTAAATAATGTTTATTATTTTTCTTTGCTCTTGAAATACTCTTTAAACATTCGTTTGTATCTTATTAATTCTCGCAAAAAATGTAACCTTTAGTCATAGAATAAAAGAGTGTTAGAGATCCTATCTTCGGTTTCATGAAATATGAAATTGATAATTTTGTGATGAAATATAATTCTTAATATTGAATCGCGATATAGCTTAATCTATATATATATATATATATATATATATATATATATATGTCCTTGTAATATTAATATAGTAATATATATATAATATTATATAATGTTAATATTGTTATTATATATGTGAATTATTTTTTATATATCATAAATTACACGGCGTCTTGGATTTATAACATCGCTCTAATTTTCGACGGAGCGCGAGATAAATTCGACAATTGATCTTTGCAATGACGAAGTAAGATAGATAATTTTAAGATGATTTTCATATTTATTAAAGGATGTGACAGTAAGCAGGATCAGGGCAATCGATTGTAATCGCGAATTAAAAGATATCTGCGCGAAATGCATATGATTTCATGCGAGGCCACTCGGGATGCAATTACTAAAACGCGCGCGATTAACCTCGATTTTTCAAAATCGCGTATCTTCGTAAACAACATCCAGGTGGTGTCCGATTCGAATGCAATCATGCTTTAAATTGACCCGCATTGGTCCGTTCCTCCCGTGTATTTAATGATACATTGCATCGGCTGTCGTAAGTAATTATCCCTGAAAGCCGCGATTTTTCACACAGCATGTTAATGAATGTCGCAGGTGTGACACATATGAGACTGCCCGATTGAAATTGCATGATCGAATCGATATTCTTCGATGAGTGAAAATGAATATGGAACTGTTCTCATTTTTATAAATTTGGATTTTCATTAAGAAGCATTTGTCAAGAGAAATAACGAGAATTTACTTGTTAAATTGATACAAATATCGGAGATTTATACTTCTACATAAATATTATTTTAATTAACAGTATTACACATACATGTACATGTGTGAAAATATTAAAGACATACATCTTAATGCGACATATCAACACGATATTCATTATATGTATCCAGTATATATGGGAAATATTTTAAGTAAATTAGAGAGAACTGAACTTTAATATGATGTGGATTTTAATAAAAATCACACACACACACACACACGCAAGTTCACCTGATACGAATATTTAATCACATTAATGCAGGAATCTAGAAACGTGATAATACATGATATGATAACATGTGTATTCGCGTATTGAAATCTTCCAGTAATTCACTTTAACGTTCGAAAACTGTAAGGTGATAATCAAACCCGTCCGCAAACTTTCCTAGGCTTTCTCAGCGCGTTAATTAATGCGTTTGAGACGGCGATCAACAAGATGGTGCGAATCCAATTTGCATCTAATCACATGCTATGATGAATGAACGCAAAAGATTGTCTGATGCATTACACGTAGAGGATTACATAACGCATTATCGATTTCTTGTGTAAGTTTATCGTAAAATTGAAACTTCATCAAGAAACGTAGCTAAGATTATGTGTGCGTATTATACCAATTAGTCCCTTGATTAAGGGCTAATTGGTATAATACGCGCACATAATTCTTTAATTTGATTGAATCACTTTTCTTTATTGTAACGTACTGAAAAATTAATGGAAAAATTTTGTATCTGATCTAACAATCTCTATGACTCAAATTTTATTTTAAACTGACTTCCTACAATTTGCACACATTACTAAACATATTATATTTAAAAAATTTCGACAGATTTTCTTGTTTTAAGGTCATGGACAGCTAGACAAATTTAATTATGAATATTGCTATTATACGCTGTCTTAATTGCACCAAAAGAATGGATTGGTATTTCACTTTCGCGGTTAAGCTTCTTTGAATTTCGATGCGAATCATAGATAAGAAAAAATAAATTTATGAACAAACGTGCACAAAAAGCATGCCTGGTTCGTGGATTCTATTGTTTCTATTCTACATCAAAGCTACATATAATCGGCAGTCGTGCTATTCGCCTTCATTTATCGCACGATACTGGATGAAAATAATATACTAATACTTGAGAAAGGAGCCTGTTATTCCCCTTAATCATCGACCTGAATATTTAATTATTAATCATTCTTTGCAACCTTGCATATATAGAACTTGAAATATATATTATACAACTATTTCTTATTTTAAAAATATCGATTGACATTTTAATCATTTTTTAGAGAATAATTTTTCTTTAACGGGTAAAAACTTAAGCTTTTTTTTTTTAAATTAAGCAAAAGAATTTCTAAAACATTTTCTTTTAAATTTAAGTAAGGCTCTTATATTAAATGCAGAATGATTACGTCTCAAGAGTCTATATATATTTTAGATTAAAATTGTTTTAAGCATAGAATCGAGGAATATGTTATCGATTTCGTTATTTTACGTAAGCTAATCCTATTAATGTTCTTTTGACATATGCTAATTCACCCTAAGGATAGATAGTCAAGAACTGGATTCCCTGTTCCCTATCTCTTTTTCAATTTGGGATTACCGGAAACACTGTCTATTGCGATTGCGTTCTCTGTCGTAGAAGAGATCTTTGACCTTTATTTAAGAATTCTGTTCATTATCATATTTCGAAAACAAATGACAAAAAATATCAAAAACACATAAACTGTTTATATAAATAAGGAAGCAAATCAATAAATTAATAACGTCTTCGCTTGAATTTCGCTTTTATTTTATACAACGAAGCGTTATTAGAGAGAAATTTACATAGCGCTATAATCTAATTAAAGAATAAAAAGATAGGAAAAATTATCATCTCAATATAAATAAGCAGAAATATCTGATTTTTATTCGCAAAATTAAAAATGTATTTTTATGATAATTGACGTAAAATACATCGATTATATGATATCTTTATAGTTTCGTGAATTGGATTACATCTGTTTTATAAGCGATTTGACATCATATCATTGAATTATATATAACGATGCGTTTCCTTGATAATTCGTACTTTGGAGTCCGCGCATCATCGATCGATCGCGCTATTATTGATGCATCGTTACGCAACGGTCTTCTATTTCAATTGCTCTCACTGTCCTAAAGAGGTTGCGACATAGAAGAGGTCGTGTGTCCGCCGAGGAGACACGTCTCAATTCTTCTTCTTTTTCCATGAAAGATATCGCGCGCGATTGGCACGGTAATGGCACGTTTCGCGATCATCTATGACCAACGGCATTAGTCATGAGCCAATTTCGTTCAGGCTTCCTTTCGCCTCTTCGTCCGATGGCGAAAGAAGCACTGCTTTCTCCCCTGACTATCGTTTGTTCGCCGACAGCGATTTTCTTGGCAACTGCAACTGGCGTGACTTCTCTGTTGCTTTGCGTAATTATCGACAGATTTAGAATTAATGACGCATGCATCGAACAAATTTCTTGGGTGATACGTTTTCAGGCTCTTTTTAGTCGTGATGCACAACTTAGTAATGTACGATTAAAGTATACTTTTTTTCGGCCGAAAATAGAATTGGATATAATTCGTTTCTCGACTAATTTTTTTAATTTAAAATTCGTGACTTAATCACGACGATGCAAGCTTTATTTCCTTTTGCGTCGATCAGCAAAGACGTCGGTAATAAAATAAAATCCAACATTTGATTATTCAAAATTTAATTTTATATAGTCTAAATATATGAATATACATATGAACATAAAATTTTATTAATTACGCAGCGTAATATTAGGGTAACATTTTCTGACTTTTGGTCAAAAGTTGATGTGAAAATGAAGAACCCTTCTCGAACGAGTGCTTGTATACTTATAAAAGTTGCATTCTCTTGCGACTATTTTTAATAGAAAATTTTTAAATAAATTTCGACAATATGAATATACGTCGCGGAAAATGGTAAAAAGCTACCGGAAAAATGCGCGTGCGAGAGAGTGTTTCGCGTGCGCGATTCATCTAATGCGCCCGGGCGTACGTGACACGTGTGCGTACGTGCGCGCGACGGAGATCGCGTGTTCGCCGGCTCGCATTAATGCGGCAATCGGGGCCGTGGGAATGAAACGAGTAGCGCGAGCGAGGCACGAGCGAGGCCCCCGCGACGAAGGGGGGGGGGGAGGGCGAGATACGGCGCCATTCACTCCCGCGGACGACAGGAAAGGCCGACGACTATCGGTCGCATGCGGGAAGAGATGTGTGTGGTAGTAGCCGATTCCGCGCCGCGACACGTGCTTTTCCCTCGCGCCGAGAAATGTCAAAGTAGCAGCGATTGTTCGCCGCCGAAAGCGCTCTCGAGCCGGCACACGCAACCGGATTTATTACTTTCGCTACCGGGAGTAGCATGTTTTTTTTTTTTTCTTTTTTTGGCGTGCTGTAATATCTTTTAGTATTTAGTATTTTGACGTGTAATGTGTCACACATGTCTTGCGATTAATTCATTTACACGTAAAAATTATGTTATCAATTGTTTCTGAATATTTTAATAACGTTGACATAAATATAAGAAGAAGCAGATCATTATCACCGATGTTAATGAAATCGAATGTTGTTCAGAATTACAGTCATTTTTTTCAGTTTTAGAGATTAATTATTAACTGTTCTGTATATCTAATTTATTTTTACTTTTTGGTAAAAGATTAATTTTAGTAATGTTTACATAGCTGAAAGAGATATTACCGTTGTATACAAGAGCGAGTGCAAATTTTCGCGTCTTTTCATGACTTCCAAGAAAAGCGATGCTATTTATTTCGGCTATCTTTCCTGACACGCCAATTACCACGAGAAAGTGGCGCGATAAAAGAAAGTATGGGGAACGTAATTTTTCAAATCGCATTATATATATAATTGAATTCCTTATCTCTATTTAATAAACCGTTCAAACCGCACAATCTATTATTCAAACAAGTGTGAAATAAAAATTAAGATAATTGATTTCTCTCGCATGTGTTATACAAAACTAATTTTTATATTTTATTAAAGACATCTTATAGATTTTGACATTTTTTATAAAAAAATATCTTAGATTTTTTTGTATTAATATAAACTCGATTTATTTCTTCAAGCTTTTATAAACTATTAGGATTTTATATATATATATATACACATACAGCAAATAGAATAACGTACGTGTTAACGTCGTACACACATCGTAATTCTTGCATGAAAAAAATTTACGAATATCTCGAATACCTTCGATATCTCAAACGAATACAAGTCCGAAGTGTTCCCACCATGTGGACATTACGTGTGGTGACGAAGTAATTTTGTACGAGGAAAAATTCCTGCGCAGACACTTTAATCACTGTAATTACGAGAAGGAGCTATCGTACGGTTGCGACATTACTCGTTTTGATCAATTTACGCGATCTGGATAGCCGTGAAGCGACTGCAAATGAGGTAAGGAACCATGGTAGGGGGGCACCATGGTAAGAGAGAGGATAATGAATTAATTTATTTAATCGACGTGTCGCGATATACCACCGGTGAAAATAAGTCACGTAATTGATACATTTCGGATGAAGTTTTTCTCTTCTTTTTTAATATCGCCTTATCTCTCGCGCTTGATCTCTTTTAAACTAGAAGTGTGTGTCAAGGGAAATTTTTGCCTCTACAACGCAGACGTGCATCTAATACAGGGTTGTTTGAAGGGTTGCCTACCCTATAGGCTGATATTTACTTACCCTAAAATATCAGAGGAGACTTACAGACAATTCCTTTTTATTATCTATTTTTGTATATTATCTATTTTGTCCTCTAGCTTTTGTTTTAAATCAGTCAATTTAAAACTTATTAGCTGCAAGAAATGCGGAAAAGAATTATTTATAAAGTTAATTATTTTAATAATTTTTTGACGTTTCTTTAATTTTTAATTTAAATTATATATATATAAGTTTTAGTATTTATTATTTAGTTTGTTGATGTATTTGAGAGAATATATATATCATAAAAATAAGTTAGACGTATACAATCTTACACGCATATATTTTATTTTCTTTATTTGGATGTAACAATATAGCAGCAACTTATTGCATTGCAAATTGTATTTATTTATTCACTTTTGTTGGTAAAATACTGTAGCGCCAGGTGATATTGGCACTTCACAGTTGAGTATCTATTAAGTAAACAAATTTGAATTATCTCTATTGAACAATTCGTAAATTTATTCACCCTTTCGATTATTCTATTATACTTAGATATACGGTTATTGATCACCGTGATATCTTTTATTATTTTTCGGTCTGAAAGTTGGGGTTACCCTTGCGTTCACTGTGGAAAATCATGCGAATTCGCACGCACCCCATCTCATCTACTCCGCAATGGACATGTGTCTGTCACATATGGACAACACGTGTGCATAATGTCGATCCATATCCTCGCATCATTTTCGGTTAAACGAACTATTGTCTACTTGCTCTCTTGCCCGTTTTTTATTTCCAAATGTAGTAAACAATTGAAAGTTTTATAACTTATATCGTATATGAAGAAACGAAACTAGCTAATTATTTTATTGACATAAAAATATTGAAGAAGGCATTATATACGTATATCATCAATAATTTTATTTAATAATGAAAAGTTAAATCGAAATTTTAAAAAATACAAATAAATACATTTGAAATTTGATATTATTTAATCACGTTTGAAAGTCACATTCTCCAGATATGTAGTTTCATATACTCATCTTGGGGAAGTTTTCCCGCGTAAAAACTATTCCCTTATATCTCGTAGCTTTTCATGGACGAAATAATTTTGTCTGATGTTTCTTTGAAACTATGTTAAATGGCTGGTCAAATCTTTTTCATCTACCTTCGGAATTCTTAAGGAATTTTTCATATCGCTAAATATAACGGAGTTTTCAGAGAACTTTATGTAAAAGAGAAGTTTTCTTGGAATCGATCTTAGATATATGAGTAGATGATTTTAACAAATTTTAACAAATTTTTTATTGATACTTTGATTTATATGACACGAAATAATGATTTCTGAAAATTTCACGTGAATTTACCTAAAGAGGCTCTTTTCGCGTATCTCTTTGGTTATAAATTCACAACTTTTTTATATACATATAAATGGTATTTAAAAAAATTAATGTATTTAAAAAAAGTTTTTAATATTTGTATGATATTCTTAAAATTACTTAAAACTAAGGTGAAGGAAACGATGAATTAATTGGCACAAGGTATATATTTGCTTATTAATAACATTTATTTTAAACAAACATATTGGAAGACATGTAGAAAACTGTCAGCTTGCCGACATTAAAGCCGATATCACAATCTCAAAATAATACTACAAATTTGTATATAAGTTTATACTATTTTATACAAATTTGTATTATAAGTATATACTATAAGTACAAATATCACAAACGCGACTAATGTGTCGCAACATAAAAAAAAAGAAAAAGAAGAAAAAATATATATAACGCGTCTCTCTTTGACATACCCTTTATCAATTTTCATTATATCTACAAGGAATGCTCATCTCAGTCAGTTGTCAATGTGACATAAAATTAAAATCTACATAATCTAGTGATCACAGTTTCGAAATGTGTTATCGAAGCTCTCTCGTCCCGAACCTCGGCTGATGACAGCAGTCCTCGGCCTCGAGTCACGATCGGTGCTCTCGCAGAAGGAAGTTTAGCGTATCTCGAGTAATCAGCTCTCGAACGATTCGCCTTTGAGGTAGACGCGGTTGTCCTTGATGATTGCGGCTCACGCCACCTGCACCTCGGGAAGCTGATTCTGCGAGAATGCACGCTCCTTGTAGCACAGGTCTCTGTCGGCCATGCTGAGTGTCGTCCAGTAGAAGTCGCCGGCGTGGGTGTGAGCGAAATGCACCGGCACGTAGCACTGACCAGGCACAACCGGCACGACGGTCATCTGTCCGTCCAGGCAGACAGTGATGGCGGCACCTTCTTCGGCGTCTTGCAGCTCCTGCAGGAGTCTGCGCTCCAACGCCTCGTTGGCGTTATTCTGATTGTCGACCTCCTCGGTGAAGATTTCAATCTGTGGCACGGCCTGCTGACGCTTGTTGCTTTTGGTGTACTTGCTGGTGCGTCTCTTCAGCATTTTCAGCAACGGCTTTAATGGCTTCAGTATGCGTCTGCTCTTGCCGGCGCTTACGGCCTTGTCTTGTGACATGTTCAGGTTGTAAAGATTGTCGTTGAGCTCGTTCTGGAACACGTCGCTGACCTCGAAGTCGAACAACACGTGTTCGGTTACGGTGGTGGCGGCGGCCATCTTTCCTCTTTGTTTCTCTCTCTTTCTCTTCCTCTCTTTCTCCCTCTATCTCTGAGCTGCTTCTCCCTTGAACCACGTACACTGAACCGGTTTTTTTTTTCCGCCGAACTGTCGGAACTCGGAACACGTGGCACGAACTGTCGTTCGATAGGAACTTGGCGGGAGA
This sequence comes from Lasius fuliginosus, assembly GCA_949152495.1. Taxonomy (NCBI): domain Eukaryota; kingdom Metazoa; phylum Arthropoda; class Insecta; order Hymenoptera; family Formicidae; genus Lasius; species Lasius fuliginosus. The sequence goes on along the minus strand of OX424446.1, from coordinate 11,058,136 downwards.
ACGTGGAAGCGGAGAACGTGTACTTGGTGAATGTGCTTTTGGGCAAGTTGCTTTGGAGCGAAACGCTAGTGAGCGAATGGTGCCTTAGTACGAGCAACCCCGTCCTTATATAGCCCCGCTGAGACTGCACGGGGTTACAGAGTGGGGAAGGCAGGTGCACTCTGGCTGTGGGAACTCGGAGAATTCGGAGCTTCCCACGTCGGGATCCACGCCGACCATCTGCCGGTCTTCTCCCTCCCTCCGCCTTCACCTCCTCGGTCGTCCACCACCTATCTCGGTTCCTGTAACACCCTGCTTGCAGGGGCCTCTCCGTTCTATATCTACACGTGCGCATACACCCCCATGGTCACCCCCGCTCGATCTTATATGTAGTGAATCCTCTTTCGATTCGGCGGCGATTCTGATTTCTTAGAGACCCTTCTAGAGGGGTCTCTTTCTCTAGGATGCAGCCGGGATTTCTAGAGACTGCGAAAAGGGGATGGTGTTGCTTCTTCAAGACTGGTTGAAACCTGTTGCGACACGTTCGTGCACATCACGCGAGCTTGCGTGAGGTAAGACGGATTTTGTCGTCAGCTTTGCACCGAATACGAAGTGTTTAACTTGTTGCATTTCGCATCGGGGGTGACAAGTTGACTGGTTAGACATGATGTCGGTAATAATAGAAATAATGATATGAACGAAGAAAGTTTACAATGCTTAATTACGCCCAATTGATCATTGGATTCACGAAACGTTTATTATATCAACTTTGCAACTTACGATCATGCAACTTACGATCATGTATTCAATTTTGACACGCGAACTAGCGTGATACGGAAAGCATCGAGTTATAGAAATTGTATATCCTACGTGGATGATTCTTTGTTGGGGGCGAGAAGAAGAAAGCAGTTTTCTATCAATTTTTATATCTTATATCTAAAATTAAAATTATTGCAAAATTTTACGTATTAAATTTCGTTGGATCTTCTATTGCGAATATTTTAATTATTGTATTCTAATATTGCATTATCTCGTTCTTCAAATATTTTTAAATGCGAAGAAAAAAAGAGTTATGTAATTATAAAATATTATATATAAATTAATATTTGTATTTGAATTTTATTATAATCATTTTTTATTGATTGATGAATATTTTATAACAAAAATATTTGATGAGATTTTGCACATTATTTGTTGCATGACCTCTTCTTCGGCTCAGGAAAAATAATCTCGAGTGCGATGGTTGTTGATAATTTTTAAGCCAAAGGGTTAGCGTATAGCCGGTAAGTTATAGTAATTAACGTGTAGTAATAACGTACCCGGGCTTCCTTCATTACCCCACTGTGCTCGAGAGATTTAGAGCCGAGAAGCGTCTAGACGCCTCGTGATAGGTGCGGTAACTCCCGCTATTAAATACACCTCCGACAAGATTTTTTATTATCTTGGAACTCGGCCCTTGTCTTCAAGATCACGATGCTTCCATTAGCTGTACCGTCATAAAAAAGTCTGAAAGTTTTTTTGAGGGTACGCATTTTTTTCTACTCTCACACATATCCCACGAATCGCCGAGTTTTTTCTTCGGGGTGATATTTTTTGACAACCTGTTTCGTGGCACAAGTGTCAGATGAATAGTAATGGATACGCATTAGCACTTGATAGATAAATCTATTTAATGAACGTGGTGTACAACTAATATTATAATACATTTTTCAAGAACTTTGCTTTTTTAAGAGAAGAACATTATGAAATACATACAGAAATATATACAAAAGCACTATTAGAGATAAATTTTTTTCCGGGAATAAATTTTGAGAAGCGTAAAAAGGTAAAAAATAGAATTACATAATTATTAATATATTTCAATCAATTTTTGTTTTCTTTGTTATTTATTTCTTATTCGAAAAATGTCATTTCGTCAGGTTTTATGAGTAATTAAAAAAATTAATATGCATTATTTGGGGTGATTTGCTTAATTTGAACCGTAAAATCACCAGCGACTTATGGGTGTTCGACTGATGCACCTGAATACCAATGGAAATCTATTGAGAGCGAAAACGAGTCGCGTGTAGGATCCTGTCGAGATGGGGGCAGGCGCAGTATGGCTATATCCTGCAGGCAAACTTTGTCTGCCCTCTCGAAAGACAGGTACCCTCGGATTATTTGTTTTCACTTGCGCTTCGGAAATACAGCTTGGAGCAGGTGAGACGAGTCTGATACTTTGTAGACTCGACTTACCTGCGACGATTACATTCATAATTTGCAAGCGTGTGATTTTATTTACTCTCGGTTTATTATTATTTTTATATTGTTTTTAGTCCCAAGGTTTCTCTTTGAAAATTATTCTTTAAGAAATTCTTTGCAAATTTGATATACAGAGACAAATATTGCAAATATTACGTAATTCTTTGTTATATTATTTCGATAATCTGATTAAATTTCTTATGTATGTTAATTTATGCATTTTGAAATATTAATGTAAATTAAAATTAATATAAATAATTAATATAAAAATATCCGTGCGTTTGTATTTTATGTTTATATATATAAGATCAAATTAAAATTGTAAATTATATATGAAGATTGATCAAAATTACACACGTGTGTGTATCATTTTGATCAATCTTTTATATAATTTACAATTTAAATTTGATCTTATTTTTTATTTAATATATGTTTGAAAGTTTATCGAATATCTCTAACCACATCGTTACTGATTTCATAGCCAATTTCATCTTCGTTTTAACTTACAAACTCGACAAACCTCGATTTTTGCCTCGTTCTATATTCAGCCAAAAAAATTATCGACCTTACAAATAGAATATAAAAATATAGAATATAAAAATGTCATGGATCATTAGGCATATCGATCAACTGGTTTTACCCACGTGGTAGCCGAATCACTGGAGTGTGTCGCATATTGAGTACAAACTAATGGCTAATTCATAGAGGCACACAAAAGTGAGAGTTTCTCAAATTCCTACTACGTAAAATCAACATAAAAACTAATTAGCAGAAAATAATGTTCTTGCAAAAAATTCTAGTATTTATCGATCTATTGAATCTAGCGAAGTCAATCGTATCGCAGCGGCGTTAACTCGAATGTCTCCAGCTTGTAGAGCGTGATCTCGCGTCTACTATTACCACGCAGGCAGCAGGCGGATCTCTAATGAAAATTGAGGAAACGGGTAATTTCGCGCGTTTCCTGCTAGCCGCGGATTTAAACCGGTTTGCGAGCACGGATTCGCGGACGTTCTGTTCCAACAGGATCGCTCGCTTCGCTTCGCGCTCTTTCTCTTGACGCCGTTAACAGTCGATGGAAAGAAGCCCTCGCCTCGGAGGACCATCACGCCAGATCGGATAGACTTTACAACCGGTTCTTAACGCGATCGTCAAATTTTAATTAATTCGAGACCGTTCGCGCGGTGTGTCCTAATTTAAAGCCGCGCCCCCTTCTTCTCCCTTGTATTCGCGCGAGCGCGCACATCATCCCGGAGGCGATGGAATTAATAATTCATGATCGTTTTGCTCGTCCACATCCTAGCGATTAGAGAACGGTCCGTCAGGTTTTGAGAGCCGCACCGCTCTTATACTCTTCTGGACGGAAATTTATACACATACATTTAATAGTATCGTATATTACACATATATTTAATAGTATCGATAATCACATGCATTGTGCAACGAAACGAAGAGTCGCGGCGCGTGTAACATGACAAATTTCAAAGACGCGTTTGTGCTCCTTGAGCAGAATGGTTCATTAACCAACAAACGACTCGGCATAAATTACGCGCCGTCGATTATGCGTCGTTGATCTTCGATTTTATAGCTTGGAAAGTTACTACTAATGTCGATAGATATCAGCGATAACGTTTCCGTGTCAAAAAAATAGAGAGTCTACAAATCGATTAGTTATTGAATTTCATTATTATAAATCGATGAGAATTGACGGAATTTTAAAAAGTCGCTGTTTCTCTAAGCAAGGAGATACTCTTGGATGAAAAACAGATCAAAAATAAGAATATATTTTATTTTGCTTGAAACATTATTAATGATATGATTAAGGATATAATTAAGGATATAATTAAAATATGCTTGCATCGAAATATGTCTGTCTAAAGTTATAGAAAAATTTTAGCGAAAATTACACAATATTTAAACTGATATCATGCTCGCAAATTGCGCGACGATGAATATCTCGCAGAAACTGCGCGTCATATTCCTATATTTATTCCGTGTCTCGGACGAAGGTATTAGATTATGCAAATCGCGTGCCGGACGAGTGTCGCGGGTTCCATCAGATAAAACGTTATTCCGAAGGTGGAGCGCGCGATCCCCTTCACGTTCGACCGTGGCAAACATTAGAGGTGAGCGATATGACACGATCTTGATTAAAATACTACCTCTGGCACTCCGCCACGCGATAGTATCGCTTTATCGCGTCATTAACCGACGAGAAAAAGGATCCGCGAATGTCTGAATAATCAGGCTAAACGCACGTTGTATGGAATGCATCTAGAAAAGGCTCGAGAACACGCACATGCGTTTCTTTTTGTGTACTTATTTAGCGTCTATGTATAGATATGAAGATTCTTTTTCGATCTCTCAAAGCTATCATATGAATAGTATAATTGCGGGACGAAAGCGCCTATATAGGAGTATATAAAGCTTAATACACATGCGAATATTATTTAGGTATCTGCGGATTGTATACGAATAAATACTTTGTTCGCGGACAGTGTCTGTTGCTATTCGCTCGGAATGAAAAACAACAGACAAAGTCTATAGACGTCAAGGACTTGTAAATAAGCTCGCTCATATAATGTTGCTTTATCAAACGATAAATTCAGTTTGGTTGTGAAAAGCCAGCAGTAAAGATGTGTCCTACAAAAGAATTTTAAATTTTATTGAGGATATATGACACGTAAGTGCGAACGGAAAGCACTGTTCGTAGACAAATGTGCGTGAATGCATTAAACTTAATGTCTTTCTGCTTAGATTTCGGAGCTAAATATACATATGTAAAGATATCAATATAACATATATTATTTTTATCGTAATTATACAAATTTATACAAATTTGCGTAGTATTTCTATTTTAATAGAAAATCTGTAAAAGAATAGTATCGTAAAAAATTTTATACTTTTTTGTCGGAGTAATAAATGCAGCATAATTACGCAAGATAATTCTTCGAAAAAAGAAGCCACGTGGCTTAGAGATCGTGACTATGAAAAAGCGAGCAGCAGAGGAAGGACGTCGGGCGTTGAAAAGATCCTGGCAGTTATTTCAGACCGCGATTTTACATGGAATTTTCATTAGCATATAATTAATACGTGTGAGCAATGACCGCGGCGTTCTTTGCTCGCGTATGAAACTTGTATACGCACGTTCGACGATGCTGCGAGTAGACGCGAGAGAGAAGGACCCTCGATGAGATTGTGAAGGGAAAAGAGAAGGCGAAGAAGAGAAGCGTGCAGGCCAACCTAAAACAGTAGTGGTGACCCCCGGGGCTGAGCAGGCCCGAACAAGAAATCCCTTCTGACGTCACCGGCAGGTGCAAGCAGAAGTGCATCCTCGTCTCGTCCGCGCTTTTCTCCTTCTCTCGCTCCCTTTCTCCTCTTCCGTCTTCCTCTGCTTCTTTTTCTGCTTCCTCCTCGCGCACTCGCGTGTAATCGTGCCGATTTCGAGATCGAGATAATTCGACCTGTACTGGGCGTCCACCGTGAATCCGGTTGGTTTCGTTGAAAATTTTTGACGTATGTACGTTACTCGACCGCGCTCGCTCTCTCGTGGAGCTTTAATTAATGATTTCCTTTGTGGTTCATTGAGTCGGCTGCGGATAAATTGGCGGGGTGATTGCAGGGGCGAAACAAAGGATACGCAGTATCGCAGATATCCGTCTTTTATAATTCAAAAGGCTATACGCAGGGTAATCTGATATCACCGGATGTGTTTTTCCAATATGTTTTTCATAGATCTATATGAGAAATTTAAAACTTTTGTAGTAGAAATGACGTTAGTATATTTTTAATATCAACTTTTAATTATTAGCGCCAAATGTTTAGACAAATGTTTAACTTTTTTTCTTTATATATATACATATATAAAATTATACAATATTAATTCAAACACCTGTATTATTTGTGCAGTCTCTTTAGGCTTAATTAAAAATTTTTTAATTGTCAATATATAAAATATATTATCTAATCTTTTTGTATATTTTCCGAAATAATTCGATATAAGCTCAAATTAGTTCGAGCTTAATGCCGAGTGTTACGGAATATAATAAAAAGAAAACAGGAAATGCTTTGTCATTGAGATTTAAAGACTAACCGAAAACTCGATCCTAATCTATCTCTGGTACCTTTAATCGAAAGGCGATACGATTTCACTGATGGAACACCCTACTGACAGTAATAAAATATCCTACCGAGAACATTCCACGGATTTCATGCCCGATAGCATCGTTTGTAAGTGGAACGACAAAATCCGAACGAGCTGCCGCGCCGCTGCCAAGGTAGCTCTGTCTCGTTTTATCTCTCGAGGCGAAGGTAAACCGCATCCGCGGTTGGTACAGATGCAGCGAGTTATCTCGGTCTTAAAATCGGTGCCATTACACATGAGCGCGCACGAGAAAAGAAAGAAGACTGTTGATTCTTTTACGCACTCGTATAATCTTGAGATCGATTTACTCGAACTGTGCGATGTTACTATATGCAGCGATAATCGCGTCGTCAATATTATGTGTGTTTCTCTTTTTATTTAATTTATTAAACTCCGTATTCCATTTTAGAACGTTAAGTAAGTTTTTCGGATTATTAGTTCGAGATATGCAATTTTCGTAATAAGACAAATGACCATATTTGACGATAAATGTACTGTATGATTATGACTTCACGGTTTCATTAAACAATCGTAAAAATTCCTCTATTTTGTTTCTCTTGTATGAGTCGTTCTCTTCTTATTACGAGCTTTTTTCGAAAGAAAATCGTCAGCCGATTATTTTCACTTATTAACTTCCAAGAAAAAATCGATAGTAGAAAAAGAAGAAAAGACGATGAACGAAGGTACGTCAAGAAAGAGAGGAGATTAAAAAAAAAAGAGAAAACCTCGTTTGCGTCTGATGGCGAAAAATAGTCCAACGACTACCGTATTCGTTTTTTATTTCTCACTTCTACAGGGTTGGTAATCGCTTTCGGCAGGTAGATGCTGTTCTCAGATAGATTTTCTTGATTGGAATTTTATCTCTCATCTCGCGTATAGACTTGAATTAAAATGTGCAAGGAGTCCGTAAAAAATTCACGTTTTTTCTTTACACTTTTAGAATTAATCTGCACAAACAATCGATCATTCCATGGATTCATTATATCTTCGCGCGCGGAAAATACTCAGAAAATGCGAAAAAAATTTATTATTTTTGAATTACGGTGTCTATATTTAAATATATACAACTATTTAATTCTTGTGTAGCATAATTTTAAACTTGCAATTTTATTAGTGCGTTAAGTATATGATTAAAAATTAAATTTAATATTTCGCATTTCACAAATATAGAAAGAATACACATACACATTTTTTGAGAAAAGCTGTAGCTAATTATAGATCAATTAAAGTTTTATAAAATTTGTTTTTAATCTGATTGCGCTCGTTATGTCCAATGATCAAGCTGTTGGCCTAATTGGATGCTTCTCCCACTTCGCGGCAAATGGGTTGAATTTATAATAGGACTTGCACCACTATGCTCTTTTCGATGCTTATTAAATATTTTTTAGGGGGTGTTGGGGCCATGGGTCGATACGAATTTCGGTTATTAGGGCGGCACCGTGTGTAATCGGACCGAATTACGAACATCTCGAATTACCGGGACACTCCCAGCGGTTTCTAACGAGCTTTTTTTACAGCTCGTCAATATATAATTCGTAAAGCTCGGCGTGTCTTCGACGAAACATTTAATGATCGCGCGATTATAATTTGCCGCATTTCGTTCTTTTTTTTATTCAGCGATTGCGTCGGTCGGCCGGGACGCGTTTCATCATCGCAATAAAACGCACTGTTATTTTGTGAATTAACGTTTCGCTAATTTCTGCCGCAGGTGAAGCAACAGCAGCAGCAGCGCGGATTCGACAACCAGGACGACTGAAGCGGATCGACGAGTTTGGACGTCAGTGTTGGTGAGTCTCTACATGTATCTTTTGTATGATGTCTTTGTGCTTAAGCACTTGTGTTGCTTTCAATTTAACACTTAACTTTAACACTTTCAATTTTACTCTTAACACTACGCTAGTCATAAATATCACTTCTAAATTTTGGGCGTTTGCTGTTATATTCTGCGTTATTGAAAATGCAAAACGCGTTTAAAATACTGAAAAATGCATCGCCGATCGTAAAAATAATTTTATTTAACATTGCCTATCTATTTATCTCCGTTTAAAAATTTAAATCTGCACAACGTAGCGCTGCTGAGTACTTCACTGCTTCTTCACGATCGAACGATCCATCCTTCGCGGATAAATCCTTTATGCGCTTCGACTCGCTCGCCCATCCGTCAGAAAACCACGCGGAATCCTTTGTCCCCTCGGACCGGTCCAGGGAATTTCCGTGGGTAGAATAAAAAGGGCCGGACCATAATGCCGCGACGCGCGAGAGGACCCTTTCGATCCCTTTGAAACGTCCAGGCAGTATATCGGGAGGGGTTAAAGGCGGCCACGGGGGTGAATGCAATATTATTCAAAATCACGAAAATCTCCGGTAGAATTTCGTTATTTTCGAGGCCCATTCGGGACCGTAGATGCATATCTTATATCGTTGAATGGGCCACCGTACGGGGTAAGCACCGGCCGATGTTTGTTCGACGTTTCTCCCTTCTCCCTCCCGCATCACAAGGGTCGAGAACCGAGGGGCGAGAGTGATCCAGGTAAAAAGGGTCAATCGCGTTCACAAAGGACGCTCCTCGCCCTCACATGCTCGCGAGCACATGTGCGCGCAGCACGCAATCATAAAAGCGACACTTCGATCTTGCGCCGAGAGCGAATCGATTGAAACAGAATTCAAGACGATTCAAGGGTTGATTTTCCTCTTCGTCTCACCACCGGAAAAACTTGCCCTGCCGCGTGCACCACCGACTGCACGGTATACATAGTGTGTATGTGTGATATATAATATATAGTTTCCGCAGCTGCCGTTTACGCAGCCCTTTTTCCACATTTTCACAAAGCTCACCAGGTGCGCGATTAAAATTATTAGAATAGAATAACCGGCGTTATAAGTTTTTACCGAGAAAAGATTAGTCTGCGAAGTAATGTTTTAGTGCACTTGTCGCTAACGTCCCGCGGACTTGAACTCGGAAATCTTTTATTCCGCGCTTCAACCCTTTCACAGGTGCAGTCCCGTCGGAAGGGAAACCCTTTCCCTTCGTATTGTTCGCAGGTTTCCGCTAACTCTTTCGGTACATCGCCGGTTGGGATTTTGGGTTAGCGGATCGGAGGGTCGAACGAGAAATGGTCTGATTAACGGTATAGTAGAATAATTTTGTGATGAATTATTTACTTGATCTGGTGCTTTTGTGTAATACTTGTCATTAGTAATTTGATATTTCTGCTTCTTGATATTATTCATTCTTTTATTTTTGTGGTATATCCAAAAGTAGAATTTATAATATTTCTAAAAGAACAAAATTGATTTTCTTAAGAATTCTATGAAATATTGTATTAAAATACTACTATTATTTTTATCAATAAATTTAAATAAGAAATATCAGAGCACACACGCGAATTGCCTCATACTTGGAATCGTTTTCGATAAATTTTTTTGAATGTACAATTTGCATCACGAAAACATTTTTTTTAAATTGCATCTTTTATAAATTACAAAGACTGACGCAATTTTAGAAAATATGATGCCAAGTTTGATTGAATAAGAACTCGAAGAAAAGACATTTCTCAAGTAAATCCTCGTAGGTTTGAGCAGTTTAGACGCGTTTCGCCATTTCGCTCAAGAAGAAAAGATTTCTTTTCGTGTCACGTGTTACGTAAACTCGAAATGTTTGCAACAGAATCCGACCTGCAGGTTCGAACCTGCACAGAGTATTCAGCACATTTTGACCGAGTTTCTTCACATGCCAGCAGCAGGCGAGACATGTTCGAACTTGCACAGATCTTCCGCACAGATCAGAGATTTTGGGTCTCGTCCCGAAGTCTCGCGCAAAGGAGAACGATCCTGCCGGATGCGAGGACCTGCCGCGACGCTTGAAAAGCGAATCTAACATTGGGGGTGGGTGCATCCTCGGGGTTGTGTGAAAAAGTCTCTTTTAAAAGGACGCGACCTAACTCTCTCGTGCGATGCTTCGACACGTACTTTTCAATAGCGAATTTCGTCATCCTGGATGCGCGCCATAGAAAGGGGAAGGATTCGTATGCTTGCGGACAACTGTATCCGTGACGCATAAATTTTGCTCGGGGCATCCTCGAAATTCTCACTCGTTGCTTCTGTACAATGCCGAACGGCCCTAGTTCGAATCTTCTTTCATCATCTGCATTAAATTCACAGAAAGTAATCTTCACCTTTAAGTGTGAATTCTTCGCACTATATATATGTGACTTATAATACACTTTTTACAATATTTTACAAATTTATACACATCCGCGCATGTTTTATTTATATAAAATATATTTTAAAAGATTATATAAAACTTCAATTGTAATTGAAAATATTATAAACAATTATCATCATAAAACCAAGGATTCTAAATAGATATATTAAAATTGCGCGTATCAAATTTTGCTGAAAGCTTGACCTTCCATTTTAAATCCAAGTTGAAAACCACACGCGACAATAAAGACGTCAATACGTTCATATGATGAACTTGATAGGTTTCAATATCAACACGAGAATCCTAATATCAAATATTACTCGGTACATCAAGTTTGAGAGTCGACAAACTTCTTGGAGGACCATGCGGTGATATTCTTTCCATATCGAATTCAAAATCCTCGGAAGGTTTTGCGCGTCGAGAAATATGGCTCGGAAAGAGTCCGTTTCCATTTACGAGAGTCGCCATTATGCCCTTAAATAAACAGCTGTTCCTCGCAAGTCTTGCACCTATGTAAACACAAGATCCTGACGGAACTGCCGCACGCTCGGTCGATCCGTGTGATTCATCCGACCGGGGTAAAGGAGAAAAAAAAAAATCGAGCGCGGGGGAGGATAGTTTTGAAAGAAGAGTGTTGGAAGGAGAGGGTCGCATTGAAGCTCGCAGGACCGTGAATCTGCCTCCGGGGCACGGATTCATTCTTAAAGGATTATCATTATAAATTATACATTTCCCGTCTTCCCTTTCTGCCGCCTTCTTCTACGCTACCGTCGGATGACCGGTAGCGACTTAAGGATTTCTATTGCAGGATTAGCGTGGACCGTGTCATCGTGGTATCCTGTCTATTCGATTCGTTCTTCGGGAGCGGAGATGCTCGCGAACCTCTTCGCGTTTTATGATTTTTTTTTGAAACTGCTGTTCACACATGAATAGCATTCAGTTCAACTCGAATGCGTTTTATTTATCGAAAATAGCGGATTCAGCGATATTACAGATACGCGAACTCAGAAATCTATTGGATTCGCAAAGCGTAGAAAATTGTAACAGATAACATCCCCGAGGCAAATGCGTACGAGAAAGCGTGTGTATGAAAATCAGAATGTTTTGACGTGAGGAGAAAATTGCTCAGCAAATATATGTTTATTTTATCATATCTAGATATATGAATAGATATAACAATCTCTCTCTGCGCGCGCTAATAATACAATATATATTACTGATAAGTACATATTAGTGGCAATTCTAGATGAGAGGTGCTTACCGAATACTATCAGTTTCATAATTAAAAACATTTTTTACATCTTATTTCATATTTTATTTACAATTATTTTTGCTTGAAAACACTTTAAAACATTTAAATTTATTAATCCCATTTTTATATTAAAACAATGAGCAAAAATAACTTGGACAAAAAGAGATTATGTTTTGCACATTAAATTTCGCTCAAAGTAATTACGACAGTCACGATAGAACCTATAAAAGAACGTTTATATTGAGAAAGGGAGGGAGGGCTCTGCTTTTAAGACGAGACGTTCGATAGAAATTGGCTATAAAAATGCAATTTATTTTTATTTCAAAAATTTTATTTACAATTTTCTCTCGGAGAGAAATCTGCGCATGATGCAACACGGCGTTTAATTTCATTGCGATTTATTACGAGTTGGCGTCTATTGAATATCGGGCCCACAAAACGCCCGATGTCGATTCACTCATCGGCACGATGACGTTTTTGAAGAGTTGCCGTGCCGTCTGGACTCGCCCTAAATTGTTAATGTACGATAACAATTATTCGAAAATGCTCGTTCGAACGTCAGGGGCGACAATGACTTTTTGCGAGGAGAAGATGACGGTCATCGCCGATGGCGACTCCTTCGTCTTTGTGCGTCCACGGTCTTTTTTACGTACATACGGAGGAGCAGTTTGATGGGTCTCTTTGGTCGCGGCTCGATCCTTTTCTCGAGCGCGAAGGGTCCTGTGGGCGGAGCGGTTGGCCGAGAAAGAACCTCATTCGGGTCCGGCAACAAGGATTCTCTAGGATTCTGACCAGTGGGATAAGGAACGAGCTTTCAAAGAGGCTGAAATTGAACACGTGCAAGGGTGAGTCAGAGCAACCGAAGGAGGAAACGAGAAGAACGCTGAAAAAGAAAGAGAGAAGATCATCGGCCCCTGGACTACGTGGGCCCTTGGAAGATTTCTGCGTTAGATAACGTTATTCTTGCAGGGCTGCAGTATTCTCTCTTCTATAAGCTCTATTGTGACTGTCGTAATTATTTGAGGGAATATCGATGTGCAAAACAATTAATTTTAATGCCTAAATTATATTTGCGATAACTCTTTTTAATATTTCTGACATAAAAATGTATAAAAGATCTCAGATAGATATTTTATGAGAATATTTTTACGAATATTTTTATATAATATTTTTGTGACGTAAATATTCAAATAACAATTTTTCACTTTATATTTATATTTAATTTTATACGAACGTTTTGATTATTGAACAGAGAATTTTGAGTAAGTACTAAATCTATATTCAGAGAAAACATTAATATTGATTCATAAATATGGATGAAAGAGGCTAATCAATAAGATTTGCATTTAAGAAAACGACGATACAGTTGTCAGTGATCTTTCTTATTTTTCTTCAAATGTCATATGGCTCATTATATGTTGTAAAAAAAGTTAATGATTCGGCAATATAAGAAATATTTTTCATTCTCAGAAGAAGATTACGCAATGATCTTCCACTCGGAAATATTTTATAAATGAAATTCTTGAAACTTTTTCTCGGCGGTCGAATGCGGCCCTGCGTGCCTTGAGCTCATCATCTATCTCGTCTATCCTCCGGAGTCGAGACTCCTAGATATCCCTCCGTGCTAACCTATCTACGGCTAGAGAAAAGCCACATTTTTTTTTCGTCCGCGTCCGGCATATCCATTAGAACACGTGCATCCACTGCCATAACAAGTGCCTCGTCGACGCTATAAACCCCCGAGGGGCACAAAAAACCGTGGTCCATCCAAAAAGATTCCCCTTCCTCTCCTTTTCTTTATTCTTTCCCCTCGCTCTCCGCTGGCCTCTTTCCTTGTAACATCCGAAATAGCCTAATGACTATTATAATCTCCCAGTACGTCGGTGGCATAATTTCTTTTATTCTTCGCGCAGGAACTTTCAACGCGGGGAAAGAAATCTTCCGTGTCATTACGTTGGCGTGATGAACAACAGCTCGAAGGGGAGAAAAATCCCTTCCGTGTTATTATAAGGTGATTTCGTGGCGTGCGTGGAAATTGGTATCTCTTCTCGCGTGAGACTTCTGTTTTTTGTACTCGACCTCCATGCGTGTGTCTGAAAGGGAAACTGGATTTTCCGTGGAACGCTTTTCTTTCCCACCGCGTCGCATAACTGGATACGTACATTATTTTTTTCTCGACCGCCAGTAAAATAATAACGCGTTTACGAATGATTAAAATATTTGCAACGATTAGTCATCTTTTTACCTCAAGTAAATTTTTTATTTAGAAAAATAATTAATTACATATATATTATATAGATTTAAATTACTAGAAAAGGTTTCAAGCGTGAAGTTACATTTTAAATTCCTTCATGCTCGAAAAATATAGAGTGAACGATATAGTTAAATTACGTGCTCGAAAACTTCCGATTACGCTCTTTCGTTTCAATGATTTCCGAGATATGGAAGGGCCTTTTAGTTTGATCAATGTTTCGAATGTCGTTGAATCGTAATGTCGTAGTTTTTTGTGAATTATCGAGCGTGTGCTGCTCCTTTTCGGCGGTGACGGCGCGGCGATTTCCGCTCGAAAGAAAAACGCTATAAGACCTTTGTCGCGTTTGTTTGTCGCGAGTGTTCGAAGAAGAACCTTATTTCTTATCTCATGCCGCTTTTCTTTACTCGGCCAAGTTCTCCCAAATCGCATTATGCGACGCTTGAGGCAACATTATCGTCGCGTATAGTCCTGAAATCGTGTTATTAAATCACTTTTAAAAGATTTAATTACAGTCTTACCTTTTTCGGACTCGGGACTCGGGATAACGAACGAGGCGTCTGGTTCTCACGTCAGCTGACAACAAGAACGAATCCGAGCAATTACTTCTCCATACACGGTCTCGTTTCTCGAGTGATCATCGTAACTGGTTGATCCTCTCCAGAACCAAAATTGTTCCGTCAAACTCGTCGTCGCCGTCGTTGCGTAATTAACAGGGAATATTATTTCAGCCTGTATTGCGTGTCTTGGTAGCAATGTTTCGCAAAAATTTTTTGCGGATAATTTTCTATTTGCTTCTATATTGTAGAAAATATTATTTAATATTTGATTTTTATTTATAATTTATTTACTAAAGGTACTTAACACCGTAATTTAAAAGATCCTGGAATGAAATAATTAAAAAAATAAAAAAAAATTTAATTGCTCCAATATTTTGAGGTTTAAAATTTTAAATTTATAATTGAAAACTATAAAATATGTGACTGTTACGAAACCAATTAATCTATTACAATTGAATTTCTGGTATAAAGTTTGCTCACAGAATTTATCGTGATCCTTCGCGCTGGAATTGCATCATTTTTAGCCGAACAATCGGTGCGGATAATTCGACAGCTGACGCTCGTCTCTTTGATGGCAATGCGGGCCTTGTAAATAACGTTTAATCGGGAGCATGGTGATGGGAGAGGGTGTATTGATAGCTGTAGAGGACCGGGAGTGATCTGTCGTCACGGAATATTAGGGCGGCGATTTCGAGAAGGAAGAGGGGGGTGACAAAAGTGTTTCGTCCGCGAGGAAAGAAAGAAAGGGAGCGACGGAGAGTCTTCGAAATCGGCGTATCGGTCGGTTCAAAGGCGAGAACGAGAACCTCAACAGGCTCGACCAAGCCCGGCTAACACGGCGAAACGGGTGGTCCCTATTCGTGCATTTTGAACCGCCACCGCTTCTCTTTATCTTCCTTTGAGCGCTCCCGTTCCGATCTTTCTATCGGGCGATGCGAAAATCAGCGTGACGCGATTGCCTTTTCGACCTCTCGGTGATCGCGGATTTTTTTCCGCGGCCACCGATTTTATTCATTCGCCGAACACCTTGGATCCGGACGAACAAGGGTGATCGGGATGGTAAATCTTCGAATAGGCTCCGGAGCGACCGTGAAAATTGCGGCACAAAATGTCTCACGATATTGCGCGCGTTATTCGCCGCGGAAAAATAGCGCGAAAATTCTGCGGCGCGGCGTGTCGATCTCGCGTGGAAAATTATTTCGATCTAGAACGGACTCGCCGAGTAATTTTCTTATTCGGGATCCACTTCATGCTCGTTTTGACGAGATCGAGCGACGGATCGTCGAATCGTCACGGATCTTATTTGCCGAAGCAGATACGAGATGCCAAATCAGACAATTTTATTGATCGTATCCAATTTGAGGAGCCCTTCGAATTGGTTACGTGTAAGAATTTAACTGTGGCTTAGAAATTATCTACAATGCTCGAGTAATTTTCGAGCGGATTTATTCCCCGTTATGAAAGTTACACGGTGTATCATTACCAAATAATATCGGACAAATATGTTAAGCCAAATATTTTATCAAATAATTAAAAATTCGTAATACGAAACTTAAATTTGCCATGCACAGAAAATATTAAAATTATCGCGATTTCTTATATTTATATGTAGATATATTTTCAATGTGGAAGATATTTTTTATTAATGCAATATTTTTCTATACCTTCTAATGACGCCAGTTAATTTTATATTTTTTTATGTAAGATAAAGTTTATTCTTGTTAAAAAAAATTAATTTACTTTTGGAAAAACATATTATATTTATTCCTTAGAAACTTTTAAATTTTTATAAAGAAATGTAAAGACTGCTATATCTTACTAAGAAAATCGAAAAGTCATTTTATGATACTTGTAACGATTTATACAGAATGCAGCTGCAAACTAAGACAGAGCTACAATGATGATTGAAATCGGAGATGTCGTCTTAGCGTCTCTAGAAAAGATTGTAGTCCGACATTGTCCGAATTTGTCGATGTTATTTTTTTTTTCGGTGGCTCACCTTTGCCTATCGCGTCACCAGTTTGATCATGCACGTAGGCCCACACCTAGTAGTCCTTTTTACAAGCGCTCGTATCGTTAAATTTCTCCAATGGCGCGTAAAGATGCCCGAGGTAGGACCTCGTGTTTTCCAAATACGCATTCTATCACGACAAGCTCCGCTTACGGATCAAAGTGGAACCTAATCGGGCTCAATCTGAGAAAAGATCTAGACAAGCGCAATAGAATGCGCGCGTCTTTGACGGATCGAGCAGCCCGTTACGCATGGGCGATTTTTCTCTTACACCTTTTTGGATCGAGACGTACGAATCCGTGATTTTAGCTGCGAAACGTGCAAACGCGGAGGTTTAGGCGTCGCGAGAGTTAGAGGGAGGGGCTGCTTATAAAGATCCTTACAACCTTTACGCGTTGATCTCACAATCTCATGGAATTTGCACGTGGACGTGAAAAATTATGCACACGGATTCACGACGTGTGTGGCTGTCACACATAATTGTACATAATAAATTGCATACATACGTAAAAAATTGGATTAAACATTATAACAGTGCGTGTGTCATTGAAACCTAGAATAAACGACTTTTACATTTGTACGTATTTTATGGAAGAATCGTGAGGTTTTTGTCACAAAAGAGATTTTTATTATACACATTTTTTTTTATAAGTTATATATCGCGCGTGCACGCATAATGTAATATCTAAATCTATGATATAAAAAGAAATTAATATATTGTTTGTTATATATCTTGAAGTTATGATATCTTAAACTACGACAGGATTTTTTTCACGTCTTGCTAGAATTAAATCAATGCTATGGTTACCCCTCTTATAATAGTAATTTATAAACGAGCCTTCTCATTCTTGATCTACGGATCGAGAACGTAATATCGATACGTATAACGGAGGTCCTTTGGAAAATTCGAACACCTGCACCCTCTCGTCGTACTTAGTTAGCCCGCATTGGGCTCTGGATCCTTTCTCCGATCTGCCAGGGGCAGGTCCCCGCCCACAAACCCATGAAGATCCCATAGAAATTGCGCAGCGGTCCCAATTTACAGGATCGCTCCTTCGCCTTATTCTTTCTCGTTTCCTCTCGCTTCGTTCTAGTTTCTCCTTCTTCCACAACGCGGAAAGGATTCTGGATACCGTTTTAAACTAATTTGACTCGTAACGGAGCGAATTCGTTGCCGGAAGTAGGGTCCCGCTTTAAAGAATCACCCCTCCTACGACGGAGAGAAGCAGGTTACCGCCAATTAGTGATCCTTTACCGTTAAATGACGTGACTACGCTCAATTTTTATGAGTTTCTAATTTAACTGCCAAGTGGATATCCAGCATTCGACTAGCGAGCATGCGAGCAACCCTTATTCAAGATTCTGTCGTATCACCATAAAATATTATGACTCTGATTGATCCTGTGATTCAGCGCCGTTTCGTTGATGTTCACAGAATTTTGATCGCTACGAGAACGCGTCAACATTTCAGCTGTTTTCTATTGAATAGCGTAATCTTTTTTCAGCGTCGCCATATGACGCTATAACAGCAGAAAAATTGTGCATATAATTGGATTTTACATATAGTGATAAAATTATATAAAATTTCAAATAATGTATGAACGCACTATACAAATTAGAGATCGCACGCGCGTGGAACAAAGCCATATTTTCTAATTCTTTTTTTTTTTTTTTGCAATCTTGTAATGACTTAATTAATTCATCATTTTATGTATTATTTTATGTATGATATTATACATATTACAGTTTACAAGTTTTTACTTTACAATGTTGTATTGCATCGCTTTAATGAAAGATGAAAATTTTGTTTTGAATGATTCTATTATCTCTCTAATGGAAAAATGAAAAAATCTTTATCGTGCTTGGATGAGCATTCTGGGCACGGATTGTTAAAGGTCTGATTGCGTATCCTTTTCATGCTTGTCTCGGTTCCAGTATTCGCTTATACAAATAAGAGAAGGGGCGCAGAATCTGCTTTCACTATCTGTGTCTGAGTGACACGCCGAGATCCTTCCTCTGCTGAGAAGAAGAGGGAGATTTTTAACGCCCAAGGACTTTTATGGCCGAGATCACCTTGGGCGGTGAAGGGCGGCCTGTTTTCGTCTCGGAAGGGCTCGGATTTTCTTGCGAACATTTCACGGCGGTACTTAATCGTCGGATGCGAGCGCAATTAAACGCGAGATATTTAGGAGGCCATAACACGCGTGACGTTATTATCGAGCACGAAGTTTACGATTAGAAAAGGATGGATAATTAAATTCCTGGTTGATTAAGTTAATTTTATACGAAATGTATATAATTAATGATTGACGAAGAACAAATGATATTGTAAATTTTTTTTATGCGGCGTGTATCTAACGAGATATAATTTTCATAAATGCTCGGCAAATTTCAAGAAGCATAAAATTGTGTAATTTTATTTTGCGCGTAATCAGTTTTACAATCTAAAAAATTACGCATACCACAATTAATCGATAATAATATCTTCCAATTATTGAAGATTCATACAATTCGTAATCGTTCCTTCATATTTCAAAATTGACTTGATTAGTGTAAGAAAAATTAATTACTTCTTTTTTAAAATACTACTTGCTACATTTACAAAGCTATACGTGATTAAGAAAAAAAATTCAGATATATATTTTATTTACAATAATTATTTAAGACGCAAATAACTTTTAGTTTCGAAAAATTTGCCCATTAAAAATTCTTCTGTAATATCTAACAATTTTTCGCGTTTTTTCTGTAGCATCGTACGATGTTTTTTTAAATTATCATTAATGGGCACAACGGAGCCTTTTTGCAGTTCGTCCCGCAGCGCAAAAGCGTTAGATCGCGAATTCCAGACGTAATCCGAAGAAATAATAATAACGTCTTCGCCGCCATATGTCGGCGGGGTGAAATCTTTAATCCGCATTTCTTCCGCCCTTGTAATCCCGCGATACTTGTGACAGCAGCGATGTAGTTAGCGAGCCCTGCGGTGTCACTTTCGACGCCCTCGGACCTGATCATCCTCATTGACGCGTGAGTGCCTCGCGAGCAGGAGGCGGCCGAGGCCCTTTTTGAGAGGCGAAAACAGGCCGCCCTGTTCGCGCCTTCGTTTCGATCTGCCCACGGAGATATCCAAGGGCGTTAATAACAAAAGTGGGGCTCGGCGTGAAAAAAAATCCCTGCGGCGGAGATATGAAAGAGGCCAAGGATCGCGTTGCCGGGTTGTCAGGGAGGCGTTCTCGCGCCCGAACGGAGGCAGTGAAAGCGGATTCTCCCGCGCCGCTTGTTCCGCGTGTAATCCCGATTATTTGTATAGTGAGTTATTGTACGTTACGCGCGCATATTGCGGGCGAGGTAATGTGAAAAGAGCCTCGCGGGCGTCTTTCTCTCCCGAACGGGCGGACGCGAGAGACCGCTTGTTTTAAATTGCATATCAGAAATTCCGACTTCGCCGTTTAATCACGCGACGCCGATCGATAAAAGCCGGTTTCGCGTTCACGATGTCGCAACTCGTCGCAATAGAAATCATTTTAATATTTATTAGAAATGTCCCCGTCGCGTACACAGATTCTGTGTGCAATTAATCTTTCCTCAACAAAAAGCAATGTCATTTTTTATATTAAATGTCTTGGCAATTTATCATTAAATTAAATGTCTAATAAACCAAAGGATGTTAACTTAAAATAGATGTTACTTGAAAAAGAAATTTTTTTAAAAGAGTTTTAATAAAATTTAATTGTTAATATCAATCTATAATTATTGATAAGCCTACATATATATAGATACAACAGTTCCACAGCATCCATTTTTCACTGGTGACGACACTTTGAATGCTCTCTGCCGGTAGCAATAGATATCAAGCTGAGCCAAACACATTTTAAATAATACATAACAACTGACTCTCTCTATCGAGGTTTTCGTGAAAAGCACGCAGTGGGTAAACTTCAACTCAAAACGATAGCGTGTCGGATACGTGAAACTTTCCAAAGCGTCGTCGCTGGATCGCTCGCGAATCGAACAATGTTGCAATTTCTGGAAACGACGCTTCCTTCGGGACAATGTCGATTGTCGTTAAATATTTTCGTCAGCGCTTACATCTTTGTGAAGCTGACCATCTCGTGGTATTCCACCAGGTGGACGCGAAGAAAAGAGCGAAGCCGGTATATCTCATACGCGCGCTGAACCGTTCACCTCTGTGGATGAAAAGTGACCAGTCGCACGCGATTCGGAAGTTTCTGCGCGAAAGCTCCTTTCTCGTTTCCATGACGGTGTCGATCTCATTGTGCGTCGATCGCCCTCGATCGCACCCACATGCTGAGGTGTGTCGCTCAGTTTGTACATTGCGCCGCGGGGTGGAGAGCATGTATTGCTTTAAATCGAATCTTTTATCCTGAAAACACCTACTCATGCGAATGTGTGTTCTGAGATATGATATATACAATTTTAGAGCCTATTGAGAGAAATATTTTCAGTTCCTACAGAAAACGATGATAAATTTTGTTATACATTTCTCTTTTTGAAAACATGAAAAGATGCATAGGAAAATACTTTAAATTTTATATTTTATTAATTTGAGATAACATTAAAAAATTAATTTAAACGTTAAACTCAGAGAATATTGATAACTCACAAACTTTTCAGCTTAATATTTTCTAAAATTTATTTCAAAAAATAAATGGAAATATCTCGGTCAAAGATTCATGAGACGGTTTAGAACGATGTTAGCATATTCGAACTTTTACGATGCTTCTATCTTGTACAAGCACGTCTTTTATTGGGGTCCAATTAGACGCGCGCAGTTGTATTAGATCAGCATCGATTTTTTTTTTTTTTTTTTGTTACGTCGCTGCTGCCCGAAACGCTCCATAAAACGTCTGAGATTATCGTAGAGACTTTTCCTCGCGATGGCACTTTTTCCGTGGGTAATAAAGAAACCGGATATTATCGTATGTGACGGCAACAGGTAGAGGCGACGTTCCGTCGCGATCACAGTGTGCTTCGAATTGGAAGCCGGCTGCTACTTACGATGGGGGGTAACTTTTATGACTCGATAGCGTCTCGAGATTCTCTCATCTTTTATGAGTTTACAAGGTTTAACTATGGGAACTCCTTAAATCAGAATAATTTTTCAAGTTTGACCAAAATAAATTCGATTGAAATTCTTTGAAACCTGACTTATTTTAAATAACATTACAAACTTAGATGCTTTTTTTTTATTTCTTTTAAGAGATATGTATATCTCATTTATATCTTGTTTACGACATTTCTATTGAAATTTAGATTTAAATTTGAAATTTATACCAAGGATTACTTATTGGAATTATTTATAACATTACTAAGAAATTTCTGTTGATTATAACGTGAATATAAATTTTATACAGGAATATGACTATATATTAAACATTTGAAAAATTGTGTGCTTTTCGGCAAAAACTTCACATTCTGTTCACGAATTAACAGTTGACATTATACTTGAGATTCCCGTCGAGTTACCAAAATAAATCCCTAACGACGACAATGAAACGTCAATGGAGGGTCGTTGGATTTGACTGCGCTCCGTTTGCGCCCCTTTTTGCGCCCCGTTTACACCCCCGCCGCACCCCAAACACAAGACAAGAACGGGCCCCGCTTCTATGGGTAACCGTAACAATCGCCGTGGGTTGCCACAATGGGAAGCACGCTGCAGTGTTGGACCATCGGCTCAATGGATTTTCCGCAGGACCGCGCAAACACAAGCAAACACGGAGGCGTCTCCGTTTCTTTCCATCCAGTGGTATAAAAGCTTCTTTTTTTCTCGTTCTCACAGCTTCCTGCGAGGAGAGGAGTCATACATTGTGCCCACTTAGGGACACTGACAACTATTTTAATCGCGAACATGCGTAAAGCTGGGGATCCGTTTAAGAATACGTAGTTGTTATAAAGCGGGATATAAGATACGAATCACGTCATGATGACGTTGAGTTTAAGCTAAGGAGGGCTTAAAGGTTAATTGAAGAAATAGTATTCATATTAATATCATAATTTTATAATAATTCTTAATCGTCATTTCCTTCTCTCTCTCTTCTCGGAGACAGGAAACTATCCCCTTCCCGTCTAAAAGTTAGCGCAATCCGATAATTTAGCGGCTCTTCCTGACAACGGCGATTCCAGATGGCCGCTTGTCTCCCCATTTACTGTCGCAACAATGGCTCCGAGGGTCATCGCGAGTCATTTGTCAAAGCTTACAGGATCCTCATCCCGAAATCGAGCATCGCCACGTCGTGTGCGATGGAAACGTGAAACCGGATGTTGGGATTACGGAATCTTGCGAGATTCTTCCATCGGGAGAGAGAGAAAGAAAGAAAAAAAGATTATTGTAAGCGTTTCCTGTCCGGTATCGAAGTGACCGAGTGTAAAAAAATCGAATAGTAAGAAGACGACGGATTACCGGGGGAAAAAAAAAATTATAGTAATTCGAGTTCTCGGGATCCCGAACGAAGCGATGATCTCGCTGCGATCTTTTCCGTGAGAGAGAAAAGGCAGGTGCGCGGCCGTGTAGTGTTACGAGATGCCTAAAAATCTGAGATACGAGCGTAACAGTGGTAGCGGGTACGGCTAATGCGTGAATCGACCGAGCCCTTCGAGGATTAGTAAAGGGCAGGTTAGAGTTTAGTAGGCGCAACAGGTGGACCGCCGATTCCGAGTCGGTTTCTCGGAAAGTATCAAACGTTTCGCGTGATGCGCGACGGACGTCGCGTGACGCGAATGGTTTTTGATTACAGACACACTCGACGTTGTACATGGGGTAGAGAGCCATTATGAGGCACTTTTTAACGGCGTTAAGAAGGAAGAGCTAGGAAAAAGCTCGTTAGGCCATCTCCCGTAGCGCGGTTTGCACGGATTAAAGAGCATAACACGCTGCCATCTCATTTGGTCGTAAATTGACATTATCATTTACTGATAAAAATGAAGGATATTAATATTAATATTGACATTAATTATATTATGTGTGAAAGATTATAGGAGAATTATTGTTATATAAATATTTCTTAGTTGCATTTATTCAAAATTGATTTTTATATAATACATAATATATATGAAAATTTTATTTTTATAATATATAAGATAGCAAGTAAATTTTCTTTAAAAATTCTAGGTTTTTTAAAAACACGCGCGCTTTAATTATATTCACTCGTTGTTAAAAAATTTAAGGATTATATGTAAATCCTGAAATAAAACTTTGCAAACTTCTTTATGCATCATTCGAAGCTCTCTATCACCGAGGGATCACTGAGAAATATTCCCAAAGATAGACCAAATAAAAAAGGGTATTGGATGAAAAACAATACGCATGTATCATCGCGAGACATTGCGCGCGTCCCGAGTTTCTTATTTAAATCGTCGTGTCCACCGCAGGTTGAAATCTGAACGCAATCAACCCGCCCGTAAATTCATCTAGAATATCCAATTTCATCGTTAAAAACTTAAATTGGGAGAAACCTTTCCGTTCTCAAATTGCGATAGGCAGGTAAAGATCACATTTCAGTCCTCCCTCTGCCCCTCCGGTCGGGTTATTAATCAGGCGAAATCTCTCGTTGTAGCTCCGTGAAACTCAACTCGCGATTTATTGCGGTGAATTCCTGCGGCTGCATTTCTCTGTGCATGCAACATACTCTGCAACGCGTTGCGGATGTAATGCAATCAGCATCACATGCGCCTTAGGTAAGCGATATTTCGCCATTCCGATATATGTACACACAGGGACACGCACTGCCACGTAATATCGTTTTTATTTACTGCTCACGCAATCATTCGAAGAGCATCAATGTTCATATCTATTTGATACGTAGTTATTTAATTCAAGAGCATTAATCTAATTTGTCGTGACTTGATGCAATTTTTGTTGAATTCGTGCTTTCATCAAGTTGAAGCAAATCGTCGAAGCGTTTGTGGTGGTGCGAAAGAAAAGAAATTTTTTTTATGAAATTCCATGCGTGTTTCGTGTTATTAGGATGCACCTGCAGTTAGATACCTTTTAAACCACAGGAGTACCTATGAAAAGTCGCTTTGCTGAGAAAAAAAAGAAAAAAAAAGAAATGGGTACGATACGATTTAATCCTGAGCCTTGGGTCGTAATATTACGGCGGCGCCGAAAGCATCGTGAGGCTTGAATTCTTCTGACTCTTTTTTTGTATCGCAGCCCCATCTTTCCCATGACATCATGTGTGCGACTGCATGTGGTCAGTGACTTTTTTTTATACACGTAAGGTTTCTTCCGAGAACGGTTTTTTTTTCCTATGAGAGCGTGGCTGGAAAAGATTATCTATTAATAGACGTGAGCGTGCTCTGCTCTCGTTTTATATATCTTTTTTTCGGATTCGGGACTCTCCGACTTGTGGACGTGCCGTAATCTATAAACCGGCGTTAAAGTCATATTACTTGTCTTTCAGTCTCTAAACACGCGGTATACGGAAAAGGATCTTTTATCGTATAAATCGCAATAATAATAGCAATATATATTATGTTGTATTTTTTCATAATATATCTTCATAATTATCTTGCAAACAAAAAGATTTGCATTATGCAAATATATTTTTTATATTGCCTTCATATGTGAATTATAATCTATCTTAAATATAAAATATTTCATACTCTCTCTGTATATTTGTACACAAAGTTGTCTCGAACATTGTGAGATTGAAAGAAGATTTTACAATATTTTCAGTTACAATTTTTTGCATCTTTCGAATCTCTTTATGGCAGAAATGTCAGCGCGTACCAAATCTGCGCATACGGAAACCGGGTGATACGAAACGCGCGAATGCATATCACGTTTCGATCGAGCGTTACTCGATCAGGTAAGAGCGGAAGTGGTCATTCGGAACCAATAATAATTGGCTCGAGTACGACGGTGGTGCGACCACCATCGAACCGATAGGAATGTTCAGGCATGTGCGCGAAATTTGGTTCCTCCACGCACCCCCATCGACAAAAAAGACTTCACGTCCGTAATGCGAGACACACGTGGCTGAAAGTCGAAACGACTTCCCCTTTCCTCTCTTCTCTCTTGACAAATATACTATCGGCCGACACATTCGTGCTTCGCCGTCCGAGGAAAGACTTTTTCCAACTTGTCGGGACAGGCGGGTCTCCTCCGCGTTCACTGTTTCCATAAAGGTATATTTAGAACGGTTGTTAAAAACATTTGGACGACAGGTCGTCCTGTCGAAAGGTCGTGTCTCTGCCGATGCCCTTTTCCCTCGAAAGTCGAAGTTCGCTTATCGTACTTATGTTAGGGTCCAGGGTTGAATGAGGGCGTATCGTGAGGGGATACCGTAGGGGAAAAATGTATAATTAATGACGAGTGAACGTTTCCTTAATTTCTTTCAGCGAAGGGATAAAAATTTGTGCTTTGACAGATTTTACTTAACTCTATTTAACTCTTATTAAAGATCGACATTTCCATTTAACTTTTACGATTTTACTATCGAGTAGTAATATTATTTCTATACATTTATTATTTATAGGTTCTAGGTTTAATTTTTATATAAAAAATATTAATTATATGCATTAATCGAAGATTTGATACATGAATGATATGAATAATTTTATCGTATCTTTAAAGAAATATATTTTGTTAAGAAAGGCTTTATCTATCAAAGAGACTTGTGAGATTGTACTGCAAAAGATTGCATTTATAAGAACGCGTTTAATGAGGAAAAAGCAAACTCTTTTAATCTTTTTTTTTTTATTCCAGAAAAATTGCACTTAACATATATTAAAAATATAGTTTTTCTTGAATTTTCTTCTCTGTATACCTATAATCTTTTTCATGTCAAATCTCCAATTACTGTAATCTTGCGACAGAACGCAGACACTCGAAGCTGCCGAGTGCCACATCGCGTCAACTTGCTCTCGAGATAGCCGAATCTCACGCGAGAGAAGCTTGGAGACATGCAGCCGTTGTTCGGCACGCACAGATAAGCGTCTTCTACTTGAGACGACGCTCTCCGGTCTCCGAAGTGCTCTCCGGAGAGAGCCTCTCCAGAGCCGCAGTGCGCGAAGATACAAATATTTCTATCATTCAGTCGCTTCGCATAATGGACGGCGAGCCGACAATGGGCCCTTACAGCCGCGGCCCTTCGTTCTTCGGCCACCCTCGCGCACAGTCGTAGACCCTCTCTCTTGAAATCCCGGTCTAAAAATCAAGAACTTGCAATCTAAAGACGTAAAACGGAGAGACAGACGTAGCCCGCGCCATTGGTCCATTATCCACTTAGTATAGGTTTCTTCGTGCCCTCCATGTATATGGATGTGTCATGAGTACCCCGACGAATCGTTACTTCTTTTTTTCTCTTCTTTCTCTCGCTCTCTCATTTTCTACGGGGATTTTCTTTAGTTAGATTTACGATTTTTCGTGCACGTGTTCAACAAAGAAATCAGAATCTGTCTCGTCTCAAAAACCGGGAGATCCCCGAGAGAAGGCATTCGAGCGCGATGTGTAGCCGAGTGCGAAGGACTGATTCTTCCTTTTCTCCCATCTCTCCGTTTTTCCTTCATATTTTCTTCTTTCTTGTACGAATTGGTCGGGATACGTGGGAGGGTGACTATAAGCAAAAGGGCTTGCTGGTCATGATAGACAAACTCGACGGGAAACACAACTAAAATCGATGCTTAAGTGAAAGGGATCTTTTTTCTGCCGCGTAACTTCCTTTTGGTAGAGCAATAACAGCGCAAGTAATGCATATCGTCGTATATTTTGAAAGATTTTTCGGAAATGTGTCTTTAAGAGTTCTCTCAGTCGATCGCTACATCTTTTATAGGGCCTATAAAAAGCATATGATCCGATTTTGTATATATTGAATATAATAATTGCGAATATAAAACATTATTTTATTGTTATTTTACGAAAAAAGAAAAAATTAATATTTTTAATTTTTATTTATTATTTTTTTGTTTTGAAAGGAGTTAACTTGTTAACTCCTTTTAGTAACTTTTGCAAAGTCCAATTATTTTTCTTCTTTTATTTTTCCTAAAGTTTCGCGATTATCAGTTACAAAATGATTTTCTTTGCACCATCTTTCTTTATTTACTCGAAAAATCTTGAGAAAACATCCTTATTTGCGAACCAATCGTCGTGCGAAATCTCTGGGAAAGCGATTTGAATTTCAAAGTCGGATTTAATTTTTTGATCTAGCGTATTCACAGCTGGCTTTTGCTTGAAAAGCCAGAATTTGACGTTGAGTGTGACTTAATGTGTCTATTATCAGAGCCAATAAGCCAGAGAAGCAGCTGCCTGCAGCTTTATTCCGCCGATCCCTTATTTCGAAAATATTTCCGTGGCTTCGAACAGGAATAACATTTTATGAAATTCTGCCATGCGCGACACGTTCGAGAGTATCTTTCCGCGCATGATCTTTTCAATGTGTGACCTGATCCGTGGAAAGTCTTTAAATTCGGTTTCCAGGTTTAAACGGCGTCAAATAATACAATAATTGTCCCTTTTAAGAGTCGGAAAGGTACATTTTTAAGAAATTTGTCTCTCTATAATATTGTACTCGGAGACAGCTCGCTGAATCCTCAGTCAGTTTACCCTGCGTCCTGATTCCATTGTAATTCAGTGGCGTAGCAGTTATTTAGATTTTTCAGATAATTACTCTTTAGATTGACAAATTATTTATGCTTATAAACAAAAATAATTTGTATCCTTCTTTCTCGAAAAATATTTGCAATATCTTTATATATTATAAATTAATATGATAGAAAAAGAAATAAATTTTAAATAATCACAAAAGAGCAGAAATTATAATTGTGAGATTATCATAATTATGAAATAATAAAATCTTATTGAGAGATTATTATATCACTTTAGAATAGCTATAATAATTTTTTTGTAAGATGGTTAAAACGTTACGCCACTGGCGAGGCACATACAATGGAGATCGGTCGACCAGTCTGGCTTTTGTGGAAAATAAGCCGGAATAACTCGAAAATCACTTCATAATACCAGGTTGTCTCGCAATATGGAAGGGTCTTTTAAAAACTCCGATATATTCTTGTAAATGTATTCATTTTAATGGCGAAATTGACGTGGATGAAAAGTATTTTATAGATTCTTGTAAATTCGCATGAACATAACATTAATATATTGCATTATTCAATGTTAAAGATTGTGCTTTTGAAGTATTAATATGCACATAAAATATTAATAGGTGTGATATTTTTAAAGTTTTAATTATGCATAATTATGATTTAATAAATTATATCAATTATTTTATTACATTTGTTTTATGTATGCAATTCGATTATCAGAAAGATATGGTGGAATAACGAATATTACGAGGTATTATTTGACAGATGCTTTGAAAACCATTTCCTCGGCAACGGCATCAAATATTTGACAACATTTTCAAGAGTTTCGAAAACGTAACCTGATATTCTGCCACTTTAAGACGAGATTAGAGGGGGTCCCGTGTATAAAAACGGAATTCTTTTATACGGCGTAAAATCTTCGGGATTAAAACGTCTATGTGTCTCTCTACATGGTCGTCTGACCATACGGCGATATCATGTTGCGTTCCCTACAAGCGTCATCCCGCGCACACTATTCGGGATTGGATCCGCGAAGATCAGACCGATAATCTAAATGGAAAATTGTATTGAATCGTATCGAGTATAATGCGAACATATTCAGGTTGGCTACCCGTATAATGGTGGTTAATGTCGGTAATCTGATCCGGCAGGATCTATTTTTTTCGATCCCTCAGATCGAGAGAACCACCACCTGAAAAAATTTTTTTTTTCCTATTCCGCGCCACGTGTAATAATTCTGTTGTCATCCGGCGACAATTGTCTCGATTCCGCTAAATTGCGGTGCGAGCAGATCCACGTGTTACAAACTCGACACCGAGAGATACTTTCGGATGATTATGGCGCAGGTGCAGGAAGTCGCGTAATCACGGTGTGCCTGTGCTTTCGCAACGATTGATTGAGGAATGTATTTTTGCGATTACGCACATGTTTTATAAGACAAAAGTATCGAAAGTGAAGGGCGTTACAAAACTGTAACTTTACTGCATCATCAATCGCATTTTTTAATTTTTACAGAGTTTAAAGAATATATATAATATAAATATTTCAAATACGTAATTAATAAATTACTAATCTTGTCATGAAAAGATAATAAGTTTATGTATGCTAAAATCTTAATTGTAATATTTTTTGTGTAATTGCTTAAATATTTTGTGTAATTGCTTAAACATTTTCTTCTTTTTAGGAAAACAATTTTAAAGTTTCTTATTATTTCAACATTTGTTCATTTTATAATTATTTCAATTGACTAATCGCGAACAGCAAAATTGCGTTTCTATTCTATTATTCCGTTTAATTTTATTAAAAGGCGAAGGGCATCATAGGGCTCTTTTAGAATGCCATCTATCGTTTAAGGATGAAACTGTATAATTTAGGGTAGTATAAGAGCTATATAGCAGATGGGGCGTCAAACTTCACTGAAAAATAGCTCTCACTTTTATGAATTTAAAAATATTTATTTTTATGAAAAATATGTATTTGCTGATAAGAGACAAAAGCTATAAAAATTACAAAAATTTGTTTACTAATTGTGTGTTTTACGTATTACTAATATGGTAATAAAAAAACATGAGAAATATCACAAAAAACTGTTGTGAAATATCGAAAATACTAAAGGATTTTCTTTTCTTAATATTTGCAACATTAATTTTAATTCATAGTTTTTAAAAATTATATTTTTTCTTCTTATATCTATATCTTATATATTTCTAATTATTCTTTATTTGTGAATTGCAATAGTTTAGATGATATTAAAGTACTTAAAATTAGAAGTATAAAATATATAAAGTAAAAAGGGATATGCAGGTAGGAATATACAGGAAAAATAAATCAAGATTATTTCATCGTCACACGATTTATTTAATAAATGCGATTACAATTGCAACTTAACACAACGCTAATGTTGGATCATGCGGTCCAACTGTACAATTCAAACGAAACGAAAACGCAATATATGACGATTAGATATACAAGTGCGATATATATAATTGAAGATACGAAATGTACAGAAAGAAAACCAAAAAGAGAACAAAATTAATAAACCCGAATTTTCTGTAAGGCAAACAAACAAAACGTATATAAAAAATTAATTTTCAAAATCGATCAGCACAATCGATCACAGATGTGATCGATTTTACTGTGACTATTAATTAGCTACGTATCACAAAGTATCGCTAGAGCTGTGATTCGTTTAATTAATCTAACTTATGTGAATAATCTACAGTTATGAATGATTTATCACAGTTTTCACGTGTCTTCTGTAGTCTTTATCGTCTATCAAGTACAGACTAATATTGCAGCTATTGGAAGACATATTTAGTGAGATCGATATCACGTTTGATAATTTCGCAATAGACATTCCCCATTAAACTTCTTGAATTATTTTCAATCTACATACAATTAATATCACAGATTTTTTAATTGTTTTCCCTAATATCACAGTTTAAACTATTAATTCCGCGGCAGATTATCACAGTTTTTTATACTCGCGCTCAATTTATATAAAATGCGCGTATATGATAAACATATTTCTCCTCGATGACATATCACAGCTATTCCTATTATGAAATATGCACTGGGCGGCCTATAATCTCGAACGAAGTTCGATCCACTAAACTATAATATACATATTCTAATAGTATTTTCGGTGCTATGCTTATTGATGCACGAATCTAAGCCTACTATCACAATCGATCGATTAGACGATACGCTACCGGAAACTGATCTTATGTACGAGAATATTGCACGCGATACTACTTATTGATTTAGCTAGCCTGCCGCGAATTCTTAATCAAATAATTCATTTTAAAGCTTTAAACCAGGAGTTAATTGGCAAATCGAACTTAAAGTACACAAATAAAAGCTAAGCGATCTCTTAAGAACTATTAAAGCTACCTTCAAGTTACGCCGCGAAGAACTCCTGCGCCCGTCTCTTGGTAGAACTTTGACAGGTGGTTCATTGTCTTCTGTCAAACTATCGATCGCTGTCATCGTCATCGCCAACGACAGACTTATTGTTGTTCGCCAGACGCTCCCTCAATTCATTCTCCAGATTCTCGTTAGCGCGATTTCGCGACTCCTCCTGGTCGACGATCATCGTCGTTGTGGCTCTCTCGTCACAGGAAACCGTGATCTCGTTCGGATGATTTTGCTGAATCGAAGCCGACGGCGCGATCCATCGTCCCACGCCGCAATCTGGCGTACCATCTCTTCAAGTTCTTCAGAGTAGTCTTGACAACTTGTCGGGCCGCTAACGCGCCTTCGATGGATCGAACTGAATGGCCGATGGGCATCACGATGTACGTGATCTTCATGCTGGCGCCGTAAGTGAGTGAATGAGTGAGCGGCCGAGAAAAACCGGTCGCGATTCTGTCCGAGGATATCGAGGTGGACTTGGCAGCGACCGGCGATGCGTCTTCTCGAATACACGAGGACGACGTGACGACGAGGGCGCGTATGCGTGAACGAGAAAGAGAGAGAGAGAGAGAACTATCGATGGATACGGGAAGAGAGATGGAATGAGAGTACACGTGCACGACACGAGGATGGATGGCAGACCGGTTGGTTCTCGTGCCTCGTCTCGTCTTTTCTCTTTTTCCTTCGAGATCGCGCGAGTATGAGTGGGTGTGATTGAATGTGAACTGGGATGAGAGCAGCTCGGCTTATATAGCCGAAGGGCCGCGCATGCGCTCGACGTATGCAGACGTCAGGGCGGCGAAGGGTGAAGGCCACGTTTTTTGCACGGGTGCGTGTGCATCAGCGTGCGTGCGTGTGCGCGTGCAAGAGGGTAGGAGCTGCAGGTACTTTATATCTGTCGTAATTTCTTGGGGAAGGCTCAAAGCAAAGGAAAAAGACGCTTGACCGTTTCGAAAGATTGAACAATGAATGATATTGCGTGATTAGATCATCGATAGATAATTATTACAATTTTACATTTTTACGAATATAAATTTTGATAATCAACAATATTTATTTCTCGCATTTTTTGTAATGTATTATTGATTGACAATTAAAAATATAGCAAGATAAAGGCGAAGAAGGATGTAAGGTGACAGACAGATGATGATGTAAGAGCAAAGGAAAAGAAGAAAATAAAAGAAGAGGAAAAAGATATAACTTAATATACGCGCCATACAATTGAGAATAAAGTTACGAATTAAGCCGAAAAAAAAATGAGAAAAATGTCAAGGTAAGACAGAAGAAAAAATGAACTACGAGGAGATATCAGGCGGAAGAGAGATAAAGTAAATCGAATGGAGAGAAAAGGACGCGATGGCGTGCACGCATGAAGCAAGGGCGCGAAAGGAATCAAAAGAGAAGGAACAAGGACGGGACGCTGTTGTTGAACACATCATCTCATAGTCGTCGAAAGCGAAACATGAGAGAAACGAGGTTACGGCCTCGCATGATGCATCGGGTTGCATGCGATGCACTGGTAAAAGACGCAGGATAGGAGGACGATTGGTCAGAGTAAGTTGGGTGGCCGAGGATAATCGGTGCGAGGATAAAAGCTTGGTGACCGAAGAGAAAAGACAGATCTAAGGACTGAGGTGGAGAATGAGGGAAAAAGCAGGATGGAGCGAGACGAGCAAGGGGAGGAAATAAGCGCTCGATGCGGCGTACGCGCAGCACGAGTTGCGCACGCTGCATCGACGAAGGGCATGAAGAAGGGTGAGGGTAACCGAGAGAATCAGAAGGGGATACATGTAGACACAGAGAAAGAGATAGTTACGACCGAGAGAGCCGACAACACCAAGCGAAGAAGAAGGATGCAGCTTGTGAAGGAAGTAGAAGGGAATCGAGAAGGGAGAAGGAAATAGATTGTTCTCGCGACGCACGCGCAGCACGAGCTGCGCTTTAAGGAAGAGGAGCTCGTGCTATTCTAGACAGGGTAACTGCGCTGTGGTTGAACGGAGAACACTGCGTGCATCAACGAATAAGGGTGGGGTAGGACGAATAAAAGAGAAGGAAGTTTAAGGAAACAGAGGGAGATAGTCGATCCCCTCTAACGCACGCGTAGCTGAGAAAGAGCAACGTAGGAAGGAGATGCAGAATGGGAGCCAAGAAGAGTAGAAGGAAACACAGAGCGACAAGAACGAGGACGGAGAATGCGATAGAAGTCACAGACGCGATCGTACCGAGCGAGATGGGGGATAGAGCTGAGAATGCGATGGCAGAAAGGAGGGGGTGCGTATTTTGCGTGGCGCACGCGCAGCACGAGCTCCACGTGGTGCGAAGGAGAATGAACGACGAGGGCACAACAGAGACGGCGGCGACCGTGCGCCACGAGCGAAAGCAGGGTGACGAGAAGAGGGAGAGCGAGAGGACCAAGTGTCGACCGCCGTGAGGGAGAAAAAGAGACCGGTATCGGGAGGGTGACGATACTCGATTCGTAGCGCACGCGCAGCACGAGTTTGCGCACGGTAGCAGAAGTAAGCGCGAGAGCAGCACGTGGTTCGCTCGTGCTGGAGGAGGAAGGGACGAGACACGAGATCGGGAAGGAGCGAACGAGAGAGCCGATGGAGTGAGAGGAAGAGCGTCACGTGAAGGAACTCGTGAGCGAATCGCGAGAGAACGAAGGCGCTTCGTTCATCCGACAAGGACGAGATGACGGTCGTTAGGAGGACCGAATCGATGCGTCAAACAACGGTCGGGGACGAGTGACGCGTCGATTTGACGAAGGGCGATTGGCTCGAGGGGGGGTGGGGAGGAAAGGGGGAGAGAGAGAGAGAGAGAGAGAGAGTGATTGGGAGAGGTGCATAACCTGTTGCACGGGAAGTCGGTAATGCGACGGTCCACCGAGCTCTACGAGCACGTGAAACAGGTGGCTGCGTTGTTCTGCCGCTGCAATTAACGCGAGTCGCCTCGCCTACTTCGCTTCGATTCTTTCAGGCCTGGATTTTTGCCGCGACGCCGTAAGATTGCGGGAATATAGGGCTTAAGACACGAAAGTCGATAGGCGGTTATTATGATCGCGGATCGACAGATGCGCCGTTCGCTTATTGACAGCGTTCAATTTCGCCGTGTTTCGCTCGCTACATTGCTATTTTCAGCCAGAAGAGGAGAATATAAAAATAACTCTATAGCGTGCTCTAGTTTTTCTTGTGAACATGAACACGTCTTGTGTCCGGGGTTGTCTCTTGCAATATATATGCAAATGTACGGAACGCTCTATGATCAGGGATTCTCGATTGGCATCGTCACGTGAGAAAACACGGATAATAGGCTTAATTGCATTCGCCTCGCGGCAATGGTAAATCGGTCGTCGCGTTATAATCAGTAAGTAGCAGCCATTACTGTGCCGCGACGGAGGGCATAAATTATAAAATCGATCGATACGCATATAATTTTAACGTTTAGTTCATTTTTCTCTCACAGATTGACGATTAACGCCTCGTCGATTTAAACAATGTTTTAGTCGCACGCTCGACAAAACGTCGATCACTTTCTAACTTAAATTGAAATATCGATTTATTAAGATATCTAAAATGATTTATTGTGCATGCATATATATTACGAATTATTACGTTAAAATAAGTATATTTTTCACGTATATATCGTACGAAATGATATTTAAACGAGCCGATTCATTCACGTTACATATTCAAAAATCATCCGCGGCGATCTGTATCCAGACATGTTCCTTTGGATAGAGAGATTTTACTACTATAACGGGGCACAACACCCGCGCTCCATTCACGCGAACGCAAGGGGTGACGGACGAGGGATGGCCAGAGTGACACCCTCTGGCAGCCGGCCTCCTCAGCGCCGACGCGGTCGTAATATTTAGATTCCTGACCAACCGCACGCATCTGTCGAGACCCCTCGTGTCCGGCATTCCCTAAGCGAGTGATGCGCTTTTCGAGGGTGTGCTCGCTCTTCGCTCTTCGGCTTGCCTGCTATCGAGCCGGGGCCCCAGGAGCAACGTGTATGTATATCTCCTTCGGTCGGTGGCAGCTGGAGGTTTCGCGCGTGAGAACTCGATGGTACCGAGGTTCCCTGGTTCTCGTCGCCACCTGTCCTCGCGCGCTGGTTCTCTCGAGGCGACCGCCAACCCTCTTTCCTCGTCCTCCTTTTCCTTCCATTTCTCTCCCGCATAGCAATCCTCCATCTCCCCGCGATACTCGCTGTGCGTCGTATGCGTCGTATCCCCGTCGCGGATCCGAGAGCAAGCAACCCTTCGCGGCGTAATCACGCCTCGGCAGGGACGAACGGACGGAGAGAAATTAGGACCGGCCCCCGGGCCCGATTGAAATATTTTAATGGTGTTTCGATGAGACGAGATCCGTCGGGCAGATACGGCGCCTTTCGGTATGTAGATGTTTTTTTATAGTGATTTTGTAGGGCATTCACTACTCGAGAGGCTGTTAAGGATAACGATATATATGAGTCGCGATGTGAACCGCGCGCGCCTCTTGCTTATATTAAAATATTTTAATTTATTCCATCTCGAGAACAAGAAAAAAAAAACGAATAAAAATATATCATACAATAGATATTTTATGCAGTACTTTTGGGCGGTAATCATGATTTTTAATTATTATATACTATATTACTTGAAAACAATATTTGATAATATGGCGGTAATAATATAATTATATAAAACTATACATTAATCATTTATCTTAAGTTATCAATTTTTGCATTTATATATATATATCTATAATATTTATTTTTATTGTTTTTATAATTCATACAGTTGGAAAAAAATTCTTCTTAGTAGCGAGTCTCTCTTTCTCATCCTTCTATAATCAATCATAGTTTTCTTAAATCTAATCAGCTATTGGATCTCGTTTCGTGATTCTACAGCTTACGCTGTTACTGGTACGCCGAAAAGTAGCATAGCTATTACCAGCATGGACTTAATTAATGTCAGATTCTCTTGTCTTACAGCAGCGCGCGGTTACTTCTTGAAAATGATAGATAGAACGATTGGAAGTATTTATAAACGCGCCAGCACACTTTCCCTTGGCGTTTCTCTCAAAATCGACATTCTCCGCCCCTGTTCTTCAATCTTAAGCTAACCGCTCTAAGCGTGCACGGAGCGTGTTGGTCGTGTGCGAGAAACGCGCCCTGCCAGCCCTTGGTTTTCGGGTCTGAAAGATGTCTCACGCGACACGCGGCGGGGCTCTCTTCGCGTAGAAAGTTTCTTACAGAAAGGAAACTGGGCCTCGTAACGGTCGGGAGCCTGATGCAGACATGTCGCGGAACGGACGCGCGTCGTGACGGATAATAACGACCCAAAACCTGCAATGAAGCTGTTGGGAGGCGAAAATTGCGCGATCAGACGCGCGCGCGCGCGTTGTGTGTGTGAGAGAGAGAGAGAGAGAGAGAGACGCGCCGAGGACGTTCGGGCAATTTCGAGGTCGGGCAATTATCGCGGATGGGGCTATTTGGTGACACGCGAGTGCAATCGACGACGATAAATCTTCGTTCGTGCTCGTGAGTCATTTAGGTCATATGTGATGAGAGAGTTAAGCGGATTTGAGACTCGGCTGCAGTCCGCGCGAATGCGCAGATGGCTTAGTGACAGTAACTACGCCATCACCTTTCGTGTGTTTTTCAAACGGTAACACGATTGAATCATTGCGGAGGGGTGAGGGGGACGTTTTATGAGTTAGAATCCATAACGGCTAATGACGGCAAGATTGGTGCCATTAAATTTAATCGTTTAATATCCGTTAATTATTACTAGTGTTTAGAATCACTTTATTAATAGATAGATAGAGAAAAAGTAATTTTTACATTCTAAGAGAGAGCCTTGATTTAATAAACTGCAGTTTATGTCACAAATGTTATATATAACAAAGGATATTAATTACAATATCAATAAACTTTAAAAAATAAATTATGAGATTTCAAACAAAATATTTTTGTTTGTAATTATTTATAATATCGCATTTTCATTTGGTGTTTCATAATGCTTTAAATTCAATTGTCTGAATTTTTTTTATATTTAGCAACAGATTTCGCTTCACTTCCAGCTTCCTTTCTTGTACCTTGAAGGAAATCTTCAAAATTGAAACAAGTTATGCCGGTTTTTAATGTCGCATATTTGGAACCGAGATTATTTGTGTCGTTGACATCAATGTATATGTACAATTTGTCAGGTTGAAATAAAACAGTTTATTATACGCAAGCAGCGAGGTCGACAAACTTTACTTGAGGCCGATGTAACGAATGCAACTTCGATTTCATCACAGTGCGGAAGACACGGGTCTGTTAGCTGATTTATGTCGCATTCGAAAGGATCTTTGACTTCGTGAAGAAAAAAATGGCGGAACATCGCGAGTAAAAAGGCGGCACTGTTTTATTTCCAATGGCCTTTCCGCTCGCGGTGATTTATTACCGTTCAGGATCCTTCAAGCTTCTTTCCGCATAATTTATCGATGCGGCTTTCATATCGAAAGATTGTATCTTCCGAAGATGTGGCTTTCGAAGATGTTTTGATTTCTTTTCGAAAAGATATCATGTTCCTCATTTCTTCGAACGCGAACAATGTAACAAAACGAACGTGGAAGCCCTTTGACAAATGTCTCATTAAGAGCTATTTGTTATACGATATGGAAATTATGTTGTACGATGAAGTAGGATCCGAAGAAACTGCAAACCCAGCTGCAAAGCACCTGAACGATAGTCATTCTTGCGTGATGAAGTACATCCTGTTTGGACATATAAGAAGCCTTCTCTTCCTTTTAAAGAAAGCATGTCCTTTCTTCGTGAAGTTAAGATCGTCGCCAATGTGATTCAGCTTATTCGATGAACACATGGCTTGCTTGTGTTGGCGAAATCGAAGACGACCCAGTCGTACAACTTTTATTGGTCCAGTATAAAGTAGAACGATTAAATCATTCAAAAACTTTACTTTAAGAAGAAAATTAGATTATTTACACCTACATGCGTAAATATATCTGCCATAGAAATTATCTAAAATTACGAATAATATACATCAGTAATTTATTAAAGATTTATTATGGTAGATTATATATTTATAATATTTGGATAGAGAACAGAATTAATATAATGCAAATTTGTGAAAAATTATTAAATTTTCTTTCGCAATATACTTATGTATTTACTAAAACATAGATTGATATACATTAATGCTTCATAATACCATATTTTTATAGTATTTGACTTGCGCGTATGTGAATGCTGAAACAAATGATTTATACTCAATGAGATTGCCTATCATGATTGTTGTCTATTCCATAACAAGATTCACTCGAATATCGCCAGCTCAAGGAAGTCCATATTGCATGGAATGCATGGATAATGTTCTTCGACTTCGCATGGATTGCTCTTAAGCGAGAGAAAAATGATCCTTAAGTAGGATGCGAGCAGCAGGACTCATTTGAAAATATTCTATGACTTATTTCTCTTACAGCATTTTTAATATAAAATAATTTCATTATAAATTTGTTATATACGCATAAAATATACATATGTGTGATGTAATAAATTTAATATCCATTAATTTTTTTGACAAACATATTATTTAAAATTGAAGAATATAAATTGGTACTTTATTCAAGACTTTATAAATTTTCTAAAATTTAATAACCAGATATTTATGTTATATTTTTCCACTGAATTTTATCTTGCTCTTTGCCTAGTTTCTTTACTGTAGCTTATCCAACCGATTTTTTTGAAAGAATCTGCAACTTCGTGTTTGAGAGAATTAACCATTTATACGTAAATTTCTGCAGTCTCTTGAAGAGAACAAATTGTAGCTGTCAGTCGATTTTACAGACAGTACCCGTCGTCTAAGATCGGTAAAGGGTTGATCGCAGATCGTAATTTGAGCCTCTCTTTGTTGCTACGTTTCGTATCAAGGGCGACCTTCGACTTCACGAAGAAGATTGCTCCTGGCAGATTGAAGAGCCGTCACGTGGTTAAACAGGATGTGCGGTGCCTGCACGCAATTCGGACTTCGCCGGCGAAGTCAACGATTTCACTCGATTGCTTACCTGCAGTTACCTGTTCTTTGAAAAAACGGAGAACTTCGCTTGAAAACGGAATAACAGTCGCGTTTCGTAACTCAAAGCTGAAAATAACTGAAGTTACTGTTAATTAAATAATTACTCTCTTTGAGATAATTTGGTAACGTCTACCAGCCCGGACTTGTTTATCCTCGATCGCTTCGTGCGAACGAAAATCAACGCGTGATTGCTGACAGTGATGTAGAATTTTTTAGAGTACGAACGATTTTTGTGGAGTGAGAAAAATGAAAGTTTGTTCGTATACGCTCTCGGACAGGATGCACTCCATCACACGAGCCTCAAATAAATATTTATCGTAATGTGTTTCAGTGTTTATCAACGACACTGCCCGATGTGTATCGTATCTATGAAAGGTTTCTTCTAATGATTTCTCTTGCTCGTCGATGCGTTCTCGGTGTTTTCTGTGCGGCAGTACGTTCGATAACATCAAAAATAAACTGTGGAGACTACCGCTCGCTTTGAAAGGTTTTATTGATAAAAATTTTACAAACGTGGGGTGGGTCATATTTTTATTCATTAGTTTACTGTCTGGTGCCAAGCCAAGCAACGATATAACTGGTTTATCGTTGATTTTATCGTAATGAGGAAGCCACGTGGTTGCGCGCTGATTCGTATCGCGACGTTAACGATAGCATATGCGCATATAACTGCAGTTTTTGTATCTTACTAAAAAAAAAAAAAAAAAAAAAAAAAAACGATCGTGCAAAATTTAAGCGGACGTGCAATGATTTCTTATATTAGTAGATAACATTAAAAATAACAATTTAGATTTCTCAAAAGTTTACAGTTACAAGTTCATACAATTTATCAATGAAGAAACAAGTCATAAACAATCCAAATTTTTTTTCTTAATAAAAACACTGAAGAAACTTTATATAAATACTGACAAACTTTTATTTTGCAAAAGAACTTTTTAATTTTATATTTATATTTTAATTTTGTTTTATTTAAAATAACTTTAATTTTTCCATTTGTTCCGCGGTATTTATCTTATTAGAATATTTTGGAGGCATAACCGAGTTCAGAACCGAGTTGAAAATCTTCACCGTGTCAAGTAGAATAGGTTTGAAATTTCACGCGCCTTTGCCGATTTCCTCCAAAAATGTCAGTCGACCTGTCGTGTAAAAAACCGGTACGATCGGGCTCATCGCGCAATTTCGCCGTTTCGGTTCGGCGATGCGTGTATCGCGCTGAAAAACGCGCTCCTCTCGTTCGATTGCATCCGAGAATTGAGACACTCGGTTCGACAGCATCGGCAACTACAGGAAAAATATACATCCGTGAATCGAGCGTAAACATGCTCGATCACGCGCCATCGAGATCTCTCCGAAATTTACGCGACGACGAACGCACTTAACGCCGTGAGAGCTTGCATAAAATCGGCATAAGATGCGCGATTGCGGGTCGAAGTTACGAAGTCCTTCTCGCGCGCGACTCGGATCGGTGTGCCGGCTAATTGGACCACCACCGGAGACCGTTGCTGAGGACCGATGTATTTATCGAAAGACTTAAGATTGAAACTTTTAATTAATATAAAGTTATTAATATAAAATTAGTATAAAGCTTTTAATTAAGCTTTCGTTCAGGAAACACTGAAGAGCGAACGTGCTGCATTCATATCGTATTGAAAACGAAGATTTCTCTGAAAGAGAAAAAAGAAAGAACATTTTTTTGTGCGAGATATATCGTGAAGCGTGCATCATAAATGGTCCTGCATGGTCGTCATGTTACTTAACGTATATGAGAAACGTACTCTCGCCGCGATTTCCGAACTGATTTCCATAACGAAAAGGAACAGAAATGTATGCAAAGGATTAATTAAAAATATGGACTTTCGATAAGTGCGCTGAATAATGACTTTTTTATGCAACGAGTGTTCTTCATTAAAGAAATTCATATAATCGACATACGTGTCGTTTCTTTATAAAAGAGTTACATCGAAACAAGAGTCATTAAGAGGGATTAAGAGTTATTATGTTAATTTAATTTATTTTATTTTTAATAATATCAGAAGAAGCAAATTTTTGTAATCGGATTAAATTATTTTCTCTCGAACAATTCTACATTTAACGGCAATAGTGTAAATTTCACGTTATGTTAAATATTTTTCACTTATTCAATTGTAATATTATCTATATTTTTTTTTACAACATTTACAAAATTGATCGAGAATTCAATTATGCAAAAATGATGATTATTATTTTAAAAAAACACGGAGAATGGACGCAAAGATAGAGAGGGGCAATTCTTACAAAGATGTCGCGAACACTTTACCGCGGAATACCGCAATAAAATGTTATTTTTATCGATGCGACGAAACACGATGCGAGTGTTGTCGACAAAACGGAAAGCTGATAAATTTCATTTCAATATTGACAGAGGACGGAACGTCGCGCATCGTTCGCGTTCGGCGAATCGCTCTCGTTAAGGCTGCGGTCCGATTCACGCTCACAGCGCTATCAGCGTGCTCAAATCTATAGATACGTAACGTGGACTATAGATTGATATCGCTGTGAGCGTGAATCGGACCGCAGCCTAAGTCGTAAGAACGGCGGGACACAGGTGCGCGCGCGGAATCGGCGTCAACTTCTCTGCGAGAAAGATGAAGCAAATCGATGCATTTCACGTGCAGATACACGAAATCGCGGATTCGCCAGACACGGGAGTGTAATACGGGCGGTAAATTCGCCGGTGTTTATCGGCACGGATACACTCCGGCATCTGTACATCGACGTTCTGTCACTTGTAAATGCATTGACACCTGCGGATTTGCGATGCATGCGTATGCAACGTACAATGCGGTGAGGCATAATTCAATGGCTGTTGTGTTAAGGGACATGTGTCTGTCCGGAGTTTCGCAAAACCCGATTTTTTACGTAAGATCGCAGCCGCGTCTTTTATGTGTATTTTAAGATTCGCGAAATATTCCGAAAATCATAAAGATGCGTGTAGACTGCATTACGTTACATAAATCTGGAAACTTTATGCCGCTGTTTTCTTTAAACGCGAGCATTTTAATATGTAAATTAATATTTATAAGTCTTCTTCTCGGAGAGGAGATAGTTTTGTTGCAACACAA
Source organism: Lasius fuliginosus (assembly GCA_949152495.1). Lineage (NCBI taxonomy): Eukaryota > Metazoa > Arthropoda > Insecta > Hymenoptera > Formicidae > Lasius > Lasius fuliginosus. The sequence goes on along the minus strand of OX424446.1, from coordinate 11,015,355 downwards.
AAACCGTATATATATATATATATATATATATATATATATATATATATATATTCCTGTCGTCCGATTTATAGCTAGGCCTTAATTTCCAGTGTAAAACGGCACGCTACTTAAGATCTTTTCCCGACTTTAAACGAGTAACCCCATAATTTCGACGACGACGTCTCGGAAACGAGGACGAGTCGGACAAAACTTCGAAAACACCTGTGCCCTTATTCTCGATCCCAACATCCGTGACAGCCCATCAAAATCTGTTCGCCGAGCTCCCCTACAAGATTTCCACATCGCGTACGCATCCCATTTACATACCAAGTGCCTGCCAGCTTGGTAATACAGCTTGGCTACCCTCTATCTACACGCGTGATCGCGCGCACGCGAAGCCCCTCGACTTTTGCACGCGCGTTCCTAGACGTGATGCACGCGCGAATTGTCAATTTGCGCGTGTATACGTGCTTCTCGCGAGATAGAAATTCTTTCTCGTGCAACGTGTAGACGCGGTGAATCTGTTGCTTGGCTATAAATAGCCGCATGAGTGTAACGTACTATTAAGTCGTTCCAGCGCAATATCTCTTATCCCTTTCCCTTCTTCGTCATTCTCTTCGTCTTCTTCACGAGACGAGACTATCCACGCGTTTATTTCCATAATGCCTGCGAACTTCGATAAGAAAGCAAAGTTACGCTTTTAATTGTGTGTACGTAGCGGGTAACAATTTAATGGAATCACAAACATTACTTAGGGCATCTGAATTAATATGGAAAGTTGACGAGATTGCGAGTTAATGATCATGATACTTTTTCAAATCGTCGAGTTAGCGGGTATGCGACTGAAAGGATAGAATACGTAATGCCGCCCGCATTCTCACATACTTTTTAAGACGCGATAGCTTCATTTGTACCCACCTGTAGAACGCCGTGGAGTGTGATATACGCGATATTACAATGCTCGTACGTGTACATACGGGCCTATAAATTTAATCGACCGAACACGAAAATTTACATCTGCACTCGCGGCGCGATTAAAAGCCTTGAGATTTTGCAATGGGATATCATTACTTGACCGTAAATGATCGTGCTGTGCAAACTGTCGCGTCCTGAGTCGGTATTAACGGGACGAGTTTCCTGCACAAACATAGTAAATAACAATTTTAATATGACGAATGATGATTATACGATTATACTTTATTACGTTGTATCTGTTCAACCGTATTTCCTTTTAACGGTTACTACTGTCTGAATAGTTCAGAAGCATGTTTGAAAAAGCGTAGTTAGATCTAATGGCAATTAAAATCGATTATATTGCTGTTTTTAAAATATTCATTGGAGTGGTAATTGGAAGAAGATTTATTTTTTATGATAATACGCGCCAATGATTACGTATCTATATTCTGAGACACTCTGTGCATTTTATTATCCGAATGCAAAGCTGCAGTTATGCGCAGAATTCTGAACATAGAATTGCGATGTTGGAACGGAAGTAAATTTTAAAAATATTTATACAAAAAAAAAGTATATAAGTTTGTGCAGGTATTACGTATGCTAATGCTGTTGTTTTGTAAGCAGCAATGAAAGAACTGGCTGAAAAAAAAGCATTTTGCATCGACAAAGCGAGGTACGATAATAAATTTTCATTAAATTCCGACGGCGTGCCGTTACAGTCGATGCCATGCAATTATTATGGCGCGTCGATATTAAAGGAATATATTTAAGCACTTGAACGAATGAATATCGTTTCACGGAAACCAAATTGCTGCTTGCGAGTTAATTTTTCTCGAATGATTTGAAAGCATCGTCGCTGGCGATTTATTCTGTGAATCACCGATTTTAAATTATCTTTAATACGTTTTAACCCTTAACTGGAGCATGTACATATTTCGTTATATATGACATAACCGTCACTGTCAGACTCAAAAGACTGGGCTTTAGGGGGTATACTTTATCATATTAAAGGCCAACGAAATATTTTGCTGAAGGAAAGATCTTTACTGGATTTTCACTTATTATGTTGTACTTATAAATTTAAAATTTATTTTTCTATAACAAATTTTGTATAATTGCCAATCTGTCAAACTTTTAATAGAATAGAGAGAACAAACCGAAATATCAAACTGAAATATCTTTCCCCCATTCGCGATAAATTTGAGAATGTATAAGCTTAAAATGAAAGAATCTGCACATAATGTGTCTGTTTTATATTTATTCTTTTTATTTCGTGAAATTGATTTCAAGATTTTACCGTTGCCAAAGCAATCGCTATGCGATATCCGCCAATCATCGACGTCGGTAATCGAGCCGAGATCTTCGGGTTCGAAATTAATTGAGGGGTGCGAAATTAGATCCGATATTAATTCGCAGCAGTCGTAAAAACGAGCTCGGGGCGAGGATTCGGAGCAGGCGCGGGGATAATTTTGCTGAGATAATTTCGAGGGAAATTACAACTTTGGCGCTAACAGTCCATACAACGGTTAATCTGTAACGAGGGTAATTATGGAACTGTGCGTGAAATTGCGTCGGCACAGCGGAACCCCGATCCATAATAACCGATAATAATTTCGCTTATTCCTGATCCTTTCGCACCGGGATCCTGCTATCTGCGCTCTCGATCTGCCAATATTAAAGTTCGCCGGTTCACTTCCCGTGTCTTCTCCTTCCGCGATTCTTTTCCCTTATGCATATGCGAAGTTAAATCCTCTCTCGGACAAAACAAAAAATAAATGCGCTTCTCGTTGCGCCAATCCTCCGCCTCCTTTAAACAAAATCGCCCTCTCTCGAACTTATCCTTTATACAAAGCACGGTCTCTTTTGTTCTTCTTGAAAATGAAACACACGTTCCCTTTCAATCTCCCTTTCCCTTAAGTAAAACTCTGTCCTCATCCTCCTCCTTCTTTTTTCTTACCTTCTCAGTTCCCTCCCTTATCTCTTATATAAGATACGTTCTCCCTCGAACAAAACATATACGGTCTCTCTCGATCTTCTCCCCTCGTCTTGCCTCGTCCCTCTTTACGAGATACTCTCTCGCTCCCTTCGCTTTCGTCGTGCTGCTTCCAATAAAACGTCTCTTTATCCCTCTCGCCCTTTCTCGCCCTTCCAGTGTGTGTGTGTGTGAAGGTGCATCCTTTTTCTTCTCTCCCCCTTTACCTCCGAGCCTTCTTTCACGCACGCCCACCGCGGTCGTGACCACGTGTTCTACACGCGCGTACGCGTGCGTGCGTTCGCGCGCGCGCATGTGTGTATGTGCAAAGGTTCCGAGGTTCTCCACGGAGTCGAGTCACACCTGCTCCTTTTTCCCACGAGATCGCTTTGCCCCCCAGCCTCCACGTGTATCTCGGCGATCCTCGGTAGTCTCCGTTTGCGATCGACGTGCGCAACGCCACCACACCACACCATGGATGGGATTGGTCGCGATGATTTTATACGATCCTCTCGTCTCTCATGTATCTCTCTCCGCGTTTCGCGCCATGCCATCGTATGAAAGTATATGATTGAATGCACAGCCAGTTCCTTTATATTCCTCGACTTCGCGCCGATTATTTTGAAGACGCGGGAATCGCTTCACGAAGTAAGCGACTTGCGAAATGCGATTGTAAACGTAACTTTTATTTTTACTCTTCTCAGAATGGCTTTACAGATTTGCAAATATTTCGGATTTTCATGTCGTTTATTTAAATGCCTTAATATGCACACAGAAAGATCACGGATATTTTTGCTTTTGCATTATATTAATCTATTTTTAAGTTAGCTTATTATTTTTTTATCGATTTATCGTCGTATATAAAGAATTGCAATGGAACATTTATTGGAAAACATTCCTACGTGCTGAGCTTTTAATTAGAATAGTAGGTACAGCGTATAATGTTATATATGAAAAATATATGAATCCATTGCACTAATCCATTAATTCCTAGCGGGACACCTGCTATTAATAAAATGGAAAATATAATTTTCATAGCGGATGCATGAACCAATTAGAATTTCACGGCTATAAAAGCCGCAAGGATTAAATATGACATACCCGATCTCTATATCAGATTATTACTTTCTTTCGATGCGATGAATATTATAAAGAAAATGGATGATGTTGAAGAGACTTTAAATTATATGACTTTCGATATTACTAGAAATGTTATTAAGCGAAAATATACATAATGTTCCACCACGAAGAAAAGATCATCTATTTGTTTCGAATCTTACAATTAGAAATCTATTATACATATACATATATATATATATATATATATATATATATATGTACATATATATGGGACACGTTACACATAGCAATTATTAATAAAGTCAGGCACGTTAGTTCATATATTCTCTTTTGCGAGTTTTATTTTTTATCATTATAATAAAATTCCCTAAATACGAGTAAACAACAGCATTCGAATGCATTTGCGAGCTTCTCAACTCATTTAATATAACATCAAATGGAAGAATCGCTGGCACACATACTCGACTTTTGATTCTCTTATGTCGAGAGAAAAACGGCAAAAATGCAGCAGTGACAAATTATCACCGATTGCCGTAACTCGCGCTCTTAAAATGCAACGACACACCACACGCTCCGGCATATTCCGTTACATTCGCGAATTTCGGCGCAGAGATCGAGAGGGATAGCGACAGTGGTTATAGCCCGGCATGGCTATATATTAACTCGATTAACGAGCCTACGTGTTCTGCGCATTTATCTGCATTTCGGAGCACGCGATGCGACTCGGTTGCCAGCTTTATTTGTCGCTCCGGTTTATATGCATCACGGGCAATATCAGACTGGCTGTGTAATCGTGCATCAATTCCTCCCGTGAATTTTAAAGAGGGTCGTGTAAATGCAAAGCGCGCGTGCGTATCCGCGGATTTATGGGCGATTTATCGGACGATGCCGATCGATATCAGGATTGTCCGCCGTTTTGCCGATTGGTGTGTCTTAATGTTATAGTGAGTGAGATTTTGTCATTTGCCTCGGTAGCGCGAAATTGTCGAATCAATTCGCACCAATGCGTGAAACGTGCGCATAATAAATAAATAAATAGATTGCGGAAATAGCATAAAGTTGCGAATAGAATACGAAGCTTTAATGTGACAAATCCGGATTTGAAAGGTTAGTTACATAATGGAGAAATGCTCATACTCCTATGTTGTATAACGTACTATTTTCAAGTTCTTTGCGGACTTGAGTGATTATAATAATGGATAATTAAAAAATTAAAATTGCAAGTACATATATTAATTCAATATTAGCAAAAATATTTTTTAGCGTTTCGATTGTGATAATAAAAATATATGAAATGTAATCTCTTCAACCTTTCTTTTGAAAGGATTTTTTTCAATGCTTCTTCATTCTTTTTTAATACTAAATTCTACTACTTTTTTTCTTAGAAACATATTGTATGTGTACTGAATAAATCTGACACCTCGGACAGATGTAAAATGTCGTAAATATTCAATTTCACACGCTCGACAACCTAAAACATATATTTGTCTTCTTTTTGATATGAGACGTCTTCTTTATCACACAGGTGTTTCCCTTGGATTTATCTATATTTAGAGACTGAGATATCTCACAAATCAGAGAGTCGACTTATCGATACTTTCTCTACTATTGCGATAAAAAAAATCTATTTTCCAGAAAACGCAGCTGTAAGCGTATAAAATAGGAGTTGTGTAGTGATCCTCGAGAAATTTATCACCTTTTAGTCGATTGTAAAGGATTATATAAACATGTGTGTGTGTGTGTGTGTGTGTGTGTGTGTGTGAACTTGAATTATTTAAATTATATTTTTAAACTTCTACTTGAATAACAAATTTGATTGAATTTTAAACATTATTTAGTTCATCGTGGCTTAATTCTATTAGAATTAATTAACTATTTAAAGATTACGTTTTTAATGAAAAATTGTTAAAGTAACTCCTCGAAAAAAATTTTAATTATAGCCGATGTACGATTTTAACAAATAGCACAATTTTCCTCTATAGGTACTTTGTTTTAAGCCTTTAATTATACTTTTCTCGCTATGTTTGATGAATGAATTTGTCAGAAATGGATACTTTACTTATTAACATTTCCAAGTAATTGCATGTTGTGATGGCATCAGAGATATAATAATAATTGCACTAATTGTACACTATATGTTTGAATTAAAAATAAGAATTATTGCGTACATTATTGCGATAATATTGCCAAATATCAATCGCTAATCGCAATATTTTGTTTTATAATATTTCGGCGATTTTTCCCGTGCCATACAAATAAATCATGCATTTGCTCGGTCGTTTCGCCTAAACGTGGCAGCGTAATACTAATGATCGTTACCGCATTAACAACACGTAAAAGCCATTCCGGATATCGCTATTTGTTCTGTTATTCTCTCTCTCTCTCTCTCTCTCTCTCTCTCTCTCTCTCTCTCTCTCTCTCTCTTTCTGCGACATTCTTTAAGCGACAGCCTTGGCGATACAGCATACACTCAGAAACGCGTATGGATATCTCCTTCGCCGCGAAATTTACGCTAACAATTAAATTCTACCTTGAGAGCCGAGAACACGTCCTGCACCTGAAGCCTCCTTGTTGAAAGGTTCCGCGTACCCTTGCTGGCCTTGACCTCGCCTCGTCCTTTCGTCCACCCCTGTTGCCGCGCTTCGTCTCCTTATACAAGAAGGCGTTTGCGAAAGAAATCGAGAGAATTCCCGCCCGCATCACATTATTTTGTGTACGCCGGTAAAAGGAGAGATGAAGTGCGAGAAAAAGAAGAGCGGGAGCGGGGGGATCGAGAGTGTGATGAATACACACCTGTGCGTAAAGTGGATAAGTAAGAATTAGCAAGACGCGAGGCATAACGGGCAAGTATGCATGTGTGAATATTTGTTCTTTTCTCTTTCTGCGATTTTATGCTTTGGCAGAAACAGGATTTTATCACTGTTAACTTATCTTACATCATTACTGTGAAAATTTAGGGATAATAAAATTTAATAATTTTATAAAAGAGTTAATAAAATTTAGAAAATTTAGAGATAATATATTAATAAATAATCATTGATATTAAATTATTTGCGTAATAATTTTTCTATAACTGTTGATAAAATGGAAGTAGGCATTAGAAGATTTATATACAGTGATAATTAAATTTTGCTACACATGCCACTATAAGCAGTTCTCCTTATGTTTATAAAATCAATAATATAATACTTGGATATCCGTATATTTTTTAAATATTTTATTTATCATTTCGTTCTCCGTTTATTTTTTTTTTTTTTTGGGGGGGAGGTTTATCATTATTTTATAAACTTTTAATAGCATTCGCGAGAGATCAGCGAATTTTGCAAACCGCTACTTCATCTTTCAAGCTTGTTTCTTTTTTACTCTCTTTTCACCCTCGCCATTGTCATCATTATTGTCTCGTCAACTATCGTTGTCGTTCATCCATGTTTATAATTCGTCATTCGGGCCTGATGAAGAGACTCGCAGGGTTATCGACCGGCTCGCTCTCGATCGGGCCGATCGAATTTACACGTGCAATACTTTTTGATTACTTTATATACAGTACTCGAAGTGGGGCCGCGTCGGGATCCTGGACAGGGGCCTCTACTTGAAGGGGGAGAGAACGGGCCCACCGAGGGGGCCCCCTAAGGGGGAGGTAGGGAGAGCTATGCCCCCACAAGTGGCTCCCCGGTAGCGCCGTCGCGCACCTGCCGCTTATTCCCACGCCGAGACTCACGTTCGCCTCATCTTTCCTCTGTTCGTCTTGCCTCCCCGTATTCCACCCCTCTCTTCCCCGCTTCGTCTTTGACCCTCTCACCACTGACGGCACACGTGTGCACCGCGGGAGCATGGCAGGAGGGTAGGGGGAGGGAAGCGGGCACGCTTATTTATTTTTAGATATTTTCGGTTCGCCACGAGAGCGAGATACACCCTACGTGCATACGATCCTCGGCGAACACGACATCCATTGTCGATATCCGGAAAGTGTCACGGGACGGCAGGAGAGAGACAGAAAGAGAGAAGGATAGACATGCTCGAAGGAGGAACCGATTAATCGTGATGGATCGTTCAGAATATGTTCGAATATAATCTGTTAAGTAAAGAGAAATCTCTTCCAAATGTAAAAAGGAAAAAAATTATATCGCTCGCCCGTATTGATTATTCTCTATAATTGTGCTTTATTAATTGATTATCAATTTATTTGTTTAGATTCCATATTTTTAATATTTTCTTCAATCAATTGAATTCGAGAATATTATGTTTATATTTTATATACATATACATACATCTAGCTTATTTTATATATAATTAATATACTCATATTAAGCAAGAAATATTATACTTTAATTATGATAATAATGATAAATATTACATGCCCGCCCGTTTTAATTATAATAATAAATGCAATTCTCGCTCCTGTCTTAAGATGATATATCATTCATTATCTTGCGGAATTCTGGTGTTACGTTTTGATGGTGAAATCCAATTCTTCGGCGATGTTTCTCCATAGTCGTGCAAGAGAAAAATGATTTCTGAGGTGTCGACTGACGAAAGCATCGAGGCATATTTAAATTTTCGTTGAATATAAAGTGTGCTTTATTATTTCAATGCATATATAATGTTCTGTTAGGAATTTCAATTACCGTCTGCAAACATGTAATATAATTCATCTTTACTGTTGCGCGTTTCTGTCTCAAGTTTTTAACTGATCTCTTTAATTATCTTAATGATCTCTGTAAAGTAAATTATATATATATGTACAGTGTGTATATATATATACACATATCCCGTCTCTCTAATCTATGTTTCTGTAAATTTTTATATGTGCTTTGAATTATATTACATTATAATTACATTTATGCATATTTTATAAGCTATCTTTTTAGAAAAAAAATATTTACACGGATGATATGGCATTGAAACGATGATGATTCTTTGAAGTTAGATATACATATATGTATATATTGTTCTTGCTAAAGAATTTCTCATTTTTTCTCGCACTATATTCACCTAACCTACTAGTATATATGTATATGTATATGTATATACGTGATATATATTCCTCTTTTTTTTTTTTTTTTTAAAGCTTACAATTCGTTGGGGCGTAATAGGGAAAGTCTGGTATAACCCTCGGGTGCTATTGTCGTGCGTTAACCCCACGTGAGGATAGAACGTCGGGACAAGTGGCATTGTGTGCTTTCGGAGGCCTATGATGCACAGGTGCACCGTGTAAAGTGCATAATGTAAAACGATGAACGAAGAGAGAGGGGACGCGAGAAAATGGTGGATGGGCGGGCCCAGTGTACAACAAAATTAGGGCCCCTTTTGCAACGAGAGAAAGTGAATGGCGGGGGTTGCTGCTTTCGAAATCGCGGGACAGATTTTTATGCCAATATAGGTGACGCGCCAAAAAAACAAAACGTATTTTGCGACCACTTTTTAGAGGATATTAAAACTCACGTCGCTTTGTAGAACTTGTTTTTAGGTGTTCGAAGTTACGAATCGACTTACAATATTATCCAATTTTTCATTTTCACTACTTTTTAATTAATTCCCCACAATTATATAGCGATAGAATTTTTACGGTCAGGACGAAAATTGTAGTTTAAATCTTTAATATCTTCGATACAGTTATAGGTAATATATTTTTAATTTTATTTATTTATAATATATCGTGAAAGAGAGAGAGAGAGAGAGAGAGACGAATCTTAGACACTTGTTACCATCAGCGCAATATTTTCTCTTTCTCGTCAGAGTATAATAATATTTTTTTCTGCCGAAGACAGTGAGCTATTGTGATACTTCGCGAGAACACGATGCACAATTGGGGCCCCGGACATACGGACCCAGATCACCGCTATATCACGATTGGTCGGGACGAAATAAGAGATGTTTGCGTCAAGGGTTTGTACCACACCTCCACGATGGTCCCTTCGTCGGGATTGGCTGGCTACTCGAAACCTTTCAGGCCCCTCATCGTTCTTTTTGCCTCTCTTTTTTTTCTCCTCGGGCCCCTTATTTCCCCTCTTCTTATGTCGGACCTTTGTTTCTATTTGTTCGACTTTGAGACGCAATGGGGCTTTGGCCTCACGTCTCCGGCCCCTTTCTCTTTTCTCGCGTTCATCTTCATCATTATTATCGTCGTAATTCGTATTTCTATTTTTACCTCTAGTCGCTGTTTCGTTGTTTCTGTTCAGTGCATCGTTATTATCATCATTAACAGCGAGGAAGCCAGTGTGCTACTGCGCACTTTACGCTTCATTATGGTTTACTTGTCTTAGACTTGACACACGTATTTCCAGAGAGAGAAAGAAAGAGAAAGAGAGAAAAAATTCATATCTGGTTTTAATTTTAGTAAGTCACATTTTTGATGTTATAGATACGGCACAATCTTACAAGAATACTTATCTTAACAAAAACTGAAAGAAATGTTTTACTTGTATCCATAGCAGCCAATCTGTTGCTGAAAAATGGTGCGAATTTTGGAAGTGAAAAAATTGAAAAATTGACTATATATTAATTTGTTGATTTAAAATTAGATAAAAGTCTTCAGTTTATGTTTTCCATAGAATATGTCAAATGATATATAATAATCGGTTGTTATCGATATTACTTTAAAGATAGCAATAAAGATTGATATCGTCGAAAGACGAATATCGAGGCGTGCAGCTGAATGCTTTATGAAGACGGACAAGAAGCAGGTTAACGATCTCTCATCATATTTCAGATATGTCGGGACTTTTATACCCGGATAATAAAAATCACGGTCACATTTGCCGTTTCTCGAAACAACATGCTATTGCATTTCCGCTATACATATATGCTGTATATATGCTGCTCTTCATTCAAATTTTTTGCGCCAAAAGTAAACCATTTGCGCAATTATTCAACTGTCTTATCATATATTATTGATAACACATGTAAATATTTCATTTCTTTTATTATCAATATTTTTTGCAGAAATAACTTATCGCGTTCTTTTTTTGCAAGAATATTTGTTTGCCGTTGAATCGCAATCGTGAAAAAAGGTCCGTGAGCTACAACTGCAAGAAGTATATCGTGAAAAATCGCGAACTCGACGGCGCAAGTGTGGCAATGACTTTTTACTTTCCGCACACAAGGAGTTTCGCCGCGACTAAAACTCGAAGCTGATCGTTATTCCCACTTTTTGCGCGACTTCTTGCGACCTTTAAATCTGCAAGTCGGCGTGGATGTTTGTCTTCGTCGTTTTCTGTCCTTCGCTTTCTTGGCAAGTCCGCTCACCGGACACGCTTACGTCCTCTTCAGACATTGATCCTTTCTCCCCTCTCCATGGCAATTTCCCTCTCTTTTTCTTTTTTTTTCACGTTATTAAATTTACCTTGCGGCAACCGTGCGAGTCGTTGCGCTCATAAATTTCTAAAAAGAAAACAGCGCGGCGCGGCGCGAATAACACGGGCCTCCGGAATTATTGCGCAGCTCGAAACGCGCTGCCGCTAACTTTTTACTTCTTGCTTCCTCATCTCCGCTGTCCTCCCTCCTTCCTCCCGCCACCCTCCGGCAAACGCGGATTTTTTTATTAATTTTTTTCGCAGCCAGGTAGAATGCGCGCCGCGTGTCCTGGCTGCGTATATCTTTTTCGCAAAGGAAGGGAGAACCTTCGTTAAAATGCTACCTCCGCGTATCCTGCTATAGCCGCCATGTTAACGGATGCAGAATCCTTGCCGCCAGATTCGCTTTTGTACCACGTAATAGGGACGCTACTGAAAGCGCGGCGAATTGTATCGGGCCATCGAGGCCTGATAATCTCTGCGCCAGTGAACGGCTCGGATGCTTCATCTTTGATAATAGATTGGAAATTGAGAACCAATCGCGACCGCCTTCGTGTTCGGCCCCGTAGCAGTCTTATTATCGGCGCAGCCTTTCACCGAGATTCGACGCTTTTGTGCGACGCGTCAAGCACGCTGCCGAGAGTGAGACGGAATTTATCGGTTGTCCGAGCCTAATAATCTGCGTTAATTATTGCCGGCTACCGACGTTGAAAGTTTTACGTTCACTGTGCGTACATTGAATACGCGAATCAAGTGGACCTGATTTCTAGCGGTTTGCGTAATAAGGTGGACAGTGCAGGTGCGCAATTGTAATTTTCTCCAAATTTCATTGCAAAAGTACCTAAAGCAGGGGCACAGAGTCTTATACAAATCTTATATTTTTTAGCCGCAAAAATATTTATTTTAATTACATACGAATAAGAATATTTCCTCGATAGAAAGATATTAATCTCATTGTCACAACCATTTGAATCTAGAAATTAATTACATATTATAGAGAGACTTTGAAAGATGTGCAAAAATAAATAAACTTTAATTTGAAAATGTATATTTTTTAATAGTATTAATATTAAAACGTTTTTAGAATATATGTGCATTTTATTTAAAATTGCGATGGCATAATCGCGTTAAAACGCTAGAATATTGATTAAGAAAAATACTAATATTATCATAGATAATTAAGACTGATAATTAAGAAGATTGCTACATACAGTTGAGATTGCTCATGTACTTGTTCAACAGACGCGATTAATCGTAAATTCACAAACGTGTTAAATTCCCGTAAAGCCACGGCATAAGGAGCTGAAGCATTCGCATAATGTGAATTATGATGTTGATGTTTCGGCGAGTTTCGCAACGATGAACGCGCGTAAAGAGGAACCGTTGCACGAATCGATAATTTCAGTTTGATAGTTTATTAACGCGGCTCATTTCCAAATTTCGGCGAAAACGGTCTTTTAACGAGCATGCTTAACAAGCGTCGTAATCTCTTCTTGGAATGTGCGCCACTTAAGCACGTGGCGTTTTATTTGGCCCGAAAATGTCGACATCTTCATTATACGGCACGCGTGTCGAAGGAAATTTATCTGCTCGATGCGAAAACATTTCCGTGCCGCGCTCGCGTCAATTACTACGTATTATATTAGAAGATTAATGTGCAACTTTACTGCGCAATGCGCGGTCGACGATGAATTAAAAGAGATCGTGCCGTATGCAGATTTGCGTTGCTCTTTTGCGCCGAGCATGAGGTGTCAACAAGGTGTATTTTCCTTGTTGTATCAGGCGCTCGTTTCTGATCACCGCCTGATATTTATATGTGGCGAATTAAAATGCGTTTAATTTATTTATGTGCTTATTTGCTAAATTTATTAAATATCCAGAGAGAGAGAGAGTAACGGCTATATATACGCACGCGTAAAATATTATACGCTCATGCTTGTAAAGAAGGTGAATTATGTGTGTTGTTGACAATTTTGTAATTTAAATTAAAAACCAAAAAATTAATTTATGTGAAGCGTTCTAGGGAGATAAAATTATCTCTGGCCATATATACATTTTTGAATATGCTTATTAATCGCACACTAACACGAGTGTCATCGGGGAATTTTTATATCATTATTAACTTTTAAAGGATCCAGTCCATTGACCCAGAAATTCCCTGATAACTTTAAAAGCCAGCTGTTGTTTGTTAAAGCGACATTAAAAGTGGAATGCCGCAATACAGATTATCATGGCAATTTCAATTTAATATCGTGAAATTAAAGAGTCGCCATGATGTTTTGAACGTTGAGATAGAAAGAGAGAGAGTGGAGAGACTTTTATTTTTGTAAATCATTAATATGTCATTTAAGTGCCACGCTAATCATATGTATTTTTACATCTTTTATTGTAGCAATTTTATTGTGATAATATATACAGGTACTTGAACGAAGTTATTAATTTACAACAGCTACAATTAATTGGTGTAATATTTCTTATGACATCACAGACACAATTACATATACATTTGATTGTAGTAAATATTTGGCAACTCTTTTTGGCATGTTGCAACATCCGTTGCGCTTTATCGGCAATATCTGAAGAATCATCCTTTTAGTCGGCAGTGTTTTCGGATACGCACGGTATGCCATTCCAAAAACGATATCGACCACCACATTATATCTATTATAATGTCACGAGGAGAGCATCTTTTTTTATACAACCGGTTCTCCTCGATGCTTCGCAAAAGAGCAGCGGAACGTAATGCAATATCTTCTTGTGTCACCTTAATCCAGCTTGCGGATTCCGTTTGCAAATGGCGTTTCTGCGGCATTGCCTTTAATCACGAGCATTAGCATGATTGGCAAAAAGGTTACGTGCGCCGCGCACACTCGGTCGAGATCGTTTCGGCAAAAAAGAGCGACGGTCACGCTATCGAGAGCGACGTCGGGAGAGGAGCGTTTCTTTTTATTTTCAGCGATGTTCCGCGTCGCGGCGATAAAAGAATCGCGCACGCTACACGGCGGCCGGAAATTGGTTCGGTCGGAAGCTGTTCGTCGAGATCGCGTTAAAACGATCGCGAGCGCGAGGCGTGCCCGAGGCTCGCGTGCGTGCCTCGATAGTCGGTAATGTGTTTATTTTACGTTCGCGTTCCGCATGGGTCCATTATTCGTCTCGCATCCTGTGTCCTCGCACGCGGGGACAGACGCGCGCGAGTGCGCTGCAATAAAATTAATTCCGTTGCGCAACAGACACGGACGTTCGCGCCGTTGCGCGATCTCCGTCGACATGTATTAAACTTATTTTATTGGGCATATTCTTGATTTTTTTTTTTTGGATTGTTAAAGTATCTTTTTTAACGCAGTGATTTATATGTAACAAAAAATTGCTTTTTGCCGAAAGGCAATATCTTTATTATTAATAGCTGCTTGCCATCAGCAATATATAAGTCTCTCAGAAGCCAAACTGATCAACTTCACTGTTTGTGAATTTATTAATTTGAGTACTAATTATATGCTTTGATACTAAAATTGAGAAATTTACAAAAAGTATAATTAATCAATATGGCTTTTGAAAGATTTATATTAATCGGATTGGGGGGCGGATCATAGGTTGTCTTCTTTCACTTATTAATTTTGACATATACGCCAAATCGCGTGTTGCTCAAATCAACACGTGTAATATACGCACGGTGTTGTATCTTTGCCAAACCAATTATTTTTGTGTCGATGCATATATAGGTTTGCTTAAATTTGTCGATGATAACGATGACGCGATATGATTCCCTGCTACGGCGTCGGAATGCTGGGCGACCGTCGGTTCCGAAAGCTCGTATAAATTCCGCTCTACTACTAGAGAAGCTCTGCCTTCCGTCATGCAGTCCTAGTATACTGATGCCAATGAAAAGCTCTCCTAAGTTTTAGGATGGGGTTAGTCGCGGATCGTTTACTGCATAAATCATAAGTAGTGCGTACCGAGGATTATTAATCAAGTGCCATCATGCACGGCGAATCGCATTACGCGTGCAATACGATATCTTGAAATTATTGCATCATAAGATTATAACGTTCATACACATATGGATATAATTATTTTTATACAAAGAAATACTTATATTTTATTATCTTATTATAAAATCAAAATTATGCAAAAATATATAATAATCATAACATTTCTTTACTCTATATTAATATAACATCAGTGCACATATAAAAAAATTTATTTTATAAAAGGATTAGAAACATGCTAAAAAATAATGGACGATTTACTCTCAATAGTTTAGATATCATAGTATCACACTTCTCTTCGAATGATACTGAATGAGAAGCTATTCTCGACGACCATTTCGATCGAACGTTCATCACACCGAGCACGCGTGCGCGCTACGCTAGGGCGTTCCAATCTATTTCCATCCCCCGTGTTACACGCACGCGGAGGGGATCTCCCGAATCTATAAATAAGCCCCGGGCGTCGCGACGCCGGCGTCGGCCAGCTCCACTCGGCTCATGCTCCCCCGATACGATTTCTCGTCGCAACGACGCCCGTCGCGACACATCGTAGGAGACGTCGGCGTCCTTCCGACGCCTGTTGTTCTCCTGGCTCCGGAGGACGTCGCGGCGCGGCCTCCGACAGCATCCGCCCCGACGCGGCCGGCGGTCGCCCGGGCGTCGCGACGCCCCGACGCACCCCCGGGAAGCTCTCGCGGCGGAAAGCTCCCGCGACTTCCTGCGCGTACATGCGTTCCTGGCACGGTGGTACGTCAGACGACGTCTTCCGTTTGACGAGCAGTTTCGTCAGACGTCGTCGGGTCCCCGGCGTCGCCGCCGGACATTGGCGCGAACTAGAGCATCATGCTCGCCGGATAGGCCGTCACGACGCTAGGGCGCCGCAGCGCTTTCTCAGGGGCGCTCGTCGAGTGGTACGAGCGTAACAACGGACGCTCCGACGACGTTGACTACTACTCGTGGCGGAATTCGCATGTATTGTCGTGCTCGCTCGCAACATGTGTTCGTGTATCCGATATTGTTTATACGTATCGGGGATATAGTAGTGATCAAAAGTTTTGGTATTCTCTGTGGAAGCCCTTTTTCGGACCTTTACAAAATTTATTTCCAACATTACGTTTATTATATATTTTATGTTTCTCTTAGTGTTAAAAATATCTTATCTGATGTCCGAAATATAAATTTATTATTTCACTCTGACATAAGTTTCTGAGTAGATGTGTGTGAAAATCAGAGCAAAATTAATAGTTCTGTTATCTCTGAAGAGAGTGAGGAATATAACTTTCTAAAGACAGTTGAGCAATTATTCTCACTGTTGCATTATAGAAAGATTTCTTCTCAGAGATCAAAGCTTCCAATTGTATGTCAAGTCGTAATTACTTCGCGAATAATCATATACATTTAATTACAATTCAATACTAGTTATTTTTTATGACAATATAACTTTTGTATGCTATTGTACTGGGGAAAAAATTCAAATGCGAGACACATGTATTTCAGTG
This sequence comes from Lasius fuliginosus, assembly GCA_949152495.1. Taxonomy (NCBI): domain Eukaryota; kingdom Metazoa; phylum Arthropoda; class Insecta; order Hymenoptera; family Formicidae; genus Lasius; species Lasius fuliginosus. Next base: position 10,998,593 of record OX424446.1, on the reverse strand, counting down.
ATACAATCTTTTAAAACTCACACATCTCCTTGAACATCACAATTTTTACATATGCAACTTGATAGCACACTCGAGACAAATAATATGTATTTCAAGAAAGTTATTCATAACGAAAGGATTCATAACATGAGATTAAGGCACCGACATTTAAATGTGATTCTGAATTCGCAAGTGATGACAGTCAACGAGCGATCGGTCTACGGCAGGCCGTTCCCGATCGCGTCGTGTTCTCCTGCTCTGGCGTCGCGACGCCCGAGGACTGGCGCCACGGGGCGCTGTCGCCGACGGTGCGATATCGCCGTCGCGACGTCCCCGGGCACCCAGCTCCCCGACGTTCATGCTCGCCGTGTCGGGGAACTCGTTGCGACCGAGCCGCGACAAGCGATGAGCGACAGGTGGGCAGTTGCCGTCGTTGATTCGTCGTTGGCCTCCGGAGGCCGACGTCGTCGACGTAGCTCGCCCAGTCCGCCGGCTGACCGACGTCGCGACGTCTGTCAGCGGACCGGACGCCGTCGATACCCGTCACGGGCGGGACGCGGGCGTCGCGACGGCACACCTGTGGCGAGGACGATGTCGCAGGTCGGGTCGTGAGCCGACGCCGCACCAGGCGCCCATCAGACGGCGACGGCGTTCCGGCGCCCGACGTCCGACACCAGCCCGTCCGTATCTACTTGCCGCGGAGTTTTCGGAATAGGTTGATCGGCGAGCGCCGCGTTCGGGAAAGCATGACGATGGAGGAATGTGTGTGGAGCTTGCGCAGAGAGGCATATATATATATATATATATATTTGGGCTTAATAGTTTCGCGATGGCTTAATGTAACATCGATGTTATTTAGAGAACCGACATGAATATGTTTTTAATATAAGATTTATTAGGGCGGAATTTTAAAAAATCTTGCGGAGTTGTAAAAAAAGGACACACGTATTCGTGTGTAATAAACGAAAACTTTTTAATTAATAATTTTATGTTAAATTAATAATTATAATTAGTTTTTTTACCAGAATTTACGAAGAACAGATTTTTATTAATGAAAGTTATGTGTCACATTTTTCAGTCCGGCATGTGTCACATTTCATTAAGAATATCTATGCAAAAATGAAAGAGAGAGACTTAATAATGTTAAACTTGTAATTAAACGAAGAGAATATAGAATTAAAAACAAAATCGAATTAAATATATTGCGTTTTGTCTTGTTACACAAGAAAGTTCTCTTTCCAGAATATGTATGTACAAGAGATTCAAGATCTTCTTTTGATAGAAAAGTTTGGTCAGTACATAACGTGAATAAATATTTGCTATCTTTTTATCTTTAAAAATTCTAATATTGCAAAATTATTTGTATATTTAGATAGCTAAAGGTGTTTGCATTTTACATTACCCTGAGTTATCATAAGCATAAAAATTCATAAACTTAATGATATGACGTTACTTGTATATGAGAATATTTCAGGTGCGACGTAATTTATTTGATACAAACGGAATAAATTTTTTCTAGTGCAGTAAAATTCTATGTTTACATAAAAATTCTACGATTTAAATCTCATTTTTTCTACATTATACCATAAATATATCAAACATACTATTTTTTCTGTTATAACGAGAACTATAGAAGAACATACATCACATTCTACGCGGACGTGAATCGAGAAAATGATCCCTAAATAGTATAAGGACGCTTAATAAGAAGGCAGAATCTGGTATAATGTGCTACTGGTTCGCACTCAGTCTGTCATATGCATCACCCGATACAATTTTTACGAGGGTGTATCGGAATTAGGGGCGTCGGCCGGTTAGCGTCGCAACGCTCTATCAGGAGAGTACGCGCGGTTATATCGGGCCGATTGCCAATAATAAAACGTAACGAAAGCGCGGAGCATTCGCGGATGCACGTGCGATCGCTCGCGTGTGCATGTGCGTAGGCGCGCGACTGTGTGCGTGTATCGGTTGTTTCGACAGGGGGATGGGAACGGTGGATTTTTTTCCCTTCTTAACAGGGACGGGGGAGGGTGTCGCCGCGGCCGTTCGACGTCTTCGGCGCCGCGACGCCGATCGCCTTTCATCGACGAAAGAAAAAAGGGAGGAAAAGCTCGCCGTCCCGGAGAGCTTCCGATAAGACGAAGCATCCAGGCGGTTGCTTGCGAGCAGCCCCCGTTATCAGGATTGTAGAAGGTCGCATTTGGTAGAACGACCCAGCGTCGTCGCGTGCCCGCGAACCGAAAAAGCGCGGGCGTCGCGACGCTCGATCGGGAGAGCAGGACGCGTCCGACGCTCCTCGTGGATACCACGTGGATTCTGAGCACGCGCGCGGATTTGCTCCTGATGCGATTCTGTACAGCAGATGTATGAAAATTCAACGAATTTAAAATTTATCGTGACGTATAATTCATGACGTATAAATTAATTATAAAAATAGTATATTAGTTAATAAAATTATAGATGGATGAGAGAAGTAGAACAAGATATTTCATCACACTTCAATAGAAGAAACCAGAGACAAACTTCTTTTAGAATATCAAGTATAATAAAAAGGATAAGATAAGACAGAATATATAACAATTTATTTTATATTCTAATTATTTATATTTTATAGCACTTTTAATGCTTTTTTATTAATATATACTAATGTCGTTATTAATCAATTATTAGACATTGATTTTTTCTAATAGCATACTTCTCATATTTCAATATTTATCATATTATCGACGTTTTAAAATTAATTGGAGGAGAAACGAGCACAATGTTTCCAGGCATTATGCTGTGATATCTTAAAAACTTCTTTCTACGTTTATTATACCTGCGATAACCAGTTATATCCGCGATAAGCGAGAAAAACTTGCGGCGCAAGCGAGGAACGCGCTATCCCGATCGCGCGTGCACCTTTCAAGAGCGCATTCACGAGCTTTTTTATCGCGTCGCCGCGAACGTGCGCCGCCAAGTAGAGAGGCGAGTATTCGCCAGGTATTCGACAAATTCGTGGAATTTTACGGCTCCGTCTACAGTGTATTCGAGGCAACGGGGCTGGGATCTCGCGCCTCCAGATAACGCGAATGCCTGTACCCTTAATTGGATGTTATGCAGAAGAGCGGCAAGTATGCCGTCGAATACGGCGCCGGCCGATGATACTTCTGCGCCAACCACGTCCAATTACGTTATTTCTTTCACAGAGCGCGGATATTGCGATACGTCGACAACATTAATTTCCTCCTTGGCTCTGCTTCGCTAAAGGTAAAGCGCGCAAATGCCGCCGATCGGAAAAAGTCCGCGACGATATCGACGCCTAACAGCTTCCCGCGTTATTTAATCCGAGGATTCCTGAGCGAATCGATTACTCCCGTAAACTATGTTGCCATTATATGGCGAGACTGCGGCAGAAATGCCTATATCGATGTTTCCTTTTATGCGAATTTTCTTCACTTTAATCTCGAGATTCATTTAAGTATTCCACGCGTATAATTAACTTTTTGTATCTTACATAGCATAATTATTTATTACGTAAATTTTCAAACCTATCACATATTGTTAAGATATGGTTTATTGTACAATTTTTTGATTGCATATTTCCGAGTGATATAAATTTCTTTATTATAAAGGTAACATTGAAAGCTGTCAAATTTGACGAAATGCTGTTTCGCAAAAACAATGTAATTCTCCTCAATTCCGATGAAAAAGAAGCGAATGTGGAACGTAAAAATCGCAGTTGCGTTTAATCTCCATGCTCGTTTCCGGTCGCGATGAGGCCTTTCTACGGCTCATCATTCGTCAGCGGAGGCAGGCTGCAATCACACACTCATTTATACTACTGACATTTTTCGGCGTCAGTCAGCGATTTTACCAGCCTTTCTTCGTCCCTTTCATGTCGGCCAATTCTTATATGACGTAGCGAAGACGCCCGAAAATGATTAAAATCACGAAACAATCGCTTTTTATTATTATTATTATTATTATTATTATTATTACTGTCTGTTTTCACGAGAAATATATTTAAATATTTATTGAGTACTTATTGGAACGTGAGTTGGAACGTGAATTAAGTTAAATGTTATTTACACAAAACACGCAGGTATATGAAACAAATTTTTTTCTGTATTTCTTCAAGATAATATCACGGTAAAAATAATATCGCGAAAAATCTTTTTTTCTTGTAACTTTTGACATCTCTTTCCCATGAAATCTCCAAGCGCTTGAAAAACGATTAAATTTAAATTAAGAATATTTTAAACATTTACACGTGTATGACGTGCCGGTTTCCAAGTATGACGATGAAGTAACTGCTTTTTAAAAGGGGGTTATGCAGTAAATCCTTTCGCGCTTTAAAGGCAGTTTCAATGCAATTACGCAACCGCGTAATCTCTCGCGGATTCGACAATAAGAAGGAAAAAAGAAACGAAGGGCGGGGATGATGAATAAGAAGAACGATTCATACGTAAACGTAAGCGCATATAACGGTCACGGAAGCACCGCAAACTCCCTACATAACGAATTTCGCTGCAATTTTGCCGTAATTTGCAGCCCGAGTCGGACCCTTTGATGAACGCTTTCCAAGAACGGCGATTTCGTACGTTTCCGCATTTTCACGTGGCGCGTTAAGGTGACTTAAATGCGAGATAATATCACGCGGGTAATTGTACGCGCGAGAAAATTTGCGGACGCGAGAGATTGCGCGGTGGAACTTAGGAAACCGCATCGCGTTTCGCGCGCGTCCGCGTAACTCCACAGGCATAAATAATTCATCTGTGATCGTCCCGAAACGGGTGCACGTTGATCTCCCGCCATCCCATTCGCTTCCTGATTCGGTCGAGGGTTCACGAGATTTTCTCACGGTTAACGAACGTTAATTTACGCAGATTGAAAGTGGATAGACTGGATCCGATCAAATTTATTACGGTCGAAACGGTAGCGGTGGGCAAACCTATAATAACAGCTAGTGACTGGAACGGAAGATTGATAGATCGAAAATTAAAAACTTTGCAGAACAAGTAAAAATGACGCATAAGACTGACGTTTGCTAATCAAAAGCGTGTTTAGCAAAGAAAAAGAGGGAAGGTTGATTAAACTGCTTCCTATAATTTTATCGTATAATTTTTATAGAAATTTAAAAACCTGGTATATCGAATATTATTTCGCTCTCTCTATATTTATCATATAAATTAAAGTTGAATTGAATTAAAGACATAGAAGAATTTTATTTCAACAATTTAGATTATATTATTTTTATTTTGTAAGTATAAAACACGCTCAAAAATTTGATTACGACACTGAGATGCTGGTCAATCATCTTTCTCTGTCTCTGCTATGCATTAGTAAGATCGTAATCTTAAAAATGAAATGTTACAATCCGCAATTATTTCGTCTATATCTAGAACCAATCAGCAATTTTTTGAATAATGTTTAGTACGAGTCAATCTTCTATTCATCCGCTTACGGTGCGCATTGAGCACGCGCAGATGAATACATATTCATGGCAATATCGAACGGCGGTTTGGCAGTGATATATGCATAACCGCAGAAATAATAGCGCGTGGAAAACTCTCGGCCCGGCAGTTTCGCGCTCGTTACGACTGTTCTCCGTGAGCGATGAACGCCGGCATTCGGACAGGTGTGCCCCGGCGTTTACGGCCGGTGTTGTAAGTATAAAATTGATATCGCTCATAATTTCAGATCGTTATAGTCGGGTTGCAGGAGCGAAGATACTAGATTATTATAAGTCCGTGATTACAGGCTCCGGTCGCGGCGGCGCGCCGTCATTGGCGTCGATCGCCGGCATCGTTGGGTCCTTTTACGATTGTTAATGAAGCACATCGGCGCGTATCTCACTTCTCGCTTTTCAGTCGCGCTCGCGGCGCAAACCACCGTCTAAGAGTGGGTTATGGAAATGAGCCGCGAACTTCCGCCCCGGGCGCGTCAATAATCGCGGATTTAACGACGCCTTTAATCCGCCCGGTTCTTACCACATTGTCGCGAGATTCGCGCGAGCAACAATCGCCGGAAGATGCACGCGGACGGAAGGACTTAATTTTTAAAACAATACTTAGGCGCAAGGTGTGAAAGTCGATTTCAAATTCGTAAGAAACAAAAAATCTGTTACTGAGATTTGATTGCAATTGAAATATTTATGTGTGCTGGTACATTTCTTCGCTTTTGGATTATTATTGCGTCAATTTAATATCTCGCCTATCAGTGGAAATTTTTAAAGACTTTCTAACGGCTCTTCGGAGCTAAGAAGTTTGAGACGACGTCGGATTGCATCGAGATTACGTCCACGCGTTACGCGTCTATAAATATTGCGCGACTTTATATATACTTTTATCCGGATGCTTATTCCCGGTGTTATTTTTTGCACCGAGGGCGAGCCTGGTATCGATCCGCGCTGCGATTACGCCGAATCATGCACATCCGCACACGCCCTTGTGACTCGCGCGGCTTCTTGCCGAGCATAATTGGACAGAACGCCATGATTCAACGGCTCGTTGAAATGCATCGTTGCAGCGCGAGCCGCTGCTATTCTGAAAGCTTTATGAGAGCAACGCGTTCTCGAGCGAGCTCGCGCGAAAAGATCGTCTCGACAGCGCGCGAACGACTTTGCACACAAACGGCGCATTTTTATACGGGAATTCGCTTTTGTTCGCATACATTGTTTTCAGATTTATGAGATTAAGAAGTAACATTTTAATCGAAAAATTACACTTTATTATCAATACATCTACAGCTTAGCTCTACAGCATAATGGTATCATATAATTGCAAATTAAACACATGCTCTTTTATCCTTAACTCTTACATATTCAACGTTCCAAGTTTTAAAAAAAGACTGTGTAATAAAAAATAAGCTGTACTTTATTGATTAATTTCGCAATTTTTTCTTAGATTAATGCGATATTAACAAAATTATTTGTGGATGAAAGAATGAAATTTGGAGAAAAATTTTAATGTTTTTCCCAATTGCTTAACTTGTAAAATTTTCTGTATATAAATGAAGAAGTTGAATCATATTTCTATTATACGCGCGTGGGCCGAAATTACCGAAACATTAATATTTTCGTATTAGCTCGCGAACAAAAGCTCGTTATTCCAGTCTCATTAACGCGTTTATTTTCACTGCGAGTTGCGCGACTGTCGACGTTGTAAGCGCTCGAGGTTGTTTGCACAACGTGTGTTACAGCCGCAAATCGGTGTCGCGGTGCTATCGACCGTTTTTGTCTGTAATTTTCCGGTTAAGCTGCATATCGCCGTCTGCGATAAGGGAGCAATATCAGGCGCGCACTTGTCATAATACTACTTTTGCGCTGTTTATATTCGAGGCCGCTTTCCTCGTACGTATAGAGGCTCGAGTACAGTGATGCATTTCGGCGATGATTCGTTAATTCATGGCACAAGCGTCGTATTATCTGTCAAAACAAAACGCTCCCTTCCGAGAACGCAAGACGTGTTTGCGCGATTCGTTTAATTAACCGCGTGTGTCCATACAAGAGAGCAAATTGTGTATACAAGGAAGTGACAAATTCCTGTACACGGTGTCGTGGCAATGCTATATCTCATCTCGCGATTTTTTTCTCGAGCGAATTAAACGCGCGGCGCGCAATTACGCCTGTGAATAAATTTCAAAGAAGCAATAAGTATATATCGGAAAAAGCGACTGATTGAATTGACGTATCGCTGGATTGCATCTCCGTGTAAAACATTGTCGCGGCACTTTCATTCTCGTGATCGCGCGGAGATTTACGCGGAATCGCGCTGTTTCCAGCGGCGCGCAGCTGCCGCGAGAGTATCTTACACGCGAGAAGGACGCGCAATAAATCACTCGTTGCGTATAATTTACGCATAAATCATTAGGCGTGCGTGCGTGCGAACGAGCGACTGCGGTATTATAACGCGGCGTTTCATGTAACGCCGCACGACGCGCGATTTCGCGGCCTCTGAGGTTCATTCAAGAAATATCAGAGCTGCCGTCTCGGCTGCGCGCGATGATTTCCGAGAACGTCGGGGAAAATTGCGGCCGTAATTGTCGCCGACAACCTTCGACGGTACCACAAATCGCGAACACGCGACTCGCTTCGCGGGTTTCTACGAAAGCGAAGTGGTTTCCGCTTCAATTACCGCCTTCGAGCTTGTCCGCGTTTCTTCCTTCTTTCGTTTTTTTTATTGGAGATAAATAAAACAGCGATTTTAAGAAAATTAAGAAATATTAAGATGCTTTATCTTTCAAAGTTTAATAGCTTTCAAGGCGCCTGGAACTTCCACGGATAAGTGCTCAATTATTTTTATTAAGTCGACGTAAAATTGTATAGCTCTTTCTTTCTTTACAAAATTATAAAAATATTTTATAGTGAAGAAATTATATTTTACATTAGATATCTCCACGGAAACTTTTTCTGTCATATTTTTCAAATTAGAAGAATGACTTATAGTCCTGTTTCATTTCGATTGTCAAAAGTTAATTATAAAGAATTATTACTTTTCATTATATAAAGATTTTCTTTTTTTAATAATAATTTTCTATCTCGTCGTACAAAATCAGGCGACACTGTTGGTGGAAGCATCATTTTTAAAAATGTTTCTAATTTGAAAGATCGGAAGAAAACACGCGATTGTACGCGTCTATCTTACACAGAAAATCTCAGGGATCGAGGTCCGAAAATCGTGATACCCTGCGTGATGCAGTTTATCATGAGATAGCGCGTGTGTCAATATGTACATTGCTCATATATATTCATAACATATGTACATAAAACGCATGGATACACGCAAGCAGTGTTCACGCGACGTATCATATAGCGACTGAAAAAATTAAGAAGATTTACAAATTTAATTATTCCACGATAAAATTATTATTTAACTCAATATGCGTGCTAATCGGTGATAAATAATTGCTTATATAATAATTTTAATGATTAACGATCTCTCTCCGTGAATCTGAAATCCGGGAGTGATTATTTATTGAGGCAGCTACACGCCTCTCAATGACGCGATAACATTCACCCCAGCAATGTTAAAAAAGTAACACCTGCCGATTCAGATACACGCGAAACAATTGTCCCCGTTTATAGCCGCGCCTCGAAAAATAGTCATACCTCCACCTAGTTACACATGAGATCTGCACGTCGCACTCTGTGCCGTTGCGCTGCACGTGACATACTACCGTGTCCAGCATGTATACACAGCACGCACACAGCACGAGCCTGTGTTAACACGCGACTCACACACGCTCGTCGTGTGCGTGGCGTGCGCGCAGAGTGTGGCGGCATGCGATACGGGTTCTACTTTTTCGTCCCTCTCCTTACCGAGGAGCCTCGCGTGGGGGACAAGGAGAAGGACGAAGAAGGAGATGGAAGAGAGTTCACCTCATCCCACCCTCGACCCTCGTCACCCTCGATCCACCTCCTGCCGCTCGCCTCATCCACCCTCTTTCCGCCTCTCCCTCCCCCGCTTCTGGGATTCTCCTCTCTCGAGATCCTCCTGTTCCCCCCTTTCCCTGTTCCACTCTCTGGCTGACTCTCGGACGCACCTGCCGCCCGTTCCCACACTCGGTGCCCTCGCGCCGGACGTGACGTCACGGCGCACCCCGCCGTCACCTCGTCTCCTAGTCCATCGAGACGAGAAGCGTGTGCACGCACGGCGTACGCTGCCACGTCGCGCGTACAGACGTCATACGCGCGAGGGACGACCCGCTCGTTTAGCGACGACGACAACGACGACGACGACGACAACGATGGCGATGCTCTTACGAGTGCCGACCTTTGACCTGATTCACCGAGCTCCGTTAGGATTTCAGGAAAACGTGCGTCGTTTCCGGCGATTTCTCGCGGCCGCGCCGCTTTCTCGTGTTGCGCGCGTGTTGATTTTATTTCGACCGAATGTCAATTACTAAGCTACAACTTTGTAAAAAAAAAAAAAAAAACTCTGATATATAGATAGACAAAAAATAGACGATATGACAATTATATAGGCGATTAGGCAGATTGAATTCATTAGGCTTCTTTACATCGAATTTCAAGATCATATAAATAAACTATGTACATTCATTATCAATATTAATATACGTACATACATACGTATAATGAGTGTGTTCTGTGTTATAAAATCGTGTTCTGCATTTCCTAATATGCGCCTCAGTTGTTTAATTCAATTATTTAAACGCGAAAATTAAAATATTAAGTATTGCAAGGTTAAATAGTATGTATTCCAGTTTTTAATAATGTACTTTAACACATTTCTCATCGGCTTTTGAAAAAGAAATATGAGAGCGAATTTGAAGTACTCGTGACGGAAACATCAAGATTCCGCCTTGATCATCGCGTATCGATCGAACGATTGATCTTGATTATCGAGAACCGATTGTTCGCGTCGTATCTTTCCGCGAATGATGCACTTTTGCATGCGTACACATGCACGAGACACCTGCTTAATCTCTTTCGATATCGATTACTCATAAAATCATCTTTCTTCTCCGGTGTACCGTCTCTAATATCAACAATCGTTTTGTCATATGCACAAGAATTTCTTGAAACGCGTATTAGCAAGACTCGGTACAATCAGTGTTAATCAATGTACACGACATATCAATGATTAATGTGCACGTTATTTTTGTCATGCTAATAATCATTAATATTCATTCTAAGGGGAAAAAAATTTATCGGAGGTTCTGCGAATCATTCAGGCTTGACCGTCAACAATCAATACTTCGATAATATATACGTGATTACGATATACGTATTTTATGCAAAGCGATCAGAAATAGCTCAGTGATTGCCGTTGATTTGTAATAACGCTTTATAAAAACAGGATCGATCGCCGATTTATTCTCGAGGATAACATAGTTAATGCGTAACGTTGTATTATTGCAACATGTGCTACGTCTCGTATTTTCTACCTTACAAGGATCCACTCGTTTGAGCGACATTCGGATGCAATATCGGGACCTTTTCAAATAAAAGCTTGCCGATTAAATGTTTTACGCTAATTTGCCCCAATCCGATGATTGTTCGCGTTTCAACAACGAGCCGGTTTCATTTTCAATCATTATTCTCATTACCGGCGATCTTTATTAGCGCTGTCAATTAAAACGTACAAATTGACGAATGCCGGTACCAAATAAGAAGGCAAGAAAGAAATTTTCCGTTTTCGTACGCTCTTTAAAGAAGATGATTACGATATCGATTGATCGACTCATGCGAGTTTGACGTTTTCGTGGAATCATTTTTAATTACGGCGGGATATGCCAGCGCACGCACAATTATACACAATGTTCTCCATGTTCGGAGAAGACGGTACGTTCTTGACACGTCGCGTACATCGTTATTGTTGGAGCCATCGTCATAGCATTGTGCAGTTCGACTTTTCAATCGGTCCCACGCCTCGGCTGGGTCCCGTGACGAGGAAGTCCAGCTGATAGAAATTTCTACTCGTGTGCTACGTGATTGGCATCTCGTATAGAGTCGACATGGCGTATGCCAGCGCGTTGTTCGATACGTGACGGTCAGTCATCCCGAAAATCATGGCCTCCAACGACCTTCTGCATCACATTTCAAGCTATTCTCACGCTGACTTTAGCGTCGTATTTTATATTCTCGCAATCTAATCACAAACGTGCCGCCTCTAGTTCTTTTCTCTAGTAACTTTTTCTTTATATCTTATATTCTTCATAGCTCACATATTCCATTATCATCTTTATATCTCATATTCTTTATTCTTATAAGATTTTATTAAGAATGTCCAACGGTTTATTTTTCGATAGCAATGTTCGCGAATTAAGGAAAGTACTGAATAATGATTTTTATTTTTATTCTAAGAATAAAAACTTAAAGTATAAAGATTCTTCATTTTAAAGATACAGATTATGTAGGACGAAACATTCTACATTTAACAGATAGAATTTTGCCGAACTTTCTTCTTCATGAAGGGAGCGTCATATAAAAGAGGATTGAGGTCGATATACAAGAGTGCCGACACCCACTCATGCGAGTTCGTTTCTGGCCCAAAATTGTTCACGAATTTCAAATGCCTCGTATCGAGAATGCCAAGCGTCGTATATATGCACGCTGCATTCACGATCTACATGCATGATGTTCGCGATTCATCGATAAAAACTGAGCGATCATTAAAGCACTTGCCGAGACCTCGGAACCAATACGATGTTCTATATACATCAAAATGGTAATTTCCGTAAAAAGACTGGAACGAATTCGCACGATTTTTTTATCAAGCGAGTACATATGTATCGTATGTTTTAATCTGCACACTTCGATAAGAAGTGCAAACTTCCCGCTACTTTATAGTTTAATGTTTCGCAAAAAAGATACCGCCGATTGTCTTCATGTACACGCGTCAGAAATTTAAACTCTTCCGATTTTATTGACGTGAAACCTCAATTTCTTCCGTGAATAACATCACACTCGAGATGAACAAGAACTCTGTTATTTTATGAAACGCCGTTACTGCATATCCATTATATAAAATCTTTAGCCTGAAAAAATTTCTTTATTAACGCCTCTTCCTACATCAATCACAATTTTATATATAAAATATAGTTATCGTGACGAAGCGAAAACATAATAATATAAATATTACTCATTAATTCGCGAACGAAGGATTGAACTAACATGTCACGCTGTTTAGCCCGTATAATTGCCGCGATTTCCTATTAAAATGACGTGCACGCTCATCAGCGTCTTAGAGGTGTACCGAATCGAAGCGGCTCGCGATGTTCACGCTTCGCCGAAGCGAAAAGGGATCAGAAGAAATGCCGATGATTGGCTGTCGTCTTCGGCCGGTCCCGTCATCGGAAAGTTTCTGAAAAAAAATGACAACAAAATAAAGGAGGCGATCGGTCGCGAAGAAGGGCCTTCGTGGGCGTGCTGAGAGCCGACGCGCGATTAACCTAATTTAACCGCGTGATTTTTTTTTCGTATTGATAGAAAAGCCAAACATTCAGGGACATCTTCTCCTGCTGTGGGAATTCACCGTCTACCGTGCATAAACGCGTTTTCCGTCTACCGGCAAGAAACTCACGAGAAGAAGGCGTTTGTTGGTTCTACGGGATTAGATGAGAAACGCGAGTTCATTCTCGAACAGTTCCACGTCATTGCCTCTATCCCGTGGCTGATGATTATTTGCTCAAAGTAGACGATCTCCAAAGCAAATCGCGAAATAGAAATCCTTTACAATGTCTTTTTTTTCACGATAATATAAATAATAATTCTTTCGGAGGAATTAAAGCCTCTCTTCGAGAAAAATGACAAATAAACCCTTTCTTTAAGACACTACCATATAAGGAATTAAAATATGGATGCTCTTGCCTTTGATCGTCATGCATGTAAAATTAAAGGCTGGCGTAAGAACGTATCATTTCGAAACGTAAAAACGTTTTTCTTCTCCGTGCGATCTTTTCACGCGTCAGCGTGAAAAAAAAAACAGATCATAATCGAGGCACGAGTGTAAAAGAACGGTACAAAAGAACTCGTTCCCTTGTACATCAGCGATGCAATGCCCGCAACTTCTCCTTCACTCAACCGGACACACGATGTTTCACGTTGTCGTGAAAGGGTTAAAAAAAAAAGTAAGCCGACACCGCTCTACTCGGAACCCGAACCCACACGGGTCGCCGCAAATTCGCGATAACCGCGGACAGGCTCTTACAGAGGCGACTTAACACGCGCGGCACGTTTACCTCGTGCCGAGGTGGCGCGAATGCAGGACGCGATCAACGACGACGATGAAGAGGACGGAGAAAAGAAGGAACAAATTCCCGCGAGTTGCGGCGACATGTACGAGAGAAAGAAAGCAGAAAGGTACGAGCTTGTCGTTTGTGGGTAAGGCATTATGGGAACTCACGGTGTGAAGGCATGTGTTGTTCTCTGGAGGCCGTTGGAGGACGTGTCGCGGCTTGCATGGACGATTTGCCTCTGACAAAGGAAAACCACCCAGTACCGCGTACAGGATGCGTGACGGAACAGGATGCTCGACACGTGTGCGTACGCGTGGAATTCTATCGAACCTGTCATTTTGAAATTTTTTAATTGCTTTGAACAAAATATCGGTAATATCTTTTACCAAAATATGTTATAATGACGGAAAGAATATTATGGCTGAATGATTTAAGAATTTACACTGACAAATCGCAAAATTTACTTCGCAATAATTTATGCGGATATATGTGTGCATATGAGAGAAAAATAATCTCTTATGTTGAAAGGTTTAAAGTCATGACAAAGAGGATTAAAGCAGAGAAATTCAATTTACACAATGTACAACGTACATGATTCAATTATACAGATTTGAATTAAATTTCTCTGCTTTGATCCTTTTGCCAAGACTTAAACGTAGAAGATTGTTTCTCTTATATATATATATATATTCGCATAAATCATTAGACTTATATTCCACTATATCACGTAGAGATAATCACTGTCTCTAAACCTTTTTCTGATGTCGGAACGAAGTAAGTGTGCCGTCAATTTGCCTTACGAGAGAAGAGCGTCTCGCCACATGCGTGACTAACCGGATCTCTGTCGATACGTGCGTGTACGCACAAGTTTCGGATCCTTTTGATCAGGATGCTTAATCCTTGGACGATGGTTTCGAAAAGGAATGTGAGAAACGGGTTTGAAAATCTGCGAGTTTAATGCCGACGTCACCGATGCCGTGAGCGGATTAGCCGTCGAATTTTTGCCGCGGCGACGTCTCTTTCATCTGAAAGACCCGCTTTGATAAAGTTACGAGAGAGCCCGTGCCGCTCATGATCCTGAGTGCATCGAATCGTTAAAGCGCCGACCAGGAATTTTTCACACTATGTATTGTATTACACGCGAAAAGTTAAATACAAAATAATTAATTAAATATAAAATAATAATATCACACTAATAATACATAATAATGCATTATCAAATTACTAATAATTTTTACGATAATTTTATATGGTTCTTGTTTATGGTATTTGTATGATACCAACAGAATTCCTTCGACGATTTACCTCTCCATTTAAACCCGTTTGAGATTTACGTGTATCCGCCGGAAATCAGCCAAAACTTACTTGAAACCGAGAGAAACTTCCAGATGATCACGAGCGCGAGAGCATGGGAGTTGCACGCGCGCGCGAAATCCTTGCAAACGAATCTCGTCGCGTCGTAAGCTGCAATTTCGCATCCGCGAGAGATGCATTTATCTAAACGAGTCGCCGCATCACGCAAGGAAGACGGGATGAAGCCAACGGACGAAAATTATTGACTGGTGTATCTCCGCTCGTTAGTTTCGGCGATGGCAATAACGGCGGCGGGAGTGGCAATGCGACCCCTCGACTATTCGCATACAAACGACGGCGAATATCGTCGGCCGAGCGTCCACCGTTTAATGGAGAGGCCGTTTTGATAAGCCCACAACGGGGTAGGGGGGGAGGGGGGGAGAGACATACGTGCGAGACGAGTGCGCGCTAATCGTCTGTTCTATTTTCGAACGCTGATAAAACCGGTATATGAGGCATAATCTGAGATCGAAGCACCGTAAACGTATCTTTCTCGTCGCGGTCTCGCTTTCCTCCCTTTCTGAAAAATCACGAGTCGCGAGGTTGATAGCAGCCAGTGGCGTTAAATCAATAAAAAAATATTTCATAAATTTTATACAAGGTTAAGTATATTTTACAATTACATTTTTGTGCGTAGAGAAAAATCTATGATTTATTATGATTTATTCCGATATTTGTATATATATAACCGTGTCTTATTTTTTTTATTCCTTTAATATATGTATATATAAATATTCTTAATTTGAATATTGCCTTTGATGTGATCGTGGATTAAGAATCACGTAAACAAATAAAAACTATATTGATATAGGCGAAAAAGCCTTGAGAATGAAAGATCGACCCCAATGACGCACTTTATTATGAGACGGAAGGTAATGTCGAAAGTGCGAAGTTACAAACGAATAAGTGGACCATATCCGCACCATATCCGCTTGTTCATCGCGCTATTGTAATGATAAATGCCAATTCACTTTGAATATTCCGCCAATTAGATCCGTACATTGTCGCGCTTGCAGTCCGCGAAACATTTTTCGAAAGTGTGCGAAAACTCGCATTTTATCAGCACCAACCGGCAGATTAAATCGCCAATATAATAAACTTTCTAAGGGTTATCTGATAGAAATCATGCACGCGATATTTGTTCACGGAAAACAAGCTAAATTAAAGATAGATCGATATTAGCGCCTTCTTTCATGGTCGAGTTATTCATTTACTGTAATTACAGACAATAATAATTATTACTCGAGCCGTAATTGAATCGAGCACGATCGAGTCTGTCGCTGTTAGGAGCGGCCGTTTCGATCTTTCAGTAGGAAACGTCGATAGATAGCTTATAATAAGAGGCGTGATAATTAGCATGCAAATTGCGGCCGAGCCTGTGGGCGTCGTATTTATCCGCATGAACGACGAGAGAGGAAATTGGAACGTGCGTACGATACGATTCCGCGCGTACGCGAAGGTCGCGCGCGCGACGCGCACGAAATAATGGGGCAACTATTACGAGCGACCGGATTATTACGCTATCTCGGCTGGCACGGCTCGGCAGACCATTCGCTTTAATTAAAAGACGTCGTCGAGCCGCGTATAACAAGAAGCGATACGACGCTCTATATGTCGAGGACTCTATATGAACACGTTGCTAACGGGGGAGGAGAGTAAAAGAGGGACGACGGGGGTCTGACGTGAGCTGGCCCTTTTTTTCTTTTTACTAACGATTGATCGAGGCAAACCTCGCGGGCAACACAGGCGACAGAATGTCGACGCAAGGCCAGCACACGAGCTGCACACGAGCAGCACACTTTCATGATGCTTTTTTTTGCCGCATATACATTGTGCGTGCATGCGTGTGAGGGGGAGGGAGAGACCGTGAGGGAGACAGAGAATAGCTTCGACTGGAGGTAAACGTGGGTCTGCGGCCCACCTATTTACCGGCACCCATCGGAATGGTCCGATTTGGGGTTGCTACAGTGTCGGCTCGATATAAAAAATTCGACGGGCGAATGGAATTTTTATTTTGCTTGGTACACATACACACATATGTATATACATATGTGTGTGTGTGTGTGTGTGTGTGTTGAATATATACGTATGTAAAATTAATAATTATCCCTGACTCGTGCATACATCATTTATACCTGATAAATTTTACAGATTTACAACATTTACACAAAATATATTATTCGAGTTATTATTACTTACTATTGCTTATTTTACATTTGAAACATATCTCGCAGAGATTATCTATCTATATAGAAATATTACTATAAGTATTTAACAATTCATGAGTTTTGCGATCATATTATCGAATAATTTCGGGGTGCGAGAAAGTTGCGTGCCAATCCTGAGTGGCTGCGACACACTTGCGGGGCTTTTGGGCCCACTATGATCGGGGGAGTCTGCGAAACGGGCCCCTTGTAACACGGGAAGACTCCGTTCGCCACGTTCCCACGAAGGTGAGGCACCACCTGTGCGTCAGAACGAGGGCGAGGGCAACCCCGTGAATCGGGGGGACGAACGGACGCTATGATTTTCGACCCTAATTTCGATCCAGAAAAAAGGAGCTGCCCACTCAGCCCTTACGGCCGGCCGAGAAGGGTGTTAAACGAGCCGAGGTTAAGCCAGGAACGCGCGGTAGTTAGTTTTCCAATCTGAAAAGCGAGGGTGAGATTGGACTTTTAAATGTTGATGCGAGGACGAGGGCGAGGAAGCAAACTTATTTTAACGAGAAAGCTAGAGGGCAGAGGGGTTAAAAGGATAATGGAGAATCATGAATTCCGTTTATCCCTCGATTTATTCGGTGTTTTTTGTGCGGGTTTTTTCGATCGCCATACATAGTGAAAAAATTATAAATTTATTATTTGTTTCTTAAAATAATAAATGTCGCGCTTTAAGAATACTCATTGTCAGTCAATATATTAAGTCCGAAATTTTTCTTAAAACAATTTTTTTTTTCGCGTAAATCATCGAATTACATTTGGAATCACATTGGAGCTGAAAGCGTATCGCGGTCTTTGAATTCCGTAGATTGTAAGCGCGCCATAGCACGAGTAACAAATTACGTAGAAAGCGGGAGGCGCTTAATAAAGTTAGAGGATCCTGCTCGGACTCTCATTAAGGAATCGAAGAGGCTCCAGATGACTCTCTATCGCCGCGCAAGCTGCCACTCTCAAGTGGCCGACTAAAATTAACTTCTATACAGAGGCCGGACGCGCCTTATTTTTCCAGACACCGTCGGCGGAGCCCCTTGTCAACGCACAAACGATGAGCGGACTAATTAACGAGCACCACCAATTAACGTGGTGCCCGTGGTGATTCCACATAGCAGGCGTGTCCCACATTTTCACGTTGTAAGGTGATGTTGTTTTCGGCGACCCCTCTTACCGGCGTGCGGCACCATCTTCTTCGTTAAAGAAAAGGCCGAAAAATCTTTGTTCCTGAATTATTTCAAATCTCGACATCGCTATGACATCGCGTCGACTTCTTCTCTTTGTTAAAATCTCGATAATAATCACTGCAAAATAATTTCGTGATTATTTCTGAAGAAACAGAGTTCGTGTCTTCATAGTCTATTTTCTACTCGTTTGAAAAGAAAAATTACTTTTGTACAAATAAGTGGGAAAAATTTTTAATAGGTACAGAGGTACTTATCAAGACGCGTATCTAGTTAATGAAACTATGAGCTCATTAGTTTCTAGTCTTTTTTGATACTGATGTACGGAGTAATAAGTCGTAAAGTATAACATTCTCTCTTTAATAATTTTTTTTATTTACATAATTATCAATCCATATATAAATTATCTTGTATATCGATGCTCGATAGAAAATATTTCACACCTCGTAGTGAATTAAAACAAATTATGTATTTATATTTTGAAACTTGTATATAATCGAGATTATTTATTTTATATCTCTCTTTAGAGCGCGCATCTTAACGAAGTATTTACGCCATTAAGGCTACGACAACCCTAAATTGCATTACGACCGACACGTTTCTGCGGCGCACCGTTCCTATTGCGGTTCTCGACTATCTCGTGAAACCAGATACGCGCGTTTCGTCGTCGAATTTTACGAGCGATCCTGATGACGACGCGCATCGCCGTCGCGGCGCTGAAAATTTCTGCGCGCGCGATTAAAAGTGGAAGTTACGGGTGTCCGCTGGCACCGTTGCTCGACTGACCTCCCGGCCGGTATCGGGGCGATTCGGAATACCCGAAGCAGGTGTTTTCGTGAAGGAGAGGAACCGGATCTGCACACACGGACGACAACGACGATTACACACGGGGACACACGATTATACCGAGGACTAACGGTACGGGCGATGAGAAAAATACCAACCGCGAAAATTGCGGCACTCCGCGCGACCTCGGCACTTTTTCGCCACGTCGAGAGAGTCAAGCCGCCGATAACAGTACATTATTCCTCGTGGCCGGGCGAGGCCGAGCACGTGAGTCACATATCGTGCGTTGCATCGCGCGGACTATCGTTAACAAGCGAGTCGGTGCGAGCAGCTGGCGCGGATCCTCACCTGACGCGCCTCATAATTGAGCCCCGCTAAACGGGTCACGCGGTCACTTTGATATTTATCGAGTTCGCGTGTCGCCGTTTTCGATCTCGTTCTCTCGTCCTCCCCTCGCTCCTCCTCTCCTTTCCCCCTTCTTCCCCCTTCGTCCCCGATAATTAAATTCTCGAGGCAAACAGGAAGCGCGTAACTGTAATTTTCATCGATGGACTTGGAATCAAACTGTCACGTCTTATAATCATGAGCGCGAATAATTAATCCTTCTTTCGATGGATCGTCGGCGATCACACCTGTGGAGCGAATAGAGATGATGAGCGTCCGCGTATAAGCGCGGATTAGCCTACTTTGCTATCTCTTCGCTTGGCGTTCATTGTAAATGTCATCTTTAGTATGCTACTTCTTGAATCAAATTCCAGCGAGACAAAAGAGCTCTATTAGTATAATGGCTTAATAAGAAATATCGATAGCCCACAACTTACTAATCATAAATGAAAATTTCTCAGAAAAGTTAAAGATCTTTAATTTCAAATTTTCCGAATTGCTAATCTCCTTTTGAAGCTATCTCTAGCATTAGTCGTTGCTCGTTAAAGAAGCTGCAGTTTATCTTAAATGATCGATCGATTTCATTTTCGTCTGATAGCTAGACGAGCGAATTCTAATGGGTTGAGAGCGATGATTGCGTAGTGGTTGTTTGAAACCGGCTACTCCAAGTTTCTGGCAACGCAACCAAACGAATTTGATTAGCGGATTCTTCACAGCAATCACGAAGCATATAGATAGAAGTCCTAATTTCCGAGAAACGATTCGACTGCACTTAACGATCGACAACAAATAGTAGGTTCCCAATAATCGCGTAAAACGTTTTCGAATTCAGAAGTCGCTAGTTTGGAATTGCCAGCCTCGTTTTTCAATTTGATTGTTTCTTCACAAAACTCAGACAAACGTCGTTAAATATAAACGATCAATTTTCTTTCTTTCGTGAGACGCTGCTTAATTTCTGGCTTGTTTAATTTGCCATTAAAACGTTGCAGAATTTGCCCTCGTATTCAAAGCATTTAATACTGATAAATCTGTCGAAAACCGGTTTGCTACTTTAAAATAACTCGCTTATGAAGAAACGTTGTTATTAATTTAAAAAATTTCGAAGAATTTCGTTTGTAATAACCAAGTATAATTACGACTAGATATATGTAATTCAATGCGGATAAATGTACGAAAGATATTTACGCGAGATCATAGCGCGGATATACAGCTAGAAGTTTAATTGTTTAATGAAAATTAATACATTGTTTTTGATCACAAGTTTAATCCTTTAAAATTGTTTTGTACTCGATTATTTACGATACTTTCCGTCTTCCCGTAGCCAGACGAATGATGCAATGTAACAAATATCGGTATCGGTGTCGGATCTCAGCGTCACTTAACGTCTCGAGAGGAAAGAGATCCGTTTGACTTAATGGCTGATTATGTGCGCTGCGTATGGATTAAGTTGTCTCACGATATCGAGCGGCCTCCTTTGTGAGGGTTAATCGTATACGAAAGAAACACGAGAGATTGATGTAGGAAGAAGAGATCGGACTCGGACGTATAAAGATCAAATAAAATCGAGATCCACAGATTCGTAAAAGGAGTCACACTCTCTTCGGATGTATAATCCTTTATTTCTCGTGATCGAGATGAGTTTTTGAATAAGATAGTTAGATTTCGTAATTAAGTTCCTCCTAGTCAAACGGTGAAAGGTAAAGTTTATCGGAAACATCGAAGCGTTCCTCGCGAGCCTCACTGATGAGATCATTAATAAAACCATTATAATACATTCCCCTTTAAAAAAGAATTCGAAATATTACTTTACAAATTTTAAATACAATTATGAGAAATTATTTTGATGTAGGTATAATTTATTACTTAAATTTGTGTTACGCTGTTATATATTTTCGCATATAAAAAATGATACTATTTTATAAATTTAAAATTTAGGATATAAATAGAATTTTATATACAAAATTCTGCTTTTCTTATTTCGATCATTTTAGATATCTCGAGAGCTTATGCATTATTAATGCCGACCAATTACAGTGATTCATCTCATATAAATCAAGCTGAAATTTCTATCTTTTAAAAACCCCGGATACATCGAATATCATAGCGTCATCAAATGTCACGCGTAACATCGCGAATAACAGTCGTTCCCACACTTTCGATACGAGAGCGGCGTCTCTCATCGGTGTCGGCCGCGGTTGACGTAAATTACGGAAACCTGGCGGTTTTGCATGCGGCAGCGGCCGTTCTATCCCGATCTGATTGCCGACGCGGCCGATTTCGAAGTCGTTAAACTCATTTCCTCTCGCGGCACCATCCTCGGTGACTTTCACCTCGCCCGGCCAGATTGAGCAGTAAAGCCTGTTAAGCCTTACGTAAGCCCGGACGTGCGCAGGCATTCAGTCCCATCCGCACGAGCTCGATTAATCGCCACCGGTAAGCCTGCCTTCCGTAAATCGCCGTGTTTGTGCGTGCGATACGCGGGACTCGCACGCCGGCGATGAGTGCTACGTGATCTTGCTACCTTACGTAAGTATTGTCGAGGCTTGCTCGATCGCATCCGGCGCGACAGAACGCGTAAATAAAAGTGCAATTGATTTAAAACTAATTTTGAAACTTTCAACTATAATTAAAACGTCCAATTTACGAGAGAAAGTACATAATTACAACTAATTAATTCAATCAATTTTAAAATAATGATTTAACCTTTTTTGCGATGGCAAAAAATACATCGGCTACAAATTTTTTTCCGGCGCGACTTAAATTATATTCTGAAAATTTTTTTCATCTCAATTAGTAATCATCTAATAAATAAATATTACGACATTATTATTACTAGCACTTGCGTGTAACGCAGACGCGCTCTATATATGTAATAATATGTAGATAGAGGAAGTTGCTTGATATTGTTTCGTTGCGGTAACTTCCTTGTTCATTCATGCGAGTCGCTTTTGCGAAGCGAGCAAAAAATACTTCAATGCATGTGATGAGAGTGTTTCTGGAATTCCGAACGAGTGTTTGGATTGCGTTACTCAGTCAAGCGAAATGCCGTTTGCGTCGATGACTACAGGTAGCGACGTTTGTTTTCCTAATTACTCATATCAGGGGCAAACAATCGACTCATTGGAAGTTGCGCTCGCACCGCAGAAAGACACGTTGATTGACATTCGCTCAAAGCGGCTAAAGTATTGAAACGAGAATGTAGGAGAACTAGTTATCCAAGATAGAAAAGTGTTCAGCGTATCTCAGACAACTGTTACTGAAATCACGAGATAACTCTTTGACTTTGTAAAAGGTCATATAATTCACGTATTAACTTTGAAAGAAAAAAAAATATACCAGTAATTAAAGGCTCGTTTAATCCCGCGTCCGTCTCGGAGATCGGTGTATCCGCAAAAAGATTTCCAGCAGCTGGCACGTAAAAAACATGCATGTCGTGAACGTAGCTTCAACATTGTGGCATGTGAAAAAACGATGGGAGTTATTACTGCTGCGCAAGAGGTAATTCTTGATCCTACATTAGTTCATCGGTAAGTCGTGTTCAAGGGAAGAAGAGAAGAGCGAGGATGCGCAGCGCGAAGAAGTGGATAGATTCTACGGCCTTAATTACCAACGAAAGTACATACATACTGTCCGTACATAGATTCGCAGAATGCGTGGCCGACAAGACATAGATGACTTGAAGCATGACAATGCTTCACGCGGTGAAGCACATGTCGAGATCCGTGACGAATCAACAGCTGCATAGTAATTACCTTGCTCGCATCGAGGAATCATTATGAAATTCTAGCGCTTATATATACAGGGTGTATCATAAGTCACGCCCTACCTGTTAATGGGAGATTCCTAAGATTATTTGGAGACGATTTTTTCAGCAAAAATGTCGAGAGAGGTCATCATTTTTTGCAAGTTTCCAATTTTTGCCATCATGTATCTTTGTAACTAAGCCTTAAATTAAAATTCTATTAAAGTAAACTTTACTTGAAATTAACTGAAGAATGTGGTTTTGTTAATATTTTATTTCCTCAAGGCTTAGTTTACGAAAAACCTTTTATTTTCAATCGCTTATAACTCAAAAATTATTGGTGCCTCGACATTTTTGCTGAGAAAAAATCGTCTCCAAATAACTTTAGAAATCTTCCATTAACAGGTGGGGCGTGACTTATGATACACCCTGTATATATATATTTTTTTAAATATTTTTACTTTACACGATAACAAAAGACAAATTATACAGCATGCTAGATATTTTCGCGCGAACCACCTTATAAAGATCTTTTTTTTTTAAACAACAGATGACAACAGAATCATGTGTTTGTGACAACTTAGGCTGCTTTCCTTTTAGGGAACACAGTCGACACTTTTGACACAAATCGACACACGACGCTTTCCATTTAGAATTTGATTCAAACTCAATCGACACTATTCGACTCTGCTCGGGAGGAGAGTTGGAATGTGCTTTTGACCGAAGAACGCATCCGTTCCCAGTATTTCACGATAGAATCTTTGAATCTAGTACTTATCCTTATTAAGGTTTGAATTGGAATGCAATAAAAAATAAACAATAAAAAATAAAAATAAACTCTATTTTTATAATATATTTCGAGTGATAAAAATATTTATATACAGTATAATATATTATACATACATTTATAAAACTTGAAAACACGTTTGAGAAGTTTTACGATAAATCTTGTAAGATTAGGTATTAAAAGCAGTGCACACTATGTATCCGTTTCTGTGTATCGAGTTCCATTTAATTGTGACAAACTGTGCTCGAGTGTGTTAACCTGTGTCGATTTGTGTCTCCTAAAAGGAAAGCAACCTTAATTTGAAGCGAAACGTCACGCTTCCAACTTACAACTTCTCTTAAGTGCACATAATTGGACGGCAACTTTCAATGAGATAAGTCGGTAACATTTGCGTTCGTACTTTCTCTTGTCTTTCTCTCGAAGTTTTAAATAACCGTTGCGATTGCCTTATCCGGTAAACATTACAGTCGTAAGTTCGCACAATAGTAGGGATTAGTAGTCTGTGCCGACTTTTTGACTTCGTTGCGCGTGTAGCGTAATTATTTAAATTGCATCGAGAGAGTTGCCGCGGAAGATTCCTCGAAGAGCGCATAAAGAAGATGTAGAAAAAGTTGGGTAAAAAGATGGAAAAGTGACGGATGTTGCCGCGAGCGACTGGCGTTAGGCTATAATGTAGGCAGCGTGCGACGTAAACGCTTTACGGGTGGCACGAGTGAGACAAGAAAGAGATCGTGAGGCAATCGAGAGCGAGAAGATGGCAACAGAGGCAGAATGAAGATAAACAGCGATTATCCCTCTTCGTAAAGTGCGGGTGAAATTATATCGCGTTACACGGCAGAAGAAATAAGAAGCACGGGAGGGAGCTGTGGAAGCTCGGAGAACAACTTTGACAGATACCGTGAATAATCGTTACATTAATGGTAAATCGTTCGGACGATACGGCCAAGGTTATTGCAACGGGTGGAAATAAACAAAGGCGATTTTTATTCTTTCCAGTGATGGAAGCGTGAAATTCTCTGAGGCTCCAAAAAAGGGAAATGACGGCGAGATACGCCATATGAGAGATGTAGATAGGGTTTGTTAATCGTGACACGCGTCAATCCTAATTGGATAAGCCTGAAACATTCGTTAAGAGCTGAAGTACAGCTTTTAACGTGTGAATAGTGAATCGTTATAATTTTATGTAAAATGCGAGCATGTAGTCGGCGCGGTAATTAGACGTTTAATAAGATACTTAGCTGACTTTTGCCGAAAGTAATGTGAGGCAAATCAAATGCGCGAAGATGTAATTATAAGATATTAAGATTATAGTTCCTTCCTTCGACGCGCAATTAACGTGCGTACGCAAGATTCACAAAACCATGCTCTGAATATAACGAAATATATAATATTTTGGATTTTACGATCGGCCGGCAGAATTTGTTTGAAGAAATGTTTGTCGCGATCCAATTTGCAATTTATTTTATCTGTTGGAAGATTTTTGTGAAACGCGCCACTCTCGCGTAACTTTAATGATTTCGATACAATAATCCTGGATGTTCAGGCTTAATATTTAATGCAGTGCGGAATTTATTGAAATAAGGCCATCACATGCAGAAAGTAAACCTAAAAAAAAGAAAAAGGAGGAAAATGCAAGATGTTTGTGCACTTTTTGAGCGCATTACGGAATGCAGAATACGACCAAGACTGCACTTCGTTTGCCCATAATAAGAATCCTTTTATTACTAACAGCGTTTATTACTGGCGCTACTAATAACATCGAGGCTGCGGTTGGCATCAAACAAGTTATTAGCAGCCCTTTCGTTAAACATCTTAATCTGACAAGGTACATACGAGGCATGTCCGGTAAGTAAAGATACAAACGTCATAAACATTTACAAAATTTTGTATCTTTAATTTCCGGACACGCCTCATAGTAAAATATCCGGTGAGTTGGCAACCACAAAAAAATCAATATCATTATCTTCATGTCAATGCCAGAATGATCTTTATCGGAGATATTCATCAGTATTATCTTGTATGTATATATATCGTAATTATACAATAATAAAAAGAGAGCGATGGAATAATTGACGTAAATTATTTTGACGATTGCAGTTAACAATCTTGTCGCTTTCAATTTAATTTCTTAGACAAGCTATTTCATGAAATAAAAGATTGTCGATGTTGGAAAAACACGTGTATAATTATTAAAAATAATAAAACACAGATTTGGACAAATTGATTTGTGCACGTGCTATAAGATATTCAATTATAAAAAATAATAACAAAAAATTGAGAATAATGTTAGTTTCTATGTAAGATGACAATAATAATTTTTGTATAAAATTGCCACGTGATGTATAAGTATTTCTTCATTTATCTCTGGCTGTGTCGAAGTCGGTGCGATCGTTCAGTGTCACATTATAAAAACAGTATTAACGTATTACCGCGTTTACCGGTCTCGCGACCTACTCCAAGGGTGCCGGCGTAATTCGCCACGAGCTCGCGAGAAAGAAGAAACGAGGTAGCTGGAAAAAAGGAAAGGAAGAGAACAACGCAGAGACGGGTCCCTCAACAACGCCGTCGGCGTCGTAGGGTGTCTGCAAGATGCGGGCAACAATGTGGCCCGTGCTGCGTACAATAGCCTCCGCATTATGTGCACAACGCGGCGATGGGGCAGCGCTAAGATTACAATACCAACTGGTTGCCTCCTCTTCTTACAAAGGAGGACTTGGCATACAATAGCGAGAAAGAGGAACGCTCGCGCGCGCATCGTATCACACCGTGCGTGTATTACACGCCACGCACATGCACGCAATGCGCCACGCTCGTATGCGCCGGACTAGCGATGGGATGGAATAGATATTATGTCGGAAATCTGACAAGGGCGATTTCTTGGAGAAAAATTATAATAAATAATTTCTAGTGAGGAGCATAACTTCATTCATAAAAAAAAAAAGAGATAAAATATATTCAAGTCACAAAACGATATGTAGGTAATAAATTTGTAATGATATATCATCAACCAATCGGACGGAGATTATATAAATTTCTTATGTGCGATAAATCGCCGCTTTCATCATTCGAACGTATGAATATTGACGAATATTTAATTCAAAAAATTTTCAAACACAACTCATTCTTCTATTGTTAGAGATAAAGTGCGAGGTTTTTCTCGCTCGCGATTGCGTCGATCCCATCGCTACGCGCGCCACACGCGGTCCGTTGCAACGCGTGTTTTCACGTGATGGGGTCGGCTTCCACAGGCCTGAGAACATTCCCACGTTCCGTAGCACGAGCCAAGAGTATACAACCGGAAGAATTTCGGAGGCCAGGCTACCCATTCTGCGCCGAGGGAGAGAGAGAGAGAGAGAGAGGGAAACGGACGAGACCTTGCGAACACAAGGAACGGAGAGAAACGGCAGATAACTGTTAGCGGGGAGAGGATAGGGTGGTGGATGGGGAGAGAGAGAATAGGCTCGACGACCGCCTTTACGAGCGAGAGAAGTGGACGGAGACGCCGGAAGTGCATCGACGCGCCACGAATTAGCATCAACGACCTTCGTACCTTTTTCTGCGCCGACAGACGGGGTCATCGTGGAGGAGCAGCGAAGAGGCTTGGGCGCATCAAGGCGAAGCACGAGGAGATCGAGGAGATCCCTGAAGAGATTCCGGATTCGGTAAATATTACCGTTGCTCGCGAAGCGATGGGAGAATCGGGGATTATATTGTTTTAGCCCGGGGAAAATACATCGGTTGTTTATTTGCGTTGCATCGCAGTTCGAAAGAAAGGGGGAAGGCGAGAGGGTTATGATAATTAACGTTTTACTTTACTCTGATACAGATTGATAATAAATTATAAGCTGCGATATATATCGAGACGCGAGCGCCTACCGGCTCACTTATTTCCCGGTATATTTTCCAACGTTTGTTTATGAGACGTGCGCGCGGAATCGTGTATCGATTATTATTTCTTCTTGCGCATTTATCGCGTCCCCCGTCCGTTATATATTTGCCCAAGGGGGCAAGCAGTGTTCCTGCTTGAATAAAAGCTGTTGGTATTATTTGCGGGAGCATTGCAACGTGCTCTTAGCAACGCGATTATTTAACACGCGCTGACGCACACAACTGTGCGGTTTTATATAAATATGTTTTATTTTATATTATTGTCTCTTCTTTTATCAACATGTATTTGCTTACAACATCTTATATTAATACTATTATTGCTCTTTATATCAAATTGTTAGTTTAATATTTCGAGCAATGTTAAATTATAACATTACTCCGAAAAATAAGATTATAAAATTTTATTATAAATCTTGACATTTGTGCGAAAAACATTGTAAGACTGACTAATGCTCCGCTCATTATAAGATTCCTACTTTTGCAATCGAATTAATTTAACAAAATAAAATTAACAAATTATAAATTTTATTATCGACGTTATTTTTACATCATAATAATAACACTCCATCATTCTCGTAAAGTGCTTCTAAATACTGCGTTTAATTAATGTCAATTAATATCTGCCTATTTCGATTATTATGCATTAAATCGGATCCGCTAAATATCCGTCGCAGAAATTTGATTTCATGAATTTTCATATAAAACAGTTTCAGGAACCCTATAATTTAAAAATCTCACATCTAATTAATATGTCCGACGAACTCGTTGCACTCAAAATATCGAGTTAACGGTTGCGCGTAACGTTAACGTGTGCGGGATTAAAGCGCGCGGAATCTTTCTCTCGGGGGTTAAGACTTCCTCGATCTCTCGACGAGGAAGTGCGCGATTTCTTGAGGGCAAGGGTTGGGGAAGGGGGGAGGGGGCAAGCACGTGTAAAAAAATCCATCGTACCCAGAAACGAAATTATGAACTCCATCGTCGGGAATCACGTAAGGACATGCTGCCAGCTCACGCTGGTACAAACGCCGCGGGAATATCAACATTTCATTCGCCGGAGCGGGCGTAACGAGTTGTTAACGTGGGGCAATAATATGTACCCGGTGTCCCGGCGGTAGCGCCGCGGATAAGGCTCGTTTCGTCGGGGCTTAACTGGCGTACGTACATGCGCGTACCGCCACATCCGGCTTGTATGACCAATCAATGTAATTATCCTACCGTTCTTCTACCGGCTCGGCGCGGTCGCTGCTGCCTTATTTTCGTCCATCCGAGAACGTACTTGCCACGCAGAAACTACGATCTCTTAAAAAGAGAGTGGAGAGAATAAATTGATATTGATGAATCAACAGAGATATAGCGAGAGATATATAGAAGGATCTCTACGAAGGAATATAATATATAGTCGCGATATGGATTGCGCTCGGTAAAAAAAATTAATGATAAAGAACTGCAAAAAAGTTAATAATAAATACATGGCGCGCGCGCCCCACACACACACACACACGTCTGATGTGATTATTCGAGCATTTTTAAAAGAGATCCAGCATATTGCCAGATATAGTATATCGAGAACGTTCTGAGACATACATAAGAAGAATAATAATTTTATTTAGAGATTAGCACACAGAATTGTAGTATTCTCCTACGTTGCTCCTCTTGCTAGAATACTAGAGTTATATTTATGTTATTAATATTTCGTGCAGTTTTGTGTATTGTGTGCGTTACTGCGCGACGAATGATCCTAAAATATTATCTCTAGACTCGCGCTATCTTCTTGTACGGAGACTTTGAAGTAGATAAATTGTTCCCGAGGACAGGCTTATCTTCTTCATGGGGATCCCTACTTACAAAGGCGAGTATCTCTCAATCGAGAATATTTTCGATTGTCCTCCTAAAGATTGTCCGTCCGACAGAATTCCACTGCCGGTATCAATTGCCGTAGCTGTTGTAATCTCGGACAAGATCGGTAATTAAGCGGCGGCCGTATGTGTCCGAAGAAGCGGATTTTTTTTTTAACGAAGACGACACGTCGTAGCAATATCCGAATTGCCTCTGATCCGACTAGCTGCTTTTGCGTTTAGACCCGAAGACTCGTAAATACTCGGTCGGCCCACTCGAGGCCTTGTTTGGGGTATCGGTTTCCAAAAGGACTGAACACCTCGTTAAGTCCCTCCCGCAAGCGAAGCTTGGTCCGAGAATAGGCGGATCATTAAGATGGTACGTTTATAATTCAAAACATCGGCTCCCGGACCCACTCGATTGCACCGGAACCGGTTGTCGGAAACCCTCTAAGAAATCTCTCTAATGTCGCACTAATCTCAAACGGAATATGCAAAATTCTCTCGAGGTATGCAAATGTTTTAAGCAGGAAGAGATCGTAGGTTAATTGTATTCGAATTTATTCTGGGAACTGAATATATATGTACGGTGAGAATATCGAAATGTTCTTCGTCGCAGAAACGGTAATTGAATATGGATGAAGAATAGAATTTTCATTCCTCGCGCATACATCGCAACATACAGAATTGAAAAATACTTGTATAGCCAAAATTTATTTATAATCAAAATCGCCCACTCATTAAATTGATGACGGATTAAGTTGAAGGACAAATCAAACTTATCGTTATTTTCTATATATATATATATATATATAGTTTCTACATGGGAGAGATTATTAATTTAAAAAATCGTTTATTTATAAATTTCTTATATATCAAATAAAAATTTCTATACGCCTCCAATATTGCAATTAATATAATGCAACACAACAAAAGATATCTTATTAATTAATCTTATTGAATAATCGCGATGACAGAAGAGTATAAAAGAGAGCGGGGGTCGCACCGTTCGTGATATTTATTTCTATTGTTTCTACGCGAAGAGAAAGATGCTGGAATTGGTCCAGCCGCATCAACACGGCATCGTTCGCCAAGACGTGATTCACTCCCGGCACTTCGCCGGAGAGTTGCCAGACAGACACGCGCGTGCACGTGCACCACGTCGGTGGTAAACTCGGTAAATCAACAAGTGTCGTGCCTCGAGCGCGGATGCGCAATCCTACAATAGTGTTTAGTTTCCTATGCGCGTCTATTGAAAATGTTTAACGGAATGCATTTTCATATCCCAGCTACTTCATTATTTTATATTTTAATTTAATCAATATAGACGAAATATTATATAGACGAAAGATCCAAATCGTGCATCTCGCAGCCGCATGTGTGATTTTTGAAGAGAATTGAATATTTTTATTACATAAATGTTGCTTTATCTCTGCATATGCGTATAATTTATTCGACTTATCTTTGTAACGGGAAACGCATGCAAATCGGCAATTAAAAAAATTGCCACGATCAGTAAACAATATGACGTAGCGTCTGTAAGATAATCCAAAATATCAGGAGAAATTTTTTTTTCTCTCATTACGTGCTTCAATCTAGCTTTCGCGAAGCGGCGTACTGTCTTCGTAGATTCATTCACGATAATCTCTACCTCCGGCGCGATCGTCCTCGCGCCGCGCCGCTCTGCCGCGCGAGTCGTCCTCGTGCTGGTCGCGCGTCGTGGCGTGTGCTTTCCTCTTCCACTCGTCCCTCGCTGTCCTCGCGCTTCGTCTCGTCGTCCAGGATAGTATGCAGGTGTGCTCTCGGTGAGCGAGGTGTCCCCTCCCGCGCGCGCGCGCGCGCGCGCGCTCTCGGCTCGCAAGGAGAGCCCCCCTTTTCTTTTCCCGGTCGGCAGGCGTCAAACGGCACAGAACCTGTGCAGGCCCCCCGATCTGTGGGAACGCTTCGGCCCGCGAGCTTCCCACGATACGCCACGGCTGCTGGCTGGCTGTACACGCGGGCTGCAGGGTTCAGCACCGTGCCCCTCGGACCCCTCTGCCACCCGGCCGTGGAGCGTAGGACGATTGGGGCACTGGTGGGGAACCGCGCGCGGTATATAAATAACGGGTTGTACCCCACCAGGGTCTCAGAACCCTCACGAACACGTACGGGCTCAGACGCATTCTCGGCACTCCGAGAACAGCGAGCATATACTCGAAAGTTATAGAGAGTAATACACGCACATTTTTCGATCCGTGCATTCGCTTGAAATCTTGCAACGAGCACATCCGTGGAGCACCCTGCGGATTTCCTTGGAGCTTGATCGGATCGTCGATCGGTGATCCAGGCAATCACCGCGCAACGTTCAGAAGACGTGGAAGACGCGGAAGACTCAATCTCACTGGGATTCAGTTATCCCTTGTTTTGTGACCAGTGATAAATACGATAGATACGCAAAGAGAGAGAGAGAGAGAGAGAGAGAGAGAGAGAGAGAGAGAGAGGGAGAGAGAGAGATAGTGTATCATCATGTCGCCGCACACAAGTTACACGCCTGTCAGCGGTATGGAGTACGAGGAGCCAGTGTCGCGCACCTATCAGTACCGCAAGGTGATGAAGCCGATGCTGGAGCGCAAACGGCGCGCCCGCATCAATCGCTGCCTGGACGAGCTGAAGGACCTGATGGTGACCGCTTTGCAGGCCGAGGGCGAGAACGTGGCGAAGTTGGAGAAGGCGGACATCCTCGAGCTCACGGTACGTCATCTTCACACGTTACGCGCCGCCAGGAGGCTCACCCTCACTCCGGAGAACAGCTACGCCGATCGCTTCCGCGACGGTTTCACCCAGTGCGCCCAGGAAGTGTCGACCTTCCTGTCTACGCCGGTCGCCGCGGCGGTGCATCCCGCCGCCGGTGCCCAGCTGATGCGACATCTCGGCGGCTGTCTTCGACGACTCGAGGGTCCGGCCGGCGCCAAGCACGCGCTCGCAACGACGGCTACATCGGCGACGAAGACGACCCAGGCCAGCCAGACGAGCGTGCCTCAGAACGTATACACGCCTCCTCAGAGTCCTGTCAGTGTCGCGAGCTCCCCCGGGGAATCCTCCGAGTCCTCCAACGCAGTCTGGAGACCCTGGTGATGTGGCCGGCGGTGATGAAAACATCCCGAGACATCCGGAACGGACGATCAAGACGGGCAATTCTCGCGATGAAGAGCCTCCCTCCCGCCGACAAGGAGGAAAACAACGAAACGCTGTCTTCCAAACATTGACATTCTTGCGAAGCATCTCGTTGAAAATATCGAGAACTTTACGCTAACTTCGCAATGGGGTTTAATCTGTCGCATTGTACATAGGTGATACAGCTTTAAGTGACGTCTGTGATAGGGTTCCATTTTGTACCTGAGATGACTATTTTCTCATAAAGAGCATAGCGACTATTGTATAGATGTTAACTTGTTATGTTTAAGAATCTCTTTTCGATGTAATGCCGTTTGCCGCATCACTGTTGCGATCCGACGGGCCGCATGATCATCAATAAAACGTCTTGTTTCAATGATAAACAATATCGGAATAATCACCACATCACACACTTATCCTCCTCTCCTTTATTAATCTTCTCGCAATGACGAAATATCAAAACATTATCACTATATGACGCAGCAGGATACGTTATTTTATCATATATACAATTCTTCGTATCATATAAATCAACATATTTATACAAATTGTAAATCAAGTAAGAAATATTACTAAAGTTTGTTTTTTAATTATTTAATGATGAGTTATTTCAATGTCTGCATATGCAGTGAAAATTTGAGGCAAACTAATATAATAGTATCTTTGCAAAAAGATTAATAAATACAATACAAATTAATAAGTTTTAAATGTAAAAAGAAAGAAATTGTGTGGAATTAACATTTAGTTCATGTTATCTCAGTTATTAATTAATTAATTCATTTATTTATTAATCTCAGAAGCATTTTGCAATACATTTATAGAAATTATTTAATAGTAAATTTTACTTAATTTAAATATATTTGTTGAATTTTGCATTCTATTAATAAATTCTGAAAGTAATAGTAATTGTGGAATTGAATATAGTATATCTATTCTATTTTTATATAGATTCTATTTCTATGATTAAAAAATAGAATCGGCAAAAAAATATTGATTAATTTGTCGATAAAAGAAATTGCAACTGATTTTAAGAGATATCTTACACTTTTATTTTAAATAAAATAGATAAGAGTACACATCACAATACGCAACATATGGTTTTGAAATTTCTGCGCCACATATAATTCTTGTATATGCAAAATTTTATTACAAAATTGCAAATGGCGAATAAAATAGCTCAGAAAAAGAAGATGAAAAAGTCTTTATCACACATAGATTCTCATTATATTTTTATATCATTTATATCTATATATATTCAATCTCTCTCTCTCTCTCTCTCTCTCTCTCTCTCTCTCTCTCTCTCTCTCTCTCTCTCTCTCTCTCATAAATGTAATATTATTATATTCTATGGATATATACATTGTCGAAAAAATCACGAGAATCGCGAAGGCTATAAAAAGATTAAATCATATTCAAATTACATAGCACAGCAACGAGAAGAACGCTATAACAAGTCACTTTCGACGCATGCAAAAGACTACAATGTTTGACCGGCGGCCTTTAATCGCACGGTGCGACATTGTAAGAAATCGAAAACTACCTGTCACCTGCCGTCGCCGTCCGGGTAGCATGCCCGGAGGTGAAACTGACACATGAATATTAATGCATCCTACGTGACTTAATACACGAGCTGAACACTTTCTTGCACATCCCAACGTTAAAACACAATTTAATCAATTTCTTTCATTCTCCACAGGCGTCAGGAACATTATGTCTGTTTCGTACACTTAGCACGGGAAGATGTAATTTTACTCTCGCATTCTCTCACGCCAATCGGTCCGGTGCTCTATGCGAGCTTTTTTTACTTAAAATTGATTTCTCCGACACGTCGATTAGCACATCGGAGAATTAACTTAATAATCTTTTTTTTTTTATCGATAGTACGATTATGATCTAAAGAGAGATGGAATTTGTAATAAATAAAAAAATTTCTCCATCGTCCAAAGTCATCGATCAATCCCGATCGATGGGCGCGACGCTTTCACACTTTTTCGGGTCTTCCCGTTTTTGGTTGTATTCTTGGAGCATCGCGCGTTAATTTGATTTTACATAAGTGGGACACGAAAGAAAATTAATTTTTTCTTCTTTGCAGCTCCTGTCTTACTTTTCGATTAATGCACTCTCGTATTCTACCGACTGCGCGATCGATAACGAGTATTTAATTGCCACATTGTGGCTGGTATATTTACTTAACACGCGTTTCGAAGCGGTGAATTAATCGACAACTCGTACTTTTTATATCAGCGTGCTTACACGTCTGCTTCGGCATCCTCGTATCAATTATCGTATGGCACGGTTTCTGCGCATATTATGTTCTCTATATATTCCCACAAATATATACATTAAAAGAAATGTGACATAATTCTAGCTCCATAACTATTAATCGTTACAATGTAAATTGATATTTATTGCAGTAAAATAGATATTTCTCTATTTTTTGTATTTTTGTATTTTTGTATTTTTTATAGCCTTGCAGTTAATTAGTCTCATTTTGAAGAATTTAAATAATTTTGCAAGACACTTGTTATTAATAATGAAAAGTATGTTCCTTGCGGGTTATTATGAAAATTACTAGAAAATTGCGGCAAATTATGAATTTCAAGAAAATATTAATTGACAGTAAAACGCGTTGTTTTTAAGATAAGACCGTAAATTACCTAGCAATTTGACCTTGCCTTTCTTTTTTGTTTCGGTTCTTATCCCCAGTTTCTATCTCTTTGGAAATGCGATCGCACGTTAAAAACTCAATAGCATGCGAACGGAAATAAACTTACCGTACCAGCTTCTCATTCAAGCGCAATATACGATTGACAGGCGCGCACTACTCGCGTGCAAGAGATTGCGCTCGCAATTATCGGAATATATGATCCGGGATCGTTGACTCGCGAGCATTTAAATTGCAACGAATCGCTGTCAAAATACTCGACAAAAGATATTTTTTTACAATGAAAATATAATAAAATAAAACATGTCAGAAAAGGGTATTAAAAGAATTAATTGATTAAAAAGGCGCCAGCTATCTTCAAATATCTTTACGATATTTAAATAAGAGATTTACAAGCCAAGGTATAAATATTCAAACACTGATATTTGAAAATATTTACAATACATCGCTGTTAATAATCATAAAATTTGTACTTTCTGTAGCGAAACTAGTTGCGCTCTTTAACAGTCACTGATCAACCTTTGGCTGAGAAGAACCTGAGTAATAGTTGAAACTAATTTTGTTACAAAGTTACACGTTTTGTTGCACGTTATGAATTTTATCATTGTCGAGAGTGGTGTATTGTAAGTATTATTATTTTATATATTTTATTTGTCTTTGTGTGATACTTTTTTTTATTCTTTTCAACATAGTAATATAAATCTAGAATATAAAACTAAAATAAGATATATTGATACAGCACATATGTGTCTAAATTTTTTTACGTGTTAAACACGTAATAATTATTTTAAAAGTATGGACAAACGTGACATTCTGCACGAGAGTAAGAAACGTAAGATTAAGTCAATTGATCCGCAAAATTCAAGGATGAAGATAGCTTTCGAATTAACTTATAAGTTATCCGTAAAGTCGATCGAAATTGTTATATAAAAATTCCGATTATTTCTTCGCGGTGATATATTTATCTGCTATACTCATCACGATTTCACAATTACATCGGCTGACTGTGCTCTTTCACATCAAGATTATTATTTTCCTATTATCCTCCATAACACAAAGAAACGTTAATCGCCGTTTTCAATATGTACAGAAAATATCAGAAGATATACATACGTAGTATATTACGATCTTTCGGCGATTATAATAATTTGCGAATCAATTTGTGTGTTTCAGATGCTTGTAGCCGCGTCATAATGCTGGCAGCTGTTGACATTTAAACAATACGAATTGGTACGTATACTTTTCCTTTCGCAAATTTCCCTCATTTAATCTCGCGCGTTTATACTCAAGTTTTCCTGACACGTGCGTTAATGCGCTTACGCTTGCGTTGACGCGTCTGCGAAGCATCATCATTCCAGACGGATCAGTTTCTGTCGTGTTCATTGTTGCTGAGCCAAAATTGCTTAGCGATGTAATAATATTTTATCGCTTTGCAGCATTCGATTCTGTTACCGTAAGTCGTTTACAATTCTTATCGTATTTTGTCGTGTATTGTGTTTCTCCTTACCGTGCGACTTTTTATCGAACGCTATTATACAAAGCTCAATGGACCATGTGAGTTAATTTATCTCGAATAAAAAATTGAAGTAAACTTTTACTTCATAAAATAATTTACTTTAAAAAAGAATACCAGATAGAATGTAGCGATAAGCTTCGAGAGAAAATATCTCTGTGAAAAATTTTATTCAAGCTCTGATGAATTTCGCCAACGAAATTGAATTTTAATCGGGTTGTACGTGTTAATTTACGTATTATTTCACGATACAAGTAAATTGATTATCCGCAGCTGCTTGTTTCGCATTACTAATAATTTGCAGCTACATATATATATATATATATATATATATATATATATATATATGTATATTAACAAAATGTGACAACTTTTCCCGGGGTTATAATTATGAAGTATCAAACTGGCCGATATTTTGTATATGGATATGCTGTCGTGTGTGTGTGTGTGTGTGTGTGTGTGTGTGTGTGTGTACACACACACATATATACGACAGCATATCCATATACAAAATATCGGCCAGTTTGATACTTCATAATTATAACCCCGGGGAAAGTTGTCACATTTTGTTAATCGGCGAAAAAATCCCACCAGTATATCGGTTTATAAGAACGATGCTGTAATACCGAAAGCATGTTAATTAT
This sequence comes from Lasius fuliginosus, assembly GCA_949152495.1. Lineage (NCBI taxonomy): Eukaryota > Metazoa > Arthropoda > Insecta > Hymenoptera > Formicidae > Lasius > Lasius fuliginosus. Next base: position 10,960,790 of record OX424446.1, on the reverse strand, counting down.
ATCAACATATATTACATCCCACGTCGAGTTGAGCCAAACTTCTTGACAGGCCGTGACAGGTGTTCAGGTTTATCCCGATTGACACTGTCAGTTCTGCTCCTCGAAAATGTTCAATAACGGTATTCTGTATTAATCTATACTGTTTTTTAAATGGCATTTGTTGTCGATTTAATGTTTATAGAAACGTTGATAATAAAATAAATTAATAATAGAGCGACAGCGTGAATTGACGTTGATAACAAATTATATGAAATTGTATTTTTTTACTACCGGTCTTGAAAGCGATATTTTTCAGAGTTGAAGATATATATTATACAAGATATAAAATTGGTCGAATTGTTGAGATCAAGCTGTCGCGTATCACAACAAACTTTTCCCGTACAGGCTATCCGAGATGGACGTAATCGCGTATCACAACAAACTTTTCCCGTACAGGCTATCCGAGATGATGGACGTAATCGCGTATAATCAGCACGAAACCAGTAGCATCGCGAGCAGCAGCGATGGCGCCGAGACTCAATACGACGAGGAGAGCGTGCCTGATCTTGATGTCGACGGAGACCTGCTATCGATCGACGGTGACAAACAGAACAAACTGCCCTTCCGCAGGAGCTTATTCGACAACGTGGCGCCCTACATCGTCTTTCAGTCGTTCGACTGCAAGATCAGTCCGGTACTGCCGTACGAAGTGACGCGGCATCTGAAGTGGCATCTCAGCACGATAACGCCGATAATAGTGCGTCGCACCGTGATGAATTCCGGTTATCGGTTGATGAAGAAATGCCAGAACTGGTGCGGTACCTGGGGCAAGCACATGAAGTCCGCCTGCTACAGAAGCTTGAAGCAGTCGCAGAAGGTCAACCACTTCCCTGGGACCTTCCAGATCGGCCGGAAGGACAGATTGTCGCGCAATCTCAGCCGGATGATGATAAAGTACGGCAAGCGGGAGTTCGGCTTCGTGCCGCGCACCTACGTGCTACCTCAGGATATGCGTCTCTTCCGCCAAGTGTGGGAGAAGAACGGCGGCAAGGAGAAGTGGATCATCAAGCCGCCGGCCTCCGCTCGCGGCACCGGAATCCGCGTGGTCCACCGCTGGTCGCAGATACCAAAGAAACGCGCCGTCGTCGTGCAGCAATATCTGTCGCGACCGTTGCTGATCCGCGGCGCCAAGTTCGACCTGCGTCTCTACGTGCTCGTCACCAGCATCAATCCGCTCAAGATCTATGTCTATCCGGACGGCCTCGCGCGCTTCGCCTCCGTCAAATACAACGACGACATCAACTACCTCAGCGACCGTTTCATGCATCTCACCAACTATAGCATTAACAAGACCAGTGCGACCTACACCAGCAACGACTGCGCGGACTCCAGCACCGGTCACAAGTGGACTCTAAGAACTCTATGGTCCTATCTCGAGCAGGAGAACATGAATATCGCCAAGATATGGGCGTCGATAAAGGACATAGTCATCAAGACGATGATAGCCGGCGAGTCTCCTATCAATAGTCTAACGAGAACCAATACAACTTCGAGGTGAGGAAAAAAAACTTATATTTTTTTAATAAAACAGATTACTATTCTTTCTAATGCAATATTATTTTTAATGCAATTTCTTTTTGTTTTAATATGGACATTTTTAATATTTTTATTATTAGAAATAAAATTTTTTTTTTATATAATGTAAAAATTAAAATACTAATAATTGAATAACATAATATTTTTTAAATAATTTTAGAAAGTTTTAAAGTTCACATTTAGAACATTCGCACTTTTCTAACAAGTTTTCTACATTAGTTAATATATATTTTTCCTCGCATGTTCTACTTTATAAATATTTTTCTATAGTGTATGTTCTATTTTATTAAATCCCTAGATATTGTTGCTATGAGCTTTTCGGTATCGATATTCTCTTGGACGAGAATCGAAAACCGTGGTTACTGGAAGTGAATATATCGCCCTCTCTACAGTCTTCCTCGCCGCTCGACATCGCCGTCAAGGGGCCTCTTATTAAAAACGTCTTTAATATAGCCGGATACCAATTGCCCGCGTGCATACCGTCCGAGGAAGCGGAGAAATTAGCCCAAAGATACCAGTTAGATCTGGTATGCCAAGATTACAGACTGCACCGAACTACTCTTAGCTATCAAGAGCGGCATAAGCAATCGTTGTACGCGAACCTGAGAAATCGGGAAGACTACCTTGATGAAATAATCGAGGACCTTACGCCTGACGATGTCAGATACTTGATTACTTACGAGGACGAACTGACACAGTTAGGTAGATTCGAGAAGATTTTTCCTACTACTACCAGTCATCAATACTTGCAGTACTTTGACGTTCCGAGATACTATAATATGTTGTTCGACGCGTGGGAGGCCAAATACGGTGATAATCGGGACGAAGGTATTACCCGATTACAAAAGTTATGCAAGACCAAGTATCACCTGGAACAAGTGATCTTTTAAATAGTAATCTTCCTTCCGGACATCAAAGAGACGCCAAACTGCAAGGTCTTTTGAAAATGACGTTTAATCTTACGGAACCCTTCTTGTCTTGTACGCTATGCGCACTTATATACGGGTAAACGTACCATTTCTACGTCCGTGGTTCTTCAAAAGAATCCAAGTTCATTATGTGCCTTTTCCCACGGTTGTGCAAATTTATTTTATTGTATGAGATTTTGTCTTTAATAAACAATTTTTCACCACGCGCGCAGGCTTACTGATACTGCGATATGATCGATCCTTTTTCTCTTGCCTATTAATAATAATAATATAGATTTGATTTTATATTTTTGTTTGAAAAATGGAGTTTATTGCAATAATTAATAATTTGTATTTTATATAATCTAATTGTTCGTTTAAATTATAACAGATTTACAAAAAAGAGTAATTATTTCAAAGATATAAATATTATTACAAAATAAGCATTATATTATATATAAAAATTTAATTTTTAAAAATAACTTTATTTAAAGTTTAACGTTAAATTTAATTTTAATATTAAAAATTATAAATATAAAATGTTTTTAGTGCAACTTGATCCAAGTATTTTGGATTTTATACAGGACATTAGATTTTATAAGCAGTTTCAAGCGCATAAACAAGTAAGTGAAAAAATTATCTATATGCATGCACATTTTGATGATTGTCTTAAAAAGATCGTTAGAGACGTTTATAAATATTGTGCTCTTCATGAAATTGATTTTTCACATCCAGCCGTATTAATAAAATAATTATGTCGCGATCTTATATATCTTCGATTCTGCGTTCATATTATCCACAGATTGCCTCAAACCCTTACTACTTTGGCTCCTTTAACTTCTTCGAAATCATGCGCAGTACACAAAAAGCACAGTATTGGTAAAAAACTTGTCTTAAATTCAGTGATAAGGAACGAGTGAATATCGGCATGACAGCCCCAAAAAAAGGAGACGCTTGCACCGGTCGTGGTAAATTGTGGACAAGTCATCGTACCGAGAACGCCGAGATGTTCGCGTATATCGAAATTATCGGATGCCTAATAGCAACTCGTATGACGGCTGGCCGCTGGCGGTGACGATAATAAAAAGTCAAAGCTGCCGATGCGCAAGAGTCTCTTTGCTAATGTAGTGGGCGTGCATAATTTTCGGCAACAAGAGCATGGCAAGTACTGCCAAGCACCTGCTTCGATACTACACAGGAAGGAAGCGTATATCTTTTCGTTGATCCATTAGATTCAGTCTTTAAGCTTTGTAAAAATTCACAGATTTGTAATTTATAAATAACGGCACACAAGAGCTTCCAATAAAAATTTACAAAATTAGAACGTGCTACTTTGACATATGTGCGATGTCTCTTAGACTTCGGATATAATAGTGAAGTGAACCATTCGAGATGTGTAAATGATTTTACGGATGCAGCCGCGCGCCGTAACGGGTTTAATAAATCCGTACTGACAATTTAATGTCTTTATTGTGACCGCGACAGTCGGCGGTGTACTGACAGCTGCGCTTGATTAGGTTAATACGAAAGGGGACCAGATTTCTTCGCTTCCGCCCTTTAAATTCAATTACTGGTTGGGTACTCCGTCACTTAAAACATCATATATCAGTTTTGTCTGGAGGAAGTACGATCCGTGATAGAGAATTACCATACCAATTGTCTTCAGAAGCAAAGACACAAGGCAGAACATTTGATTCGTCTAGATTTTCCGTCTCGTTAAAGAACAGTTATCGTCATCTTTATCGAGACGATGATTAATGTCTCGAAATAGTCTTGCCTTTACATTTTGTACATGAACACAGGATATAGATAATGTAAATTTACACTACGATTTTGCACTACATTAGACATAAACTAATTTGTAAATCTAATAAAAAAAAAAAGTAACTACGAAATATATTAATAACGTTACTTTCGTAAAAATTCGTTGTTTGTCGCTAGATTCTTCAAAAAAAAAATAATAATAATAATAAACGCTAACAGTAATTGATAATAAATGTAACAGTTTAACGTATCGATCCCGCAGATTCTCTTCCGAGCTTCAGATTTTGGGGACAAAATTATTCGAGGGCGATTTACATGATGCACAGAGTACCCGAACGTCGTTTGGAGACAATAGACTGTGTTCGCAGTGCCACGACGGTCAATGAATTGATATCGTTATTGTAACAACATAATAGACATATTTTCTTATTGAGATTGCAGCCTTGCGCGCGCGCGCGCACACGCATTGTGTGTATGTGTGTGTACGTATGAGTGACGTGCGCGCCTAGCCGGGCCGTCTTTATGAATGTATTCATTCATGCGAGTGGCTGCGTGTGCGTTATGTAACCAACACAACGCGGACACGACGCGTAAGGCTAAGGACCCCGTCTTCTCGCTACGTGAAGACAGATCTCAAGGAGACTGCTGCCACTAGAATACGGGACAGGTAGTTATATAAACGTTTTTCTCGCCGTCCATTTAACGAGGCTGGAGCTCTTTGTCTATACGTTTCGTTCGAGACTATTTAGTCCAGAAAAGAAGCGCGAACCGTATCTAGAACGATAATTTTACATCAATTCCTTGAATCGTGCGTGAAGCACTCCATCTCGAATAATCGAACTAAAATTCTGAAATCGCTTTAATTGAATCATTAAACCACTCATGGATTGCGCTTTGTCACTTGATCAAATGGATTCCTAATGAATAATTATTTCGTGGAAACAGGATCTAAAAATTAGTTCAATGTACTCTCTCATTCAGCGATGAGAAATTGCGTTTTTTAAACAACATCTCGTTTGTGATATAAGTACAATGTTCCATTTGATTTAAAATATGCCGTCATCATCCTATATGTGATTTGCTTCGACAATTAGAAAAGAATTAATAATGTATATTTTTTCACGCTTTTCTCCTCCTTCACTTTAATGTTTTTTCTTCTGCGAATAACGAGAAATATAAAGAATATATAATACAATTTCTAAAAATATACTTTTCTCTCATTTTTAATATCGTTTTTAATAAACAAAAAATAATCTTGAGATCATATTGTGATAGAGAATATGAAATCTCGAGTGTACAGGTAAGGAAAAATATCTGAATACATTGCTAATGCATGACAGAACTCGTGGATAAAACCAGTGTGAAATATAATAACTAGCAACCATCAATAAACAGCGATGTTAATTTCCTCGCGTCTTTGATTCATGCACGAGCTATTCGCATGATTAGATATCCGGTCCTTGACTGCCTCGTGAACTTCGCGCGTGACGATTGCGAGACGATTACAATGTGTCCTCCGCACGTGTGCATAATTAGCGTGTCATTTATCACGACCGTAGGCTCGAATATAAAGTCAGTCTCGTACGTATCATTCAAGGTTGTTCTCGGTCCACGAGCCATTCAACGTCGCCTTACCGCGACAGTGTAATTTCAACATTATACCGTATATTTAACTGCGGCACGTGCCACATGATTCTTGTATTTAGCGATTACTCGCGGGGAATCTGTCTCACATAAATAATTATCTATACCTCTATTTCCATTTCCTTAAAATATTTAAATGTGTAAGAGAGAAGACTGATCTCTAGGTACAGTTCTATAAAAACTTTAAAAATTTTTGTAACATTTTCAATATCATATATAACTTCGTATGCAAATTTGACAAGTGTCTGATTTAAAGAAACGATTGTTATACATTGTGTCTATCGTGATTTTTTCAACGTGCGTGTATATCATTACGAGTTGACAAAGATCTGTCCTGATTCATCCTCTATAATCTCATTCGACCGACGTTGCTACCTACGCGAAATATGCTCGCGCGCGCGAGGACGTACTCGACACTGGATAACGACTTAATAAACCGACAGCGGCCACTTGCGGTACGAGACGCGAGAGTAGCGCGGACAGGGACAGACCGCGGTGCGGGCGGATGCGAGCACGTGGAGCTGCGCGGGGGAGTCGCGGTAGTCAGGTGCGTCGCGTGCCCCCCACTTACATCACGTGCTAGCTAGCTCGTGCTTTGTTTTGAGAAGGCTTAAGAGCGCCCGTTCCCACGCTTCCGCGCGCGCGTTCTCCTCAGGTCTCTCCCTCCCATATGTTCTCTCTCTCTCTCTGTGTGTGTGCCTCGTGTCAAAATTCGAGATATACCGTAAGCTCCGGATTATCTTCCGCGACCGTTTGTCCGCTTGAAGTTACAATCGCGAGACGAGATTTATTTTTCAACTAATAATTACCGCGTGCAAAGTATCTAAGATAATATCCGTGATTGATTAGATGCGTCTATATATATATTTGTTACATAATTATATATTATATAATTTTCTATTTAATTCTCTACGTAATTTAGAATAAAAAAAAAGGGCACCTTAAAATTTTACTTCTAATTTTATATTAATTTTATTCCGTTGAAAATACTTTACATTGATTTATATGTACGAAATATCCAGATATATATAATATATGATTGCATGATTAATGTGCATCCACAGGTCGCAGTAGTGTAAGACGGAGATTTCGCGTAAGTACGCCGCGCTCGTGCGACACGCCGCACGCTCTCCTTCGGCGCGGCACGCTCGTACATACAGATATATTGGATCATTGTTTCAGCATTACAATAATCTCGGTCTCGTGACTCCTTCCTCGTCGCTGCGCCTTCCCCTACTCTCTCTCCTACCCTCTCATCGGCGTCTATATAACCGAACCGTTTTCGTATACCCTTGGCATTCTCTCGCTTTGTCTTACGCACGAGCCGACGTGTACGCGGTTGATTACGAGGCTGCGCACAAACCGGACGCTCCCTCGAGAATCGCGATGGACTTCCCACATACTTTCACGCCGTTCGTAAACCGTCTTTTCCCGGCTGGCCGAACGAATATTGTCACGCAGCTCATTCCCATAAATCGCGCGCGTGCACGAAGCGTGCGCCGACAATTTCATTGTTTTCAGTGGGATAAATACGCGCGGAAATGGAAAAATATAAAATTCTACCAATTTGACAGCTGCTTCGAATCATCGCAATCAAATAAATAACTGTAATTAATTTTCACAATCTTTTTTCTGTCGAAAGAGCAATAGCTGTCTGTGACAGATCGTGGGAAAGAGAAACGTCGATTCTATGGAATAAAAATATTAAGGTCGATATTAAAAATAAAAATCGAACATATGTATGTCGCAGCTATAAAATTAACAGATGTAAGCCGGTGCGTAAAGTTGAAATCAATTCAATTTAAAGCTCTCTGATTGAAAAAGTAAATTTAATCAAATTTCGAAAATCCGAGGATCGCGTACAAAAGCGCGGGACGCTGTAATTTCGGGGAGCCCTTCTTCAAAATCGAGGGTACCGTGATATTAGAGCGCATCGGCACGCAGCGCGCGCGCGTGTGCGCGTGCACACAGAGGTGGTGGCTAGAGAATTCCTACGGTTTTTCGTTCGGTTCCCACGACCGGGGTGCGTCAGGTGGCTAGCGCGGGGTGCGCGCAACACCCCCCCCTTTCTTCACCCCTCGAAATAGATGTAAACCCCGCCGAGAAATATACTATACGTGGCTCCGCCCTTGCCACCATTTTCGGCACGCATGTTGCACGCGTGTATTCGTGGTGGAATGTCATCCCCCTTCCTCCCCCGAATCTACCTACCTATTCTATTCTATTCTTTTCGTGATTCATGAAAACGACTCTTTTCGTCATTGACCCGCGACAATTCATCGCAATTGATGGATCGAGCGATGAATTGTGGCATTGTTGTGCTGCATGAAAAGCATTTTGGATTCTTAGAGAGAGAAATTACTTTATGCTATACTTAATATCTTTATTTAATTTTTAATTACGTTCTTTTTTTATATATTATAAATATTTCAATAACGTATCTTCTTATCTATATTGGATGATCCTGAGACAGTCTCTCTCCGCGAGATTTTTCCTATATATGATACGAAGCGTAAAACGAATAAATACGTTGGCCGCAAAATGTACAGATACCGGTTGCAATATTCGGCGAATTTATCCGGTTGTTACCAGAACTTTTTTCAACCGAGTCGTTCGTGCGAGCATCGTGCCGACCGATCGCGCGTGTATTTTTCTTCCGAGCAGACATTTCGGTATCCGCAGACACGTTTTTGCCAGACGGATTGAGCCGCGCGTGTTCGCCGACGCGGGGGAGCCGTTCCCACGAGAGATTCAGAAAATAACCACCGAAGAGATCGTGCAAGCGGGTTGCCCGTGTCGTTTTATTCTTCCGAATGTTTCGTCTTCGGCAGCCTCTCGTCATGACGTCACTGACCCAATTTCGTGCACGCCAACGGCATCTTCGTGTGTTCGTGAATCCTGTTAAACCAGCTACCACTCGACATTTGCATCAGGTATCGAGTATCTTTCTCCCTTTTATATTCGTGTTATGAATCTTCTCGGGAATGATGGATGGCATGGATAGTTACGGCCATTATTCACGCGACGGATGTGTCGACTTTCTCTAATTATTCTTAAAATCCTCTAACACATTTGTACGTATTTGTCAAAGTATTTGCCTCTATACAAGTAACTGTAAACTGCCAACGACATCGAAATCCAAGATTTCTGCTATTTCGAACGTTCCTCCGTTACTAATGATTTTCCAGCGCGTTACAAAAAGCGTCAAGAGAACGTTACGAGCATCCGTTGTCGTTTGCGATTACATCGGAACCCGCTATATCCTGGAGAGACCGCGGCAAAGGAAAGAAGATAGCTGGATCGGATTGGCAGCCGGGCTCGGGATCCTTCCCACGTCGTCGTCGAAACGTGCTGAAAGCGTGCTGCTCGCGTGGCCGTTAGCGAAGACGACAAAGAGACAAAGAGAGAAAGAGAGAGAGAAAACAGCGGGCGCAATATGCGTCGCCCTGACGATCTTTCTCACGGACCAGGCGAAGGGAGGGCGTCAGGTGGACGCAGGACCTCCTTCAGGAAATACAACGGTTCCTTACAAGGATTCGCGACTTCTGCCTTCCCACGCTCCTTCAGCCGTAACGGCCAGATTCGGGTCCCTTCCTTCCTCTTTCCCGTCCTCCCCTCTTTTATTCGTCTTTTTTTTCCTTTTTTTTTTGCGCATGACGAACGCGGCTTCGAAGCAGTTCGAGATGATCGAGACGGCGCGCGGAATGACCGTCTCGATAAGTGTATGTCTGTATGTAAATAATTGTAGGGTGAAGGCACTTGTGTGTTATGAAGGCATTTCTCTGGTTGGCAAAAAAATTTCGATCGCGAAGGGACGAAGTGCATGACGAGGCTGTCTTTCGTTCGCGACTGTAACGGCGATCGGTCGCGGGCCATTTGTCCTTAATTATGTAGCTTGCATTCGATTTGCGCGACGTTTTACGAATGTCATGCGCGTTGCGCAAGCAACGTGAATTTACAGAAAAAAAATGCGAGGGACAAGTGTGTTTTATCCTGAGGCATGGTAGAACAAAGAAACGAATAATTAAAAATTTCTCTCCATCTGACCCAGAAAAAGCGCGAACGCAAAAGGTCGTTTGCCCATCGGGGCTGTCGCTCGTTCCTGGAACAAATCACACAACAGCCGGGAACACAAAAACGCGGATCGATTCGATCGAGGGAGCGCTCGATGTAGGCTCGTGGCACTTTATTTGCCTTCGACTTCTGCTATACCAAAGCGCGACCGTTCCAGTCCGATGATCGTCAGAGCCGAGATTCTCTCGAAGGAAACCCCGGGGATATTCAGGACGTTCCTGGATCGTGTGTCTGTCGTGCGTTCTCTCATTGTGTGATCTATAGAAATGATTCCATAGATACGCTGCTCCTCAGCGACTTCGCTTCGATCATCTGATCTAGGAGCAAAAGTCGCCACGTGACTGGACACGTATTTCGCGACACGGAAATGTAAGAATACGTTCGACATTGTTTCGAGATTGTGAGAATTCATCAAACTCTGCATCTCTTTAAGAAATTTGACTGATAAATCGATAAACGTTTATTTTATCATCCATGCGATTGATACAAATCCCGGATAGCTTTGCGCAAAAAATTTACGTGGTCTCTCGAGTAACGTTACATCAAGAGATCTATAAAAAGAGATTGATTGAAGATGAGCTTGACGAAAAATTAAAAAAGAATGTGTTACTAATCGTTAAACTTCTTATTGAGAAGATTATAGGATTTCGAATTAATGGACATCCAAAACTTACATTGGAAACTTTTGACACGTCTATAGATTATAGACACCTAACCAGATATTACATAAAATTTTTCGATGAAACCTTAAGAGGCAGGGAGAGTTTTCACACAATTTAAGGTGCATGTAATTTTAACGGGTAAGTACGTCGTTCGATTGATTGCCGGCCGTATTCAGAAATTATATAGTACTTATTGCCGAATTTCTGCAAGATGCATTTTGTCTATTTGCATAAGAACCTCGAACCCGCCTTTCGCCTCCCAAAATCGTCGGTTAGCAGTTAAAATGCATAAATTGTGCGCGTCGCGCGCGAGCATAAATTTCACGTTGTGCGCGAGGCGAACCGTGCATTATCAGAGTTTCTTTTTTTTTTTTCGCCAAAAACAGGAAGTGCCAGCGGTCGTAATCTTCTGCATTATGAAGATCGTGAGAGCCGATCCAAGGTGACGGACGAGCACGCGTAATCGAGAAGGAGATCTCGAGCGCACCGGCAACCGCGCGAACCACGTGTCAGTCACGCCGCTTTCGCGAAAAAAGAGAGGGATGGGGGAGGGGAGGAAACAGGTTTCCTTGGACAATCCACGTGTGAAGCGGGTGGAATTTCTGAATTTCGTATCTCGTCCCCCATCTAGCCTTGCGAGCGAGCAAGAAATCGCTTTTAATCGATGTTGTAATGAGTGCGGCAAGATCAGTCGCTTCTCGAAGATTGTGTGTAGCTGGAAAATTATAGTGTCTACGAAACGATGTTCCAGTAATGGCAAAAGGTGCAATTGCAAATTTAGAAAATTAATGTTTTATATATAACATGACATTATCAGTTACAATTACGATGATTATTTTGATAATTAATTTTCTAATTTTCTTTAATTATATGTACATATGAAGCTTACAGATCGGTCTCTTTTACAGCTTAATGATTGTATTTTCTTGTGAAACAAAGGTTGGAGTCTAATCCGTACACAATACCGGAAAGAGATCTCTGTCCACGCGTCGGCCACGCTTCAGACGCGTTCTGATTACCGGTTACGATCGTTAGCAGTCGCTTCGAATCGTCGGTTAGACGCGGGTCGACCTTAGACGACCGGGGCCCTACATATCGTGCGTCTCGTGGGAACGGAACGGCCGTCGCCGTCGGCGCTGGAGCGTTTCAGGAAGCTCTTCGTGTTCCGCTCCCGCGATCACCAAGAAGAGAGTAGGGTCTCTTCAACGGCGGCGACTCCTCCTTATGCTCTGAATCGCTTCGGCGACGACGCCCATGCTCCAATCGGTATTCTCATCTCTCAGGAAAATGGGGACTTTGTTGAAACACGGCGGATTCTCGCGCGAGCGCGTGGACGGGCCCCATAATTAGGGGTTCGGTGCGTAATGTTACTCAATTAAAATTCTTGTTTAATACGCGTATCCTTCCGCGACACGTCGAACGTATTTCGCGAGACATGGTATAATTGAAATTGTCGGGCGATATAAAGTGTCTTGCTCATCCGAGAAACAAGAGGAAAGTTTATGAAAGCGCTCGTTATAACAGCTGATTACTTTGTTAGCGGGTTTCTTTTTTAAAAAAAGGACAAGTGTCAGTAAATATGATACAGCAATAATCTATTTTTTTCTAGTAAATTCTTCATATCTTTTTTTTTTTCTAGCGATTTATACCTTTAATCTTTATCGAGTGACTAATGTATATTATTATTTTCGATATCTTAAGAATACTCTTCAATACAAGGCAGACGAAGAATAATTATATCGAAGATAGGAATAAAATTCATTGCGACATTTATTTTATTTGTAATTTGTTTGAGATTGATGAAAAGAATCAGGGACACATACATCTTACATTAAAGTATATTGAATAATATTAAGAATATATATCGACTGTGGTTATACATTTGTGCATCCGGCATCCCAAATGATCAGTAACTAAATTACCAATCTGCAACATGCATAATGACAGTGGACGGCGATCCAATTAAGCGAGTTAGCGCGCCGAGCAGAAACCCGAACGCGTAAGTGCGCCCGATCGGCATGTCGGTCGGCTGCAATTTGTAAAGAACGAAACACGCCCATCGTGCTATTAAGCTGATCGAGTCAAGGCGTATCGGCTTACAATCGGTTTGCACGCGGCCGGTGCACTTCGTGTGTGCATCGCGTATAATAATGATCGTAAATTATTTCGAGTCACACAAACTGACACGTTGCAACGTAATGTGCGACGATTCCAGCATGGAAACTTTCACCCGCGAAAGTCACTTATTTTTAACGAAGGACACGTGTGCATCGCAAAATTCTGATATGTCATCATTGTTCTTTAGAAACGAAGATCTCGATTTTTTTTTCAAACATCTGCGATTATCCGATAGGATAAAATGTCTGATCTCTTTGTTATATATGATGGGAGGGGAATCTCTTCTCTCTCGGATATTTTATAGAGGCGTTTATCATTTATATAACGTGCAGTATCGTTTAAGAGAGAGAAATCTAATAATGAAAACAATTATTAATTGTCAGACAAGCATGTTACACTCTATTAAAATATAATATCGTGTAAAAAAAAAAAAATAATAATGCAGATATATATCTTGACGTGAAATCACAAGTATAGAGAAGAAACAGAAATGAGCGCGCAGTTTCTTCGCTAAAATTGGGGTCGCATTGGTCCCGCATCCAGAGGTTAATCTTCATATACGTGCGTCGTATCTCTCCGAGGTGCCTCGGTAATTTGCCCGCTTCATTTCTTATCGCGTGCCCATTACGTGCGTGCCGCAGATTGCACGCGAGCGCATCATAGCATCGATCCAAATCGCGGATGCGAGAAGCGTGCGTACTTACACGCACGCGGGCGCGATAACGCGAGTCGCAACCGGAGGGGTTGCGTCTCGCAAGAGCTTTCTGCGAACGTACGAGCGCGACAGCGGGACGTCTTCTGTCGGAGCGCACGAGATTTCGCCGGAAATGACTCCCAGCGCAGCGGGAGTTGCCACGCAATGTTTGTTTCGGTAATATCCATGAAATACGCGGGATAAATGGCACGCCGCAAAAATGTGACCGAAGCACACGCTTAGCTTTCCCTCTCATTAAATAGACTTGAATGTTGTATAGATCGATTTGTCTATGTGTAGAATTATCGTTACTGTCGAAGTAAATATATTTTATCATCGCACGCAAACGGAGAAATAAATTATTTGCTCGATTATCAAAGGATTATAATCGGAATTAAATATAAAACGTAACGTCGAATATAAAACGTAAAATGTGCGATCATACGAGGAACAAATTTGACGACATTAATTTAAATCTTTTATATTTTCAGCGATTCCATACATTAACACAGGACACAGCTGCGATGTCATACATAATTATACTTATGTAACTACACGAGAGTCGGGATTACATAATAAAAAATCTTGTTTACTTATAAAATCAAAGCGTTTAAAGTTTTATAATAAAAATCTGGTTTCAAAGGGATAATATATTATCGTGTACAAAAAAAAAAAAAAAAAAAAATAATAATAAGTATATACAATTCGCCCGTTCTTTCGCGGCGTGAATGATTCATCCAGAGGATGGCGATCAGGAGCGAACCGTATAAATTCGCCTTAAGTAAACCATTCATCAGCAGCTGCCCGATGGACCGGCGAATCGCGCGTCAGACGCCGCGCCAATTCCGCAATAACCGAATGACTCTATCGTCCTGGCCGCCGTTGCGGAATCCCTTCCCTCTCGCGCGTCCGCCCTTGCCGCCACCTGCTATCGGTTTCCCGTTGGTCGGAGAAGCCGGAGCGAAATTCCCACGATCACCGGGCACCTGCGCTCATTCAAACCGCGATTTCCCGCGATAGACGCTCATGAATATTTATCGGGCAACAATGAGACAGGATTTAGTCGGGAGAGGACACGGCTTATATCCCCGGGGCCCTATCGATTCCCTCCCCCCCCCCCTCCTCCTCTCGCGCTCCACCCGCTACGCGCCGGTCCCTTTGACCTCTCGTGGTGGCTCGTGCGTATACACGAGCGCGTATTCATTCACGAACGTGGCTCATTGTGCCGCCAACTGTGTCCACCGTACGCGTTGATTCCCAATAATTTCGTATTCGTGAATGAAGGGTGGAAGGGCAATCGTCCGGCTCTGGAAGTTTGTCGGGAGCTAGCGACGGGGGGGGGGGAGGGGGGTTCTCCATTCACGAAAGAGGGATACGATTGCACATGTTTTACGACGCGTTACGATACCGGCGGATGCGAGACGCTTCATCGCGCGATCGCGGCTGGACCGGAAATTGAAATTTTGCGTGAGGGTATGCAGCGGGTAAAATGCCGAACTGCTGCTCTCCCACAGAAGCCACTTTGGGATTCGTGGTAAGCGCGGTCGCGAATATCAAAATTATGTACGAAAAGGCAGAGAGTGACGGAATAAAAAAAAAAAAAAAACTCAGAACGTTCCTGCATCTTTCTGCAGTTTCAGCAACGTTTCACGTTATTGCTGTTGTTACCCTACCGTGCAACTTTTCATCCACTACAGATGTTTATCACGTGTTTATTACTATTTATTTATTCTCACTGCGTGAGGAGAATTGTGTGTAAATTCATGTATAATCGTATATTAAAAACACGTAAGGGTTAGTCGTGGGAATAGGAATGCTATTGTTGCATTTAATATTCTCCGTGCTAATGTTATCGTAAATTGCGTTAATATAAACATTTAATATATTACTGAATTTTTATATTTTTAACAACATGCATCCGCGTACTTTTTCTCTTTCCTGTGTATGCGAATCTCTGCAAATCAGTTGAGAAAAAACTTCGGCACTCGATTTAAAAAGATGAAAGCAATTTCTCACAAAATGTATGTGTGTGTGTTTATGTGTGCATTATAGTCGCAAAAAAATATACATTTACGTTGGCCTGTTCGGTCGCCAATCCTTAATTAAGACAGGAAATTAATAGATAAGGACAGGGTGCGTGCATTTTATTATAATATTTGAGCAACTTGATGCGCAACAATCACTGATACGCTCGTTCACTTTCTCCCAAAATTTTAAATTATCGAAGGCCACAGAGGAAACGTAACATTTTTAATGCAGATCTCTTGCCCCATCATTTGCATTCAGATCACGCGCTGATTAAATCTGTGGACGACTGTCACGATACATTAAATTAACATTTAAATTTTCGTTTCTGTCTTATAAATCTTGTTCGTTATTCGTTAAATGTTTCCGTTAGAAATGCAAATCTGCTCTTTAATCTCGAATCGAAATTTATTCTTAGATATCTGCGAAAACGAGAAACATTATAAGATGTAAAAGATACTTAAATACTCTTCTACAAATATCGATTAAAAATCGTGCCTGATTATTGAGAAGTCAAGCTGCAGGAACTACGAATTAATTTCCTGTCTTAATTTGGGGGACTACTGAAAAAAAATTCGAATAATATATTACTTTTATCAATAATATTGCATTTCGTCAAAAATATTGCTTCACATGTTTTATAATCTGCAATTATATCTTTATTGGAGAGAATAGCAATTTTTCACGATCTCTAATTCACGACGGATTTTAGAACGGGATTTTATTTATAATTTTATTCTATATATTTCGTACATGTGTATATTCTGACTTCTTTTTTTCTCAAGTATTCTCTATATATATACATAAAATTCTACATTCTAAAATTCTCTCTCTTGAATTGTGTCGGAAATTAAATCGCGTCCAACAGAAACTTGATAAAATATGAATTTGTTACGGTTGTTTCGTTCATAATATTTCAATGACTACCGTATTCGTAATATGCATTGGCAAGAACTTTTTATTTTCAATAAATGATGTATATTTCATGACATCGAGTTGTTTGACATTTATGATCTCGGTATATTCGTAAAGTCGAGAAAATTCGGCGACCTCTCGGAGGAGCTAGACGCGTGCTTGGCGCGGCACGCACACGCACGCGCGCGCGCGAGTCACGGCGGCGCGCACGGCCCGGAAAATAGGAGGGAGAAGGTGCCGAAGAGAGCGGTCGCGGAAGAAGAGAGGAGAGAAGGCAGATCCGTCGGTGGCGACGACGAAGGGGGAAGAGAAGGAGAAGCAGGAGAGGAAGCGAGCAAAAGGGGGCCCCTTCGTCGTCGGAGGCTACCGTGAGAACGAGGCGAGGCATCGCGTCCCACACGGGCCCTTCAGCCGGCACGGGGCCCGACGGAGACCGCAACAGTGCGGGCCCCGAGGAGAGCTGGGGCCCGCCGCCCGGGCCCGTGCTCGTGACAGAGACAACGACAGGCGCGAGCCTCACACGCGACTCGCACACGTCCGAGCCGCCCGAGCCGTGAACACAAACCGCGTTTTTTTCATCCTCGGCGCTACCTCCCTCTTCCTTCTTCTCTTCTTCTTCTTCTTCTTCTTCATCCTTCTTTTCCGCCTCCTCTTGCTGCTGTTCCCGCGCCGCCGATCTCCTCCTCGTGTTTCCGTCTCTTTTTCTCGAGACTCCGTTGCTACCGCGACGGGTCCCGCTCGCTCGCGGTGACTTCGCACTTCTGCCCCCCTCCCCCTTTTTTTTATTACAATAAGTTTGCCTCGCAGAGATTTCGCGATTTTTTGTCGCGCTATATTGGAAGATGTAAGAAAGCAAAGTTCCTAAAGATTTTCGCAAAGAGATCTATTCATTATAGCTATACTTTCTTGTACTTTCTGCTATATTTTTTTTTCTAATTTTTGAATGGTGAAAGAAGGAAGAAACAAACTGCAAAAAGTGTAATTAAACGAACGAATCTAATATCTTTGAAATGCGTTGTATAATCAGATATATGCACATATAACATATTGAAAGAAATTAAGGAGAACATATACGCTATCAGAGTAGACTTTGAGATAGGCGAGACTTTCAGACATTAGGAAAATTAGTTATATAGAAAGTGGAGCTAATGAAAATTTAATAATAATAAAATCTTTCCAGTCAAACGAGACAAATAAACAATAGGACTATATATTTCTCGTTGCTCAAAATTATACAGCTGATACATGAAGGTTTATTTGGCACGTAACTTCCTTCTTGGCCAACTTTCGCCAACACTTTATTGTTTCTCTCGTCTCTCAACACACTCGTCTCTTATTCAATCGAATATCTCGTTCTCTTGTAAGTAACGCATGGCTGTTTTATCTTTTGACCGGCTTTCACGACGACTTTGGTCTTCAACTGTGGATTCATTCTTGGCGATCGCAAACGCACCCATGCAACATTTTCGAACGTTTTCACTTGTTGCGTACTTTCTCCGTTCGCCTCGTCTCTCGCCCTTTTCGCCGCCTCGACGCTTTATCTCGGGGCCCCCTGCGAGAAAGGGTGCCGACGCCATGCATCGTTCGTGCCGTAAAACATCATGCGGGGTCCTGGCCTCGCCAATCAACCGTAATAAACTTAAAAAAAGGGGGGAGGGAGGGCAATGCGAGCTACCTCTTTTTACGTGCACGCGAAGAAGACCGCGACCGCGCGCGGATCGGCGATCGTAAATGGCGAGGGTGCACCACAAATTTGCACCACGTGCGTGGGAAATGAGGCTGAGAAACGTACGGCGGAAGTATCGTGGTAGCTGATTTCGCCGGGCATCGGGTAATCACTCGTAATTTTGGAAAGACGAAAGAGTATCTTGGGAAAGAAATTTGTATCTGCTTAATTTGAGAGTCATAATTATTGCGTGCAGCGAGAGAGCTATGATCCTTTCGAGAATATACTGTGTTTCTCGAAGAAAGTTTATGCAGGAATTATACACACGTACGATTATACACATGGGATATACTTTCCGTATATATAAAACGTCTCAGGTATTATTAATTATCTTTCTTCATCTAAAGATTATTTCATTTATATTTGAAATTAATTTTTCCCGAGTATAAAAGTTTAATCAAGCGTGTCGTTTCTCTCTTTTTTCACGATATTCAACTATATAATTTTTGATATTTAACTTTGGATATAACTTTCTGTAAGATTTATATATGGATGTAGTGAGAGGAAAGATCATCCTGGAAAAGATTAATCTATATCGGATATGATGATACGTCTACTATATACTTTTCGAAGAAGCTCTTAGGCTTCAGAGCCCGCGCGCGGAAGTTTTTATTTATTCCTCTTCATCGATCATCGCGCTTCGTGTTCGTCGCACGAGTCTCACAGTTCTCGTGTGTCTGTCGGTCTACTGAGCGAGGAAGGGAGGAAGAAGGAGCGAGCCGTTGGTCGGTTGGAATACCAGGAAGGAAAACAATAATTAGTTGATGTCACCCGACGTTGAAACCGCCCGTGCAATATCGTCGCGTCGTTATCGGAACGTGGTTATCGCTTGTGCCGTATCACGGGCCGCTACGCGAAGCGTGCGAATGTTTACGAGCAGTGTCGGATTTTAATACGTCGGTGGCGTCAATGAAAGCACGCCGAAGAGACGAACGCGTATCGTCTGCACGACTCGTGAATGACAGCACCGGGATACAATCCGTACACTATCGCTCTGTCGTATAGAAGGAGATAGATCGACGATTAATACGTCTTAAGGGGCAAAGACATGAGGCACAGCGCGGCGAAGCAATAGAATTGAATAAAATTATTTTAGTAGCGTTAATATAATAATAATGATTTTTTATTCATTGTATGTATGAGAGTATCTCGGAACTATTTATGCGATATTCCTCACAAAAAATAGAGTACCGCCGAATCGATGATTTCTAAATTAGTTAATTCAATGCACATGTCGCTTAGTTTCCCTTTGGTATTTTTCATCTTTCAATCTCGGTAGAACACATGGCTTCAAAAATTTTCACGACATTACCTCGACGTGTGAAGTATTCGTCTATCTGTAACAGAAACTCTTCTATCTAAAGGAGAGAGGAGACTCTTCTAACGCCGCCCCGTGAAGCTAATCATCCAATGTAATCCAGAACATGACGACGGTCATCTCTATAAAAATTCCCCGTTGACATGAGCGACAAAGCAGCTCTAGAAGGAAGCGCCAAGTGCAAATGCAGTCGGCGTAGTGTGTCTGCAGTTCTCCTGAGCATCTGGCAGGCTCTAGTACACATAGATAATCTTAATGAGTTTTGGCTTATCATCTTGAGTGAGGCCGCCGAAATTCTGAGGACGTGACGCCTCTCTTGAAGCCTCAACAATGGTGCCTTTTCAATGCGAGGTGGAACATCACGCGGCACGAAACACGATCGACGCTCATCGATGAGATATCATTCTTAATTACTGATTACGAAGCATCACAAGTGTGATAAAGTATTATAGCGAGCGCCAATTTTAAATAATTTATCTTGGGTATCTGGAACTTTTTTTTAAGTCTATCCTTTCGTTTTTCTTGTAGATAATCCTCTGCTTATTTTACATCTCTTTATTACTGATTTCTACCGATACTTAAATACATTGATATATTCTTCTCGCGAATTATCGTCAATTAATTATTATTAGTACGATCTGAATTCCAGTTCCTTTTCTACCTCGATGTATCCTGATTAAGAATGGCATTTTTTGCACAATGAAACCGGTTGTTTTCATAGCCACATTAAGACAACAAATTAGATGCTAATAAAGAGATAATTGCGACGGGCTATTTTATAATTTCGGCATGCGATAATTGTAGAGACGCAAGACGTAATTATAGTCAACGATTCATTTGGATTCACGCTATCATCACAAGCGTGTATTACTCTCTACAATATTTTTGCCATATATACGGTGTTTACGACGGCGGTTCTTGCCTTATATTAATTAGCAGTTGATACGCGATTGATAAAAAAGACGTTATATGCCGATATAGCTGGTGAAGCGGACACGATACTTGAAAATGATCTAGACATGGTAATTATAGTTCAATGTTGAAGTTTTACGGAATTATAATTCAAACTTTATGTTCAGAGAATTTAATATACGATTACAGGAACTCGGGGAAAGCTATGCAAGAGAAATTACAACATGCAGTATGATCGTCGTTTCCTTGCGCCATTTCCCTAATTACAACTCACTGTGCACAGAGTTTCTCGCGTCTTCCCTCCATTAATAAATTTATAGCAGAAAGGATGTTAGAGAGGTTTTATCAGGAAACAAGCAGAGCTCGCAAATATCTATCAGAAAGAAAAAAAAGAGAAACATTGACGAACGTAACACGATCGCGTTACATAGAAGCGCCAAACGTGCCACGGCTATAATCCCGTCTCATTATCGACGGATATGTGGTAATGGCATTCTGATTGAACGTTGCTTGCTTTCACTGAATACGATGGCTCGTGTTACCGCGAACGCATTGCGAACTCGGCACGGTTGCTAATATTTTGTAAACAAATTCGACGCGAGTGTGTGCTACAGGCGCGCGTGTAAAATTGGTAATACAATCCTATTTGCCACGCATGGTATTAATTATCGCAGTAACTTAAACAGTAATTGCTAACTGCCCTCATTCGTGGTATATCACAACCGACCAATAAACAAATTCGAAATTAATTAATAAGCGACAATTGTAGAATATTTATTTTCTGTATTGCTTTTTTTCGTGATCCATTATGTGAAAGATCATAAAATATGCAAATTTTTCTGAAATTTAAGATTAAAATACGGAAATAAACTTGTCACGATTTTCGTGATAAAATTTGACAGAATCGATTTGGCAATATTGACTTTAATTATTCTCACATGCTAACAGAGGGAGAATCGCTCGTGTGTTTTGTCAGTCCGTCGAAACGTCGGCTGCGCTCGTGTGTGAGTGCAACACCATGAAGCATTTGGAGCGACCTTCCTATCCAAAGTAGCTTCTCCGGAGGGTTCCAAGCTGGGTGAGGGTAGCCTGTGTCGGAATGGCAGCGGAGAGCACCGAGTCAGTTGGTGTAGAGACTCCACCAAGTGCACCCGCTTCTGTGTCTAATGTCTGTGCCCGTCTCGACCTGTCAATCCGCTCGGCGTGTCGTCGGTATACACCGTATATACACGTTATCCGATATTTTATTTATTTAAATCTTGAAATACGTGAAATGTAAAATGTCGCGGCGAGACGCCGTGAGACAGATCGGCTCGTGTTATAATTGGACTGTTTGAAGAAAATTGACGAGACACGTCGACGTCACGCGCTGCATCGCTCCTGCGCGATTAATCACTCTATAGATTTTATACGCTAGTATTTTTAAATGTAATTTTCGACATTCTAAATGACGATTATTACAGACTGCTGTTGGAATTACCAGTTTTGAAAAAGGTACATTTTTTACTTAAAATTTTTTATCTTTTTTGAAGGTATAGCATTTCCTTTCTGTTATATCTTTCGTATAAAATTATTTATTTTAAAGCAATTACTCTTACCTTCTACGAAGAAGCTAATTTCTACGCATAAAATTTCTAAAAGTGCGAATAGTATCTTTGTATCGGTTATAATATTAATTTTAGAGACAGATATTTTGCACGGTCAAAGTGTGAATGAAATTTCCAGCGTCGGCTCTCGTTTGGATTTATTTGATGATTTTCTAAATTGCATTGGTCGATCGTTCGGTATGCGCTACCAATGACGTTCATGTGTGTTATATTCATCAAATAAGTTTATTGACTGTTTGCAATTTTTATCATTTATTTTACCGCGAAATGTTCGGTTTGACTAGATATATTTAGCTTCGTCGATGATTGTAACTGTTTAGTTATACATTCAGGTATTACATTATTTATTCCCATATGATTAATTGTTTATATAAATAGGCTGTTAAAAAGTACGGAACTTAAAAAATATTATTTATATTTAATATCTACTGAATTGAGCAAATAAAAGAACCGTCTGTTGTATATTTGCATTTTTTAATATTTTTAACAATACTTTACTTATAAATTATTATATACCTATTGCATAACTGTATTTAGCTCTATAACTGGTCCTACTCTTATTATTGTGATTTTATATCAAAGAGATCTCGCTCTTTCTTTTATTTGTTTTATTCAATTGTATTCATTAATTCCTTCTTTTGTAGTCTTTGGGTTTACTTCCTGGATCTATGTCTTCCCCACCTGCAATGATGTCGTACGATTATCCTCATCCAGTCTCGAGAACATACCAATACAAAAAGGTATCGCAATCAATACAGTTAAGCTTGAATAATTAACTGTGAAAAAAAACATTACATTCTCTTCATATAACTATATTGCGAATTAAAAATATATATTTACGCATAATTACACGTGGTTTGAGAAACTTGATATTTATTTACATATGTAGCCCACGAGCGATTGTGTAACAAGTTTGCATAGCTGCGTACCACGTGTTTCAATCCGAGCTGAAATTCGCATTCATTAATTACTGGACATACAGAAATTCTTTTTTCGTTAGCGATAGACGATTATTTATCGTTGCGGTTCGGTGACTGCTAATTAACTTCGTGTTATGTGGTAACATTGATACATTGATAGAGATAAAATTGCAAAGCTTTAAGCATAAATGTGTGCTAAGAATATACATAATAATTTAAATGTATTCTTTTACGATTTTATTTCTCGCGATACTTAGCACTCGACAAATTGATAGCCAGACACTCGCCATATAACTGACAAAGTCTTTAAATCAGGCACGCTTTTTTAATTCTTGCGCATTTCAACGCAATCAAGATTTTATTCTTTTTTGACGATCACTCAACAGCTGGCATCGCACGGCATAAATTTGTATTTTTTTCTCGTGGCTTAACCACCGATAAGGAATTGATGCGAGGATACCAGTCGCTAATTGATATTAAATCATCGCTCGGCTATTTCGGTACCATGCGGCAAAATAAAGAGACTTTATTTCTGACGCGTCGCTGTCCATTATAAATCGAGGATTTCTTTCGTGAATTAATACGGAAATAGAACGCTAAAGCAATTGCTCGGTGTTTTTCGATTATCGCTTACGTTTCTGTCATTTCGACGTTCAATTCTCGCCTTCGCGTTCCGACTACATCGTAAATTAGCAGTTGATGATCGAACCCACGCGCTAAGAGATGCAAGATCGCGATGCCAAAGTTTCTGCGGTGTGCACGGCCGGTGTGCGAACGTTCGACGCAGCTGTCGCGGAATATTGATTAATAAAATATAACGTGTGTTCAACACCAGATAACGAAGCCGCTTTTGGAGAGGAAGAGGCGAGCGCGTATAAACCGTTGCCTCGACGAACTTAAGGATCTCATGGTGGACGCTTTAGAGGTAGGAGTATTGCTTTTTACATTGCCAATATCATATAAATTTTTCGTTATTTAAAATAGCAATTGCATATTAACAATAACACGCAGTAACATGCAATAACAGAATAATATGCAAAATAAAATTTTATCCTATTCTGCACAGCTAGGAAATAATATAAATTAGAATAAAGTTAAATAAAATGTTATATACATATACATACATATATATATATAGCAACTTCTTTATTCTCGAATATCTTTGATGTTTCATCTAAAACATAGTACTGCAAGTTATGGATAAGACGTACTTAGATGTGATAATAGTACACACACAGTTTTACGCATTATGTTTGCAACTTTTTGCAAGTAGTAATTAACTTTCGTTCCGCGATCTTCCGTGTTTCTTTTCTCGCGGTCGAGATAAATTATTGTTTAACGGCGAGGAGAAGTGGCGAAGAAACATTTCGGAACGCAACAATCTCGGGATATCGATACGTGGCCCTGGTTCAGCGAGCACGTGCTATGCTTTTTCTCCCCACACGTCCCGCACGAACCTTCCAGCGTTTCTTGCTCGACTCCACCGACTCTATTTATGATATCCCGAGTGCCTCCCTTCGCGCGTCATCGCTCCCTGCTGCAATTTTACGGATCGCGCCTAGCAGGAAACGCATTCTCCGGCCGCAACTACGCGTGCAGGCGATTTTGCTTTTAAATATTCTCTCAGATATCGTGGGAACCTACACCCGGTGAACCAGTGTCAACAAAATGATATTCAGTGTGTAGCCATGCGGACAGCGCAACACGCTTTATTGAGTGACGTAGGTGACATTTAAATGTCTTCAATATCGTCGTTTAATTTTTTATTGCATCCCAACGTTGCGCTCCGCCCGTTATTTTTACGTCGCATGTTTAACGCTAAATATGCCATCATACGATTTTCAGTCCGTGATAAAGTTGAACGCGACTTCCGGATAAGCGAGAGTAAGAATTGCACAGATTTATTTAGCGCCGAATGTGGAACACGACAAGCTTGAATTTACTTCAAGAGTCCTCTTTATCGTAAAATTTAAAGTTCTATTTACAAAATAATTATACTCATTTAAAGCAACTCATAAATGAAAATTTTATTTCTGCTTATTTCTACTCTTGTGTGTGAGACTCACAGCACTATTCCCCCGTTGGCGTTAAATGCAAATTTAATATCAAAATTAAAATTCCAAATTGAATGGTCACATTTACCGTTAAAGGTGCGAGGTGAGAATACGCGGGGCTTGAATTTTAAGAAAGATTTCTGCCTCGAACATCGGCGCGCAAACCGATGGCGCATAAAAGAGCGTTGTAATGCGTTTCCTGTACATTACATCTTAAGTGGCATTCCCTACAATGTGCTTCGCCATTGATGGTAATTTGTCGATACCGTCTTTCTGCGCGAAACGATCGCGCGTGAAACTTACGTCGGCCATCGTTCCTATTGTACACGTAATTCGCTGAATCAGCGTGAAAGGCACCGTTGATTTCACCATGCTAATTTTCCAACGGCACATTACCCGGTCCAATCGGCACGTTTCGTACGGCCTAATGTTCGCCGACCGGATGCTATTCTTCTTCTTCTCGCAAAACGTCGCGGATCGTCGAGCATCAAGCTTCCGATGGCCAGGCGCTGTCGCGGTTACGATATCCTTTTAATGAGCACTCTGAATTGCTCGTTCTTTTTTCTAATGAGCATCCTGTGAATCAGATGTGACATAAAATAAACTGCCCCGTAAGCGTCGCGAACGGATAACGACAGCATTTTAGTAGCAATTTCTTCTAGTCCGAAAAACTTGACGTTCTCCTTCGTGGAATCGTTTCACGATACTTAGTGCCGACGGTCGACGAGACTAATCTGGGAGAAACGGAAGCATTAACTTCCGTAGAAAGGCGCGAAATTATACGATCAACAAGCCGACAAAGTATAATGACATTGTGTGCGTTATACATTTTTCGTAGTTTAAAAAAACAGAATTGATTAAAAGAATTATCAGACTTTTTATGTATTTAATTTTGCATCGTCGACACTTAATTAATCATCTTGCTGAAATTATCAGGATTAATATTGATTATATTTTTTTATTCTTCTGCTTTGATATTGCTCTCCTGTATCGATGACGGATAACTGTTTTTTTTTTTTTTTTTTTTTTCTATTAATATTACTAGATTTTTTCTTTTAATGCGTATTCCATGAAGGAAGTATGTAACAAATTGATAAATCTGACAACGCAATGGTTCGCAGACCGAAGGCGAGAACATTAGCAAGCTGGAGAAGGCGGACATCCTCGAGCTGACGGTGCGTCATCTGCAGAAGTTGCAGACCTCGCGACCCGCCGGATTGTCAACGTCGATCGCGAGCGGCGACGAAATTTCCGCGGAGAGCCGCTGGCAGTCCGGCTTCGGGCATTGCGCGGCGGAAGCCTGCAGATTTCTCTCGTCACTTCCAGGTGAAGCCGCGGAGAGGCTGGCGAGACACCTCGCAGCTGGCCTTCAAACGAGCCGACGAACAAATTCATCGGTAATTATCGGTTCTATCTGTAATTAGTGAGCGACATAATCCGTGGAGAGAGTGAAGGGAGGAGAGGGGAAAAGAAGGGAGGGGGCGGAGGAGGGGGGGGAGGGCAAGCGATTAATGAGGCGAAAGTTTTGGAAGCGAGAGAGTATAGCGTTCGCGCGGATATATCATCCACCGATTACGTTTCGCACATTTGCACGAGTGACGATGCCGCCGCTACCGTTCGCTCACCCGCATTTAATCGAGGCACGCATTTTCGGTAAAGTATTATGTCGCGCACGGTTCGGTTCATCACTGCTAATTATTGTCATTTGTGAGGGAATAAAGTAGGTGTCTTGATAAACTGTCTCATATGCGTTGGAATTTATGTTGTCGCATAGACTTATGAAAAAGATTCGTAACATGCAATTTATCGCAATTATTTTTAATATACGTATGTATACTTTATTGCTGCGATTGAAGATTAAAAAGTGAAAATTATGTATGCAGTAATGATTGTTATAATTAACATCCTCCAATTAATTATTATTTACAAGCTTTGAGAGTTTATGTATTCTCTCTCTCTCTTTTCACTTTGTAGGTATATATTTTTTTTAAATCTTTTCACCTGCATTGTGGATCGCTATATAGTTTGATTATGCACATGTTTCGCGCTACTATGATCATCTCTCGCGTTTTTATTATTGCAAATTTTCATGATTTCACTTAAAGAAATAAATAAATCTGCGTGATATGGAAATTACAATATATATTACTCTCAAATTATAGAAAAAGGATAAATGAAGTCACATGTTACGTGTGTTTCTCGCGAAACTACGCCCAAGAGTAACGAAAAAGGTATTATCGCGATCAAGCCACGGGACTAGCGCGAGTCGCAGAGATTTATGATCGCGAAGTGTTAACGACCGCCGTAATGACGACAAAAAAACGTGTTCTCTTCAGCCGAAAGCCAACCTGTTATCGCCTAACCTGGCCAATCTGGATCGCATCGCCAACGTCGTGGCACTTTGTCCCGTCGCCACCTCCGGCGAAATTGACTCGGCGTTACTTCCTGCAAGCATCTCGCCAGAGATAAAATCCATGCCCGACACCGATAAAGCTGTCGATGAGATCGGCGATGCGAGCGCGTCGACGACAACCGTTTCTTCTACATCTCGATGTCGGGCCACGACGTCGCTCGTTAACGAGAAGTTAACAGTAAATTGCAGCGGCAAACCGAAGAGTCTGAGGGATCGACGGCCGACGACGGCGACAACGACGACGATGAGGAACAAAACGAATGACCCGCAAGACATTAACGCCGATGACGATGAAGAAATCGACGTCGAGCGCGTGGACGAGCGCGACCCGATGTGGCGACCGTGGTAGCACTTCGTAATGAGCGGTCGATGAGATGCATTCCCTATTCAGACACTGCCTCAGAACGTACCGTTATTCATCTCATCTGTATGTACTTTAACGTTTTTCGGAGTTGATTTCTCCTTGATAAAAATGTTAAGGAATCGATTATATTTTAGACTTATAAATGACTGAGAGTATAAAGAAGCAAACAAAATAACAGATGTTTATTATTTACTTAATTGCAGGTTTATATTATTTGAACGACATTTTAATTTAAGGCTTAATTAAAAAGTAGGTCTGATGTGTTACATATTATATAAAATATATGATATTTCTTAGTTGATTGCAGTTAGGGGTTATTGTGAAGAATAGAGAGAATGGGAAAGAATATTAGAAATAACAGGAGAATAGGAAATTTAAAGTTAAATTTTCCTTTTCTTCGAAAAGTAACTCATTTAAATCTTAATTTTTTAATTTTACTTTTGATAATTTTTTATGTGTGTTAAAAAGCATAAATTTATTATAATTCACAAGATTTATTCAATAATATACCCCTTACATTAAATACTGGTTGCAATATTATATATCATATACATATCATACCTATATCAATAAAGAATGATAAACGGATCATCGATATTATAAAATTATGTAATATTAGTAGTCTTATTCTTGTGTTACTTTGGTACTTGGCTTTAAATCGTAGATGATAGTCTATATCTTTAGAAATTCAGATTATTATTTACAAATAGACTTGTGATATGTTAAAGCGATTTTTTATTGTTCGAATATTCTAAAAGACAAATGACTATATATACATAAATAATCCATATTTTGACGCACTATATTTCTGCTACAAATTCAATACACTTTTACTCTGATTATATTATCTATTATATATTAGTTGTACTCTGCAAATTTTTGTCATTGAAAATATATATCTTTTATCTTAATGTATGTAAAAAGAGTGTTACAATTATTTTTAAAGTATAGTTTATTCACATATAACTATATTAGAAAAATATATTGCCGTATAATTATTTATGTTAATTTACATTTGGATGTTAATAAATGTATACTTTGTGCGTGATTAATCTGTGATAGCGATAAGAATACATTCAATATTTTACATTAGGTATGGCCTGAACAATTTTTGATAAGACGTTTAAATCTAGGAGAAATGTTTGCATCTGATTTATTAATAAATTATAAACTGTCTAATAAATATATTTGTTTACAGATAATTTTCAAAATCGAATAAACCTCTCTGACTCATATACAATCTTCATATTCAAATCATTATTTATTTTTACTTTAGTAAATTTGTTAAATGCGCACAATGCTGTGCACATCTGTCATAAAAATATTTCGTTCGAAATATTTTTCGTAAAGAAAGAAAGTAAAAGGAAGAGTAATATCTTTAGATGAATAATTTAAAAGTTTGTTGTATAAATTAATCTTCTTTAATTAATTACCCTCTTTGAGGAGATATTATCGCGAAAGAATAGCGAATTGTCTACTTTTCGGAAAAATTAATGTTTCTGATTGCATGATTAAAGATCCTCGCATTTCTTCATGGTCAATTTAAATCTCTATACATTAATCTCTACACAATTTAAATTTCTACACATGTTTTTTTTTATTCTACACATCTGTTATATAGAAGATATTCTCGTCGCCATCTATGAAAATATCTGGTAACTTGAAGAAGATAAAAGGTGTGTTTTAAAATATTTACTGTATTTTATAAAAATTTATTTTATAACATTTTATATAACATAGTTTATGTCTCCACATAGAGAATTTTGCGTAACATTAATTATAATAGTATAATTTTTTTACTGTTCTCAGAAGATAATGCACGTTGAATTCTTTCCATGGTAAGGGTTGCTTAGTATTCCTCAAGATTTTCAGCTATGTTTATCGTGAGTCGATGCTATCCTCTATTATAGTTTTGCAAGTGCAAAGTAATTTTTTCTTATATCGAAAATAATTCTTTAAAATAATAATTTGTGTCTTATATTTGTATATGTGTAAGTGACTTTTTCCATTATATTTTCGGCATTACACTTACCAACAAGCGTCATTACATCGACTGTTAATTACGTAGATTGTTTAAATTATATGTAATTAGCACTATGTAGAAGCTGTTGAAATATTTTATAATCTTAAGATATAAGTTATATGGCTCTATATAATTATATAATTTTCTAGGAATTCAACATAATCTTTTTGCATAAAATATATATGTATATTGTTTACATTAATATTTAATAATATATTTAATAATTATATAATTAATTATATCTTTATAATACAAAGAGCAAAATTGATCCTAAATATATTATTAGAAACTAAAAGCTATTTCTTTCTTCTATCAATTTTGTAAAAATAAAATTTTTGCTAATATTATTGTCATATATAGTTATCAAAAATAAATAATTTTGAATGTATTTCTAACGCTATAAATTGTTTTTTTTAAGGAAAAACTACGCACCACCGTTGACCGCACGCAGGTAGAAGAGATCATGGTGGTTCTAGAGTAGATAAAGAATTTGACAACTGTCGCATCGGACCCTTTCAGCAAGGACACACGGTTTGCCAACAAACGCTTTTTGTTGACCATTATTGTGGTCACTAAATCAGAATAGCGACACTTTTGTCGGTTGCCGACGATTCTCATGAAAAAATAGCGGTATATTTATAAAGCTTTGCCACTGTGCCGACGTTATTGTGATGACCGCGATTTAAGTGGTTTCTCGCTGTCAACTCAGTGATATAAATGACATTAACCAATAGAAAAATGGAAGCTTTTCCGGTTTTCGTTGTGCAAGCGAATTTGCGGAGATTAAATGAAAATGCGCATTATCTTAAATGTTTATTTTCTTCCCTATAAAGTCGTTTTAATAATTATGTATAAAAAGACAAATTTTTTAATATTTTTATTTATTTATTATATTTTTATAAGATAGTATGCAACATAACAAATTATGTGTGAAAATAATTACAAATTTTATTTTACTACGTTTCTTAAAAAAGTAAGTTAAACCTTAAAGTTAAATAACAACTTCTAAATTCCTTTAACAATTTGCGACAGAAGAAGCTAAAAAATCATTAAAAAATTAAAAAGCATTGACTTTATTTTTGAAAAATCATTACATCGATTTTCTGTCGTACTAAAAAATTTTCTTATTAAGAAATCCTCGGAAAAGTTTGAAGAAATTTTATCAGATATATCGAACGACGCCATTGAAACGCATCCTCCGCGAAACTGACCGCGCTAATATCTCAATCGCGCAAAACGGTTTTCATCGGGTGCGTGAGAGTTATACGTTGCAATAGTGGTCGATAATATTTCCAGCGACCATTTTTATTTCGTCGATCAGGCGTACGTACGATATGTACGTGAAGTCGTCAGGAAAGCGCTGCAGCCATTACGACTCTTACCGTGGCGGTTCGCGCGGCGCGTCAAAGAACGCTCATTAAATGCTGGCAATTAACTGCGGGCCAAGTCCTGGGGCCCGAGCCTCTCGCTTTCCCGTTCCCCCGATATCCCCTTTCCCCTTTCGTTCCCCTTCTCGATCCGGTCGGTCCCTATCGAGCCTCGTGTGCTGGTACCCGGTGGTGGTGATGATGATGGTGATGGTGGTGGCAGTCGAAGCTCAGGTGTAAATGCGAACGCCGACTCGAGTCGGACCCACGCGCTTTAATGGGCTTTGCCAACAAGAACGATCGGCATGCGACCCATCTATCACCCCGCGAGCTGTTATTTAATGGTTTGCATCCTGCTTCGGTCCCTCCGCCACCTTGTGGTACCGCGTGCGGTAGTGATGTAGCTTCGCGCGAATATAGATATACATATACATTTCCTCGCCTCTCGCCTCGTGGGCATACGTGTGGAACTGCGGATTTTATTAACTTATCGAGGCACATCAGCGATCTGTCAGAGATCGGTTGTATCGCTGAAAATAAGTTCGAAATTCTCTAAATTCTTTTTCAGATCCCCCCTGAAATCTCGAAATAACTTAAGATTAATTATAGCATAAGGAATATTTGGGATCTTCAATTTTTATATTTATTAAAGAATATGTATACGTATTATTCTTGTTGATCCTTGCAAAGTTTAAGTTAAAGTTAAGTTAAAGACGATTTGTGGCTTTGATGTTCATCATTACACAATTACATTATATAACTAGAATGTTCAAATAATTGACATTAAATCTCGATTGCATTCAATCATATTTACGATTAATGTAAGCAACCAAGTATCAACTTGGTCCCACGCCCTGATGTAGGTCTTGCAACAATGTTCGCCATGCGATCTGCCTATTGCCGGATGATCTATGACTTAAAGCCTAATACATTACAATCTTATATCGTATACAGGATTGAAACTGGTAACGTCCGCCTTCGCGCTCTTATACCAGAGCATCAGGAATTTATCAACTTCTCATCAACGACTACCTGATTTCGAACTCTGTTCTAGATGATACTCTAGATATTCTAAACAGCACGATTCACTCGTACCTAGATATCATAGAGAATGATTTACGAGTATAATTTGCTGGGAAAGTTTCTTCATAATTAACAGCAGAATCTTATATTACATTAATAATACATGACACTCGCAGCGATTATTACATAAGGTTAAAAACTCGCATTCATGGCTAATTAGAAAGCTTCGAACTCATCTTCTTCCGCGGAAACATAAAACTGAATTTATATCTTATAATTGTCGAATATTTATATGTTGTATGTCTTTTGAGATATTTACCGTTATATTAATTTTAATAATTTATATTGCACGCGATCGCAAGATATTATGCATCTTTCTTTAATTACTCATCATAATTTATATTTGCAACTCGGCCGTTAAATTCGAATATTTAAAGACTATATGCTTTTTAATAAACTTTTTCAATTCAAGTCTTTGCATACAGATAGCTTAACAATAAATTTGCGATTAATTTATATTAATATAAAAAGAATGTCAATCTCTTTGCAAGACTAAATTTAACTGTAGCTTTACAAAAACTTGAAAGCATAGGCTGCGTTTACACAAATTAAATGAACGTTCGTACGAACTATGCTGTTCGGTTTTTTAAATCTAACAGTGCGAATTATGCCCATTGATTTGTTGCGAATAAATTGAAAAATATTTTGATGTCTGTAGGAGGGTAAACTGTTGCTATTGTAATATTGAGAATCCTGTCAAAATACATTAATACATGAGTAATAGTTACAAACTGACTGGCCGAGATAAAAGAGGTGATTGCACGCAAATGTATGAATGGGCGAATAATTAGGAGCGTTGTTGTCCTTGGGGAATATTTTCGTCCCAAACTTACCTTTGACAATCTACTTCTTAATACCAGTTCGTGGTGCAAATCCCTTAGGACCACGATAATCCTCATGATCCTGCGAAAAAGATTCTGTAGGGTCGCGTTTTAGCAACAACGAGAATCCTTTGGGCAGGTAATAAATCTTTTTCAAATAAAGTAAGTAAAAGATGAGAACAAAAATTATATAAGTGACATTTTGAAAAAATTCTAGTTAATTATTGATAATTATAGCAAAGAATGAACTTTTAATTATCTCATTTTCAGTAAATGTGATTTGTCATTTATCTGTCTTAAATGTAATAATATGCAAGAAAAGCGCATACATATTTATAAAAAGCATAATAAATTTTTGAAATTACTTAAAAGATTATCTATATACTTTTGATTTATTATGCTTGTAATATATGTTTTTTCGAAAATAAATTTATTCTGTCTAACCAAGGACCTCCTCAGTACAAAGACGATACTGTCCTCGGAGGTAGAAGAATTTCTCTTGGTCGAAGGAGATAACAATTATAGGTGCACCGATTCGCCCGAGGGAACGGTTTTTATACGATTTTGACACCTCGTCGTCATTGATTGACCAGCTCGCATGGAGAGACGCGCGCCCGAGGGAAAAGGCTCCTGTAAGGCAGACTGAGGTTGCCTCGCGACGACGATCGATCCCGACAGACCGATTGATCATTCGAGTGGCGATTCGTAGGAAATCATACAGATCTCCTCCGAAGCTCCCCCGGAAATTTAGGCGAGTAAAAGTAACAGACCATTTTGTGGTGAACGATTGTTCACCACAGTGATTTGAGTGATTGAGACATGATCGTTTGACAGATATATCGCTGAAGCGAATCGCGTTTTCAACGTAGACGACCGACGGTGACTGTAATTTATCTTCAGTTCGAATAATCTCGATGGTATTTATCGCCGACATCATTTCTAAACTTCAATTTGCAGGATTTGCGCGATTGTGTGTTAAGTGAATTAAAAAAAAAAAAAATATCTTGATGGCGAATCGTGTGCGCGTCGATGGACGGGATGCTCTAATCAAGCGTGCGTCGCCGTGGGAGCGACGATTATTAGAATCCAGCGGGCCTCGGTGCTAATGTCCCCGAACAATCTCGTGATTTTCCACAGCGCATAAAAGCTACGATGTTTGCTGTCTTTAATGGCACATAACACCGTTACGATCTTCTCCTCCGCCATGCGCATATTCGTCGTGAGACCATCCGCCATTTCTATCTCATTTTTTTTTCTTCCTCGCCGCCGCCGCTTAGCGCGCGTCGTCGTAATTAACTTCATGTGCGATAATATTCGCGGGCACGCTCGTATTTTCCCGAGATTAGCGCGCTCGAAGACAACAGACGGATTGTACACCCCACGTGACGGGTGCAAAGCAAATTTCAAAGCGTGAAGGTTGAATTTGCAGTCGGAACAGATTCTTACATTGTCGGACAAGACAATGAGTTATTTAAGCGTCAAGAATAGAATATTGCATATGACATTCATAAAGTACAAATGATTTCCTCGAAGTGCATTAACGAAAGCTGATGGTCTGTTTGTATGATTCTCACGTTATGTTTATATTAATCCTTTGCACTTTGTGTATTTCCGCGCATTCCGACATTGATAATCATCCGTTTATTCTAACGCAAATTTATAATATTGAGTGTAAAAATCCTATATTTATTTATATTTATATATTTAAAAAATATTATACCTTTATAGCTTATTTATTATATTGCATTCAGTTTATTATATAATGAATAGAAATTAATTAAGAATTACTGGAACCTGGAAAACTTTTAAAGCTAACTCTAGTAAGTTCTTGAAATGGAAATGATGAAATAATGAAACGTAACGAAAGACCATCCTTTAGCATAATTATCAATTTTTAAAGACAATAAGTTTCAAGTTAAACTTTTATCCAAATAAAGATTTTCATTCAATATTTTCCGAGAAGAAGAAGAATAAGATCTTATTGTTAATTTCGTCCCTCCGAAAATTAATTCGTTAAAAAAACTTAATCTTCGATTAATCTTCATTGTCACGCTTAAACGTCATTACTGACATACCGAAATAACGATCATTCTTTACAATTAGGCTATCTTCTGCCATCGCAGAGAGGATCGCGCGGTAGCGCAAAATTCCCGGAACACGGCGCGTACAGCGCCAATCTATTCTGCGGCATTTAATTCACACCGCTATCATCTATTTGCAGGGTGTGATGCACCGGTCGGCGCGATAGCACGTGTCGTGATTGTAGTTTATGGGGAGCTGATTGCGGGAGCGTGGGATGACGCGGACGGTTGGCGAACAGTGGTCCCGGAGCGCCCGTAGTCGGACGCCATTCATCGGCGTACTTACACGTATCCATTCTGGCGTCAGTGTTTCGTTTCGTAATCATTAAGATATGCATTATCCGCCTAATGACGGCAAAGCGGCAAGGCGCAACAGCGTGTCCGATCCGGGGTGACTCTTCTCGGAGCGTCGAGGGCACGCGCATAAATTTCGCGTAAAGGGACCCTCCGTCTCTTTCTTCACGCGCGCTCGATGCTGATTAATGCGGATCGCGCGGATGCGACCGGGGCCCGCAATTAATTAGCCCCCGTGATCCTCGCGGAAAAGTTCCCGACGTTGATTGACGTGGCGGTTAATGCGCGAGTCTTGACTCGGATAAATTAAATTGCCTTTCATAATGCGAGATACTTTCTTTCGTTGTACATGTTGACATTGTAAATGGCAATTTTGGTACATAAATAAGTGGATGGTACTCATTGTCGAATGTGACGAGAGATGCTCGTCTAAATTACTCTGAATTAAAAAAAAACTATCTAATTGTTGAAACTTCGAGTTTTTTATAATAAAACTTCATCAAACGTTACTTCTGCGCGAAACCAAATAATCGTTGTAGCCAATACACATCAGGCTTTATAACGCGTATATTAATGAAACGCCTGGGTCCTAAGGCCCATTGTGTCAGATTGCGATGCTCGTCCGAGCGAGTCCGCGCGGCTTTTCGGTCGATGTCCGAAGTGATTACACGCGAATCAGACGAGGTGGTTTCGTCGCGGCGGGGAACCTGTCCGAAATGTCTAATGTCCCAAGAGGGAAGAAAGAAATGACTCGCCGCATGCGTTCTAGGACGCCGGTGCGATGTTTCTCTCTCTCTTTTTTTTTTTTTTTTTTTTTGCGGTGCAGGAAATTTCTTTCCCGTCGCCCTGCTTATTTCGTTGCTCGATTCTCACACGCGCGAATGATTTTTATGACATTAATTACGATCGACATTAATTAAACGAAGATAATGATATCGTCGCGATCGCGCGATTACACGCACGGCGCGCCGTATATGAGAGATTAAGGACAGAGAAAAGGAGCGTGTCGATTCTGCCGTTCCATTTTCCACCTTCGTCTCGGGCGGAAGCCTTCAGCGGCGACCGCGGCGGAATCCCGCGATTCAATTAAACGCACGATTACTCGACAAACGTAATTAATTTTAATTAACGATGCGCGCCGAATTGCGACCGCGGGAGCGAGCAGCGGACCTCGCTGTACCACGCACGATCTCATTGGCGAGATCACGCGATGCGTGATGGCATGGAGACGGTCGAGCGGGTTTCATGACACGAGTGTCGACGGCTGCGGCATTCGTGTGAATCAAAGGGAGATTAGATATCGTGAATTTATCGGGGTTCGTGTTTTCATGCCACTACAGAATCGACGGTGAAGTCAAGTCGTATCGTCGCGGCGTATTGCTATCAAAAAACGCTATTACTTTGCATTAAAAGGCGCAGAACGATTAATAGGGATCAAAATTATATATACTATTAGTATATGTTACAGCAGTTTTTATTATTAATATAGTATAAAGTTAAAGTTGTCGGAAAATGTAAATTTAAATTAGCGAAATATTATAATAGAAATTATTTGCACGTATAAAATATTATACACGCATACTTATATGTATTAATTTTCGGATTAGATAAATCAATGAAATTATTTATGCAAAATTTTGAAAACATTCATTACATTAAGAAAGTAATATAAACGTTACGTTTCAATCACTATGTGCAATGACAGTCATAATGGACAAGTAGAAAAGTCAATGATATTTCTGTCTTAAATTTTAAAGCTTAGTAAAAATGTATTCTGCGTATCTTTCATGCTTGTATAATAATGCCAAAGTAAAAAATTATGAAATTATACATCCTTTATATATATTTTTTATAATTCAACTTAGAGATTATGTATCACACAATCACAGGATGGATCCAGTTTTTTGTGTGCCGTGAAAACGTCGAACCGAGCAACATGCGCATTCGAACGAAATCTTGATCTCTTTCCTGATCGTAAACCGCGTGATCCGCGTCGAATCCGCAAAGGATATCGATCGCGGATCGGTCGCGAGGAGCTTGCGATCGCGCGATATCGATATCGTCAAGGGTAAAATACCGCCGGGAGGGTAAGTCGGGCGCGAAACATCGTCGTCCCTCGTGGGGGATGGTGGTGGAAAGTCTGTTTTACAAGGCGGAGTTCGACGTGCGACCACCTCCGCCGCAGCAAAATTACCTGGCAGGTGACCAATGCAGCAGCACCGATAAAGCCATGAAAGAGCACGGCTGGGACCGTCGGCTAGTCGTTCTTAAAAGGGGCCCCAAGATGAAGGCGGAGCCTTCCTCCGGAGGTTTTCCTCCTTTCGTGCCTGCCTTTCGTTTCTTTTCGTTCCTTTCGTGTTCTAGACGATCGCAACCGCAGGAACCGGCAGTTCGAGCCGAGACCCCGTAGCCAACAGGTCCGTCCCGTTTCGCGTCGCAACAAAAATAAGAAGGGTGCCGAGCCCCCTTCGTTTCGGCGCTTTGCCGTAGAAACCCTTCGAGTGCCGCTCTTGTCGCTGTTGGACACTGTTCGTCATTGTCGTTGGACACGCAGATCGATTGTGACACGCGGAAAAGTGAGGATTTGGATTGTGAATCGAGTGTAATCAGGACTCGAAATCGAGGGAAGTGAGGATCCTTGTTGTGGTGGTGCTGCTGGTGAACAACAGAGAAAGAGAAAGAGAGAGAGGGAGAGGGAGATTTCTCCTGGAAACAGGAACGGCTAGATGGCAGTCAGCACTCTCAACATGGCACCCTACTTCACTGGATATCCCTTTCAAGGTAAGAATTTTAAAAATTATAAAGAGTTATCCGATAATAATTTAAAATCTTATACAGTCCACAATATCCTTATACAGTCCAGGATTATTATATTAATAATTGCCTAACAATTATATAAAGATATAAGAATTAAAGTAATTTGTTTTAATTAATTAAAACAATTTTCTTTGAATTATTTAGAAACTAAATGTCAGAATATATTTTCTGGCTTTAGAATGGCTTTATAATTTTTTTGTCTTTATATGAAAGTTAGTGAAAGATATGTATACGTATATAAACTCTTTTGCCATCTCTCTTACGAGAAGTAAATATTGTTATATATTAATTATGGAGAAATTAAATACGTTAGGTTCCATAAATAATATAAATCTCTCAAAAATATACGACGTAAGATGTATTCTTACCTAAGAGTTTGACAACTCGTATCTATTTTTAACATAATTAAGCTTTCCAGTAATTCTTTTTCCAACAATTAATTTAATAAGTAATTTACTGTATAAAGAAACAGTATAAAGAAAAGTGGCATTACTTCCGCTATTCTCAGAAACTCTTCCTCATAGAGAATCTCGCAATTAATGTCAGCGGGAGTTTCACAAGCGACGCTCGACGCCTGCCGGCGTCTTCGCAACGGTGCTGTGGATATTTTACAGCCGATGTTAATGGTTTTACGATGTGCGTTTTGAATGAATTATTCGCTGCCCGCCGGTGTAACTTTCAATAGCGCGACTTTCATCTCTATAAATGTCGTAACTGTCCGATCCGTGACCGGACCGATCGATTGATTCAACCTGAGAAAATTATCATCCGCAAAAAACTTACATCTCATTACGTAATCCGGATGTAAAGACTAATCTGTATAGAAGTCGGCGTTTCGCAATATAAACGCGTGGCGGGTATCGTCGATTAGAATGATTTAGATGTCTGGAAAGAGAGAGAAATTGTGCATAAATAATCGCATACAGAAGCCCGTGTATGTCGTTCCGCATTGTGTAATTTATGAGTTATGGAACAGTGCGCTTTACGCCGACGTATATAAAATTTCAAGGGGTGAAAGAACGTTTTACTATTGTGTTCTTATGCATTTAATTAAGATTCACGATTGACATTTTAACTTTATAAAGTGGATTATAGAAAAATATGTATATGACACAACTCTCTTATTAATACAATTTACGATAATTACTATACATCATTTATTTATTCTTACGCTAAAATATACATAGGTATACATATATGTCGCGCACATCTGCATATATATATATTGATCTACTTATATTGCTTTCCAAACCCTTATCGATCTCGTAACTTAGCTTTTAGAGCTTAATATTTAATTTTACTTTGCTTATTCTTTCTCTACATATAATACGAGAGAGAGCTAATAATGACAATAACACAGTACTCTCCAGATGGTGAACGATCTATTCGGATCGCTTTCTCTCACGTGTGCCTTTAAATCACAATTGTTTATCCACCGTTTCGGAGCACGCGGAATAAAAGAGAGAGAGAGAGAGAGAGAGAGAGAGAGAGAGAGAGAGAGAGAGAAAGAGAGAGAGGGGGGGGAGGGAAAGGGGGAGAGAGAAGACGGTAATTCTCGAATAAAGTTCGATACACAAGTCCGTGCGTAGTGGGCGTCGGAACGTGGAAGAGAGTCCCGAGGAAAGATACGGTACCCGTGGGTACCTAATGTCTGATATCGGATAAGCCCCGGGCGACGGCACGTTGATTGAAGCCTTGGCGCGACTCGGAACTCACACCGCACGCTAAGTACATGCATCCCTTTGGTACATGCGGGTTACTCCCACTCAGGTACGCGCGTGTACCTTCCGCTCTCATCTTCCACCCATCGAGGGTCCCGCCTATAGTGACGATCGCCACAGTCGTATCACGGCAGATTGCGTAATTGACGAAACGAACGGATCGTCGTCGGTCCGTGCCTTCCCTGAGAAATTAACCCTCGCTCACGGAATTCTCCGGGCTCGCGTTGCCTCGCAATTATTTATCGACGTTAAACCCCTGAGGCCAGTTTATAAAAAAAATTATACACGCATCGATTCTGTGTAATATCTAAGTATTAATTAATTTTCGTAATAACAATATATAACAATATCCTAATAATGTGCTAGTAATATTTATATTGTATTTTTTCAATATTATATATATAATATATATATATATATATATATATATATAATATTAATATAACCAAGGAAAATTTTCCTTGTGATTTAAGCGGCGTATAAAATGTATAACGAAACGTTTATTTTTGAAAGATTTTTCTTGTTTGCTCCAAAAATTATCAATTCGTTCACCGGTAAAAAAGAACGTCGGATAAAAAGATGGAATAGCTTTGAAATTGTGTCGTAATTGGATGATGATCAGACTTACAGTTAAAAGCCTTGAATAACAAATTCAGTGATCATATCTTATAATTTTTGGAAAGCGTTCCATCACGCGCTTCATCACGTAAAATTGGAGTGATCGCGCGTATCTCGTCCTTAATGAGATTCAATTAATACCCGGGTTAACGTTGTTATTACTGTTTAAGAGCGATATAAGCAACCGCGACAAGGGGATGGATTACCATAAAGAAAAATCTCGTAAAGAGCGTAATTGCACGGCTCGCGCGTAAACCGCGAATGTCGCGGCCACAAAATACGGTGCGTCGGTTCTTCGCACGTAATAATTTATCGAGACCGATACCGGAGAAAAAGGCTTAATTGAGGCCTGCGTCGCGTCTCCGATACCTTCGGGTAATGAAACGCCCGGCGACGTACCGCCCGGTCAATTATTTGGAAATTCTCTAGTGTTCCTTCGTGTCTAAGAGCATCCTCGATTGAGGTCGACGGCGGAGGCGCTGCCTCGCAGGTAAATATTAATGATGCGCGACGCTTCGTCGAACGAATTCAAATCAGACGGAGGGGTGGGCCTTTCATCGCGTCACATCGCGCGGATCGTGGACATTAAGACCTGATCGCTGACAATCAATCGCCCGTTATCAATAATTCATGGTGGAAATTATTTTTTCGACCATTCCCTTCACCACGGGTCTCCTCCCCGATGTTCGTTCCAACAGGGTGGTCCTGCAGCAAGGACTCTCGCGAAAATGACTGCCACGATCGTGCTATAATAAATTACGTGAGGACGCATAAATCATTCACCAGCTGCTTATTGGATTAAATTGTCCTCCTTGAGATAGTTATTTTTTTATACGACCAAACTTAATGCATTACAAGAAAAGGAGAGAAAAATAAATGAATATATATATTTATATATATATTCTTCTGTATATATTTCTATTTCTCTGATCGAAAAAAAAGTAAGCTGAGTAGATTTTTGCAATCGATACCGAGACTAATGGTACGAAATGCGGTAAGAAATCATGTGCGAAAGCCACGTAGCGGCGGCGCGTTTCGCAAGAACGCGTCGAACAATATTCATCGGCGGATAGGGAAGAAAAACGCGAGTAAAGGGCTCGCTCGCACGCGGTGGTATATTCAACTTTCAATTCCGTGACTCGAGTTACGATCGCCGGAGTTCGTAAAAGTACGTCCCGCGTGCGAGTGCGTCGGCATATGCATCATACGTGAAAGACGTTACACGTGCGACGCAAATGAACTCAGCATTCCTGACATTCCCGTGTGTCACCATGCGAATTCCTCAATATGCGATTCTCGAACGGATACCTTCGTAGAAAATCGATAAGTTGCATCGTTAGCTGTCTTTAATTGCACATCTTTCTCGTGTTCTTTTTTTTTCATTTTTCTTTCCTTATTATTAGTACCTACAAAAAAACTTATAAAGAAAATGATTTTCTTCTTTTCTCAGACCTATTATATATAAGGCCTCTAATCTTCTACCATTACTATTAATTGTGCTAATTTTTCTTTGTTCATATATCTGTATACTCTTTAATTTCTTCCAGGTAATAATTATCGCATCTAATATTTTGCTATTCATCGACTTTATTTCCCGTTTCCCGAGTTCATCTAATTTACCCGAAATTCACGCTAGGATTATCCGCGGTGCTCGCGCGCCTCGCACCGAGAACTCGTCGACGGCGGCGGCGGCGGCGGTCGGCGCCTTTTGATCTTGCCTGTAATCCCGTCGGGCCCCGCGGCCTGACTGACGTCATACACCGGAGAGGTGTCCGGCCGGGACCGTAACCCGGCCTATACACGCCGTGCACGACGGCGCATGTGGGAGTGTGTGCGTTGCACGCACTCGCGGATATGTCCTTACGTAGCGCGAGGGATCCCGGCGGAGGGCGGCGGGGGAGCGGAGGGGGATGTAAATCTCTGGGGCTCGTGATGAACGACGAAACGGGACTACTTTTGTGCCGGAGAGCTTGGAAGAGCGCCCGGGAAGGGGGTCGTCTTTTGAATTACGCCGTGGTAATTAGCGGACTCTTAGGCTCCGCGCTCTCGCAGCAGGTAGCCGGCGAGAATATATCACGAACTTTGCCGCTGTGCTCGCGCGGCTCACCACGATCCCGATGCGATCGCGAAAATGTTTGGGTTGCCGAGGATTCGCGACGCATCTCTCGCGAACTCCACTCGTCTTGTCTTTAAAATAATCTGGGCAATTTTTTTTTTCTCGTTGCTTTCTGATAAGGATAATTATAAGAGCGAAATTTAGCTGTGCTTTAGATATTAATGGTAGAAAAGATATATATTTTATAGAATTCGAGAAGTCAAGAAATCTTCAGAGAGAGAAATGAAATTAATCGAAAGTTCAAGATTTTTTACAACTTGTATGACTATTATTATCTTAACGCGAGGCCGCAACGTTATCTTTCTGTTAATTACGACTGCGAAAAGAAGTATGAATAAGTTTGTATAATGACAGATACCAAAAATATAAATTAACAATAACATATTAAAAAAAAGAACTATATTTTATCGAGAAACAGAATCCCCCTAAATTTATTTTATTATTAAGATATATAATTTTTATTTCATTACTTATTATTTTATTACCAATTAGTAAGAAAAACCCAACAGTCAGTCAAGATCTCTGGCCCAGCAGATCATACGCGGCAACATATCCGCGAGACGCACATAAGTTGCGCGCGTCTCTTCTCGCAGAGAGAGAGCGCGTCTCTTATGCAAAACTTCCTTTATGTAAATACGTACAAACGCAGAATACCAGGC
Source organism: Lasius fuliginosus (assembly GCA_949152495.1). Taxonomy (NCBI): domain Eukaryota; kingdom Metazoa; phylum Arthropoda; class Insecta; order Hymenoptera; family Formicidae; genus Lasius; species Lasius fuliginosus. Next base: position 10,917,497 of record OX424446.1, on the reverse strand, counting down.
CGTGCCCCCAGTTGTGTTCGTCGAGGCCCCTTATTGTCGCCGCGTGAGAGAGCGCTTTTAAGGCTCCCCGAGTTTTAAGGTCTCCTTCGCCTTCGTCTTTCGCCTCGTCTCTCTCTCTCTCTTTCGCCTTCTTTCTCTTCACCCGCAGTTTTTACTGCTCCGCGCAAAACCAGGGCCGTAACTCGTGACGCGTCCCGCTTTCGTGGTTTTCTGAAGCACGCGAGGTCCAACCTCTTCAGCATCGCGTCCAGAGCCACCGCATCCGCGCGCATCTCATTCCGCTTCTTTGCTCCTCTTTGCCGGTCGGAGCCGCTCTCTGCCCGTCGCGTGTAACGTCGTTTGTTTGACTTCGTGATTATAATTAAGTTAATTAAGGGGGATGGACTAATTACCAGTAATTAGCGACGTTTGAGCGGCACCTCGCGTGTCGCCGCGCTTTGTCTCGCTAAGCGGTCCTCTTTTGCGCGAGTTTACTTCCTTCTGTTCTTCTTCTCCTTCTCCTTTTGTCCGTCTCCACTTATTCTCATTTATTTCGAGAAAAATGTGTGGCTGCGCCACACTTGTGCACACTGCATGCCGCATGCTGCATTGTACCAGAGGCGAGAAAACACGATATTTTTCCTCGGCTGCGTTTTCTATTCAATAATACATGGTGATTTTTTTTCTTTTTGTCTCACGTACAGTGTTACATATTTAACTTCGTATATATTAAATGACGGTAATTGTTTTATAGAGTAAGAGAGAGAGAGAGAGAGAGAGAGAGAGGAAGAGAAACGTATTGTATTTTCCATACCTCGCCGGAAAATTATGCCTTTCAAAGTAATAACTCTGATCTACGTCATTTTCGTTTGAAGTTTCCGACGCTGCGCGCAATCTTGTGACAAATCCTTACCTATTCCATTATTAATTTTGTATAACTCGTGACTCGTACAAATAGATCGTTGAAATAGACATGCGCTGCGCTATTCTTGCAACGTAAAGAGCCATTTTACGGCCAATGTGTAAACGAATTGCATTATTACTTTTGCAGGACAGGGTCGCGTGAACCAGCTGGGCGGTGTGTTCATCAACGGCCGTCCATTACCGAATCATATTCGTTTGAAGATCGTCGAGATGGCAGCGGCCGGTATCAGGCCGTGTGTCATATCGAGACAGCTGAGGGTATCTCACGGATGCGTATCCAAAATCCTGAACCGATATCAGGAAACGGGATCGATCAGACCCGGCGTGATCGGTGGCAGCAAACCGCGAGTCGCTACGCCGGAAGTCGAGGCGAGGATCGAGGATCTCAAACGGCAGAACCCTGGCATCTTCAGCTGGGAGATACGGGAGAAATTGATAAAGGTCCGTTGATATCGCCCGTGACGTTGTACTTGCATTAGCGGAATTAATAAATAATTTTGAGATGAGAAAGAGAAGAGTTTCAAGAGAAAAATAAGATATATCGCTTTTGATATAAATAAACACGATTACAAAATCCAAAACTAAATGATAAAAATATTATATAAACATATAAAATATAGGAATAGACATAAAACACTAAAGGTGCACTTTCTTTCGATCGTGATTTTTTTGAAATCTTAATATGTCTCTTTACGATAATTTAATATCTTCATTTTGCTGAAGGAATGCGCGTAACGAGATTTAAAATTTATAAAATAAATGTAGAAAAATTATACTAACTAGTCCAACGCGGTTCTGCCAGCAGGATGGAGTCTGTGACAAAGCCTCGGCACCCTCTGTATCCAGCATCACCAGACTTTTACGTGGACCAGCCAATCAGACTCGTCCCAACGACGATCCACGCAGGAATCACTCTATCGATGGAATTCTTGGTGAGTTTTAATAAATAATATTTACGATTATCGTCCGATCTATCAAGATTTTCGAAGCCTATCAAGATTTTCGACGCGGCTAAATCACTGCGCTTTCTTTGAAGAGAGATTTTCAGGTGCGATATCCGCGCGATACATCTCGTCATTTTAACACCGCATAAATCACGAAGCGAACATAAATGAAGCATCCGGGGTTAATCGAACGATAAGCGTAATTATAGCGTAGCCGTGATGTTAAGTTAATTAAAGGAAGGTGACCGTATGCTCGTGTGCTCGCTGAATTCGAAATGCGACTCGACATTTTTCCCATACGCGTAATGCGTATCAGGAAGTCGTTATCGTTTTATACGAAACTTCTAGAGTCGAAAGATTATAACGGAATATTATTAGTCATATAAAAGTAATAAAAATTTCTATTATTGATTACACAGAAGGATTTTATTATGTGGATACTTTTCACGATGCTATTATATTAGTACCTTATTTACTACATGTTAAATGTTATATGAACCTCTCTTGTCTGCGATATATGTATGTACATGTGTTTGTACACGAGGATTCTGCTTATTGAAGTATCCAGCAGTTTTGTAGGCACGTTGGGATTGGTAGAAATATAGGTCTGGTCGGCGAACATGTAAAGGGGAATTTCTTTCGTTTTTATTTATTACCGGCGGTAAGGGGCGCGAAGAAATATTAGGCGTCCCGTGGCGCGTAGATGTGTCGAGTTTATTACCTTGTCGGGAAGATTTAGTTTTGATTAGACGTATGTTCGAGATTGCAACTTCGCGCAAGGATTCACGAGGGTACTCGACCTGTTACTTCTGTCGCTTCTTGACCAATCTTTTCATGCTGTTGCGAAAGCAATAATCTTCGTTCCCCTTCTTTGACATTATCTATATTATAACTTAATGCTCTTTTGCTGCAATAGATTAAATTACAAATGTTGCGATATAAAATATCTAATTTTAAGTAAAGATTGAAATGGTTGAAAAAGTTTGACATTATGAATAAAGTAAAGAAAAAAATATTTATTTTTCGTTTTAAAGTCAATTATATTTTAATATTTTACGATCAAAGCGATTGACCATTTATATATATATATATATACGATAATATTTTATAAGAAAGATAGTTTATTAAGATGAGGTGTTAAAATAAGATTATTTAAAGGTATTGCGATTCAATTGAATATTTCGATAAAAATTTCGAAGGATACACATAAATCTTTTTTGCGTTTGCCACGTTTGCAAGATGGGTAAATTATGTATTATAATTCGAACAAAGGGGAAAAACAAGAAGAGAGTCAGGCACTGTTCCCGCCGCGAAAAGAGAGGAAACGAAGAAGAGGGAGCAGGCGAGGTCTTTTTGAATGAGCGTCTCGGACGTAGAATCCGCGCTTCTTTTTATTTGATCGTAGCATAATGATTTAGCACCGAAGTATCAGGAATGTATTGGATCGGTCTATGACACGGATAGTGAGAATCCAAGGACGAGGAGAAAAAGTGAGATAACTTGAGCGCATGAGATGCACTGATGCGCGATAATACATCATCTTATTTAGTCAAGAATACTAATGAATATTTTCCTCTCGAAGATGTTTCTAAAAATCTTTACCTAGTGTGTTTCATAACTTAATTTCTTATTAATAATTTTTTGTTACTATTTTTCTAACATTTACTAATTACTTCTTTCAAGATGGAAATCATAGATGAATAGAATGTAAATGATTATATGTATATAATTACTAGGTATGAAACATTAAATAGCGACAATTAGAAATAGCAAACAATCTAGTAGATCAACTGCAACTTGATGCAATCAACGCGTAGGAATCTAAAGGATCTCACACAAATACACACTCCAATCATTTCACCCTGCATCATTCATCTTCCATATTCCTTTCTCCCCTCTTGTCGCAACATCAGTCCCAGAACGCAAGATCACTCAGCAGTTCCAGTAGCCAAGAACACGCGCGATAAATAACCTCGCGGTCTGTCCCTCGGTAAAAGAAATCGGGAGGAACGATCGGAACACAAGAAAGAGGGACAGATCGGCCGTAGCGAGTGTAAAAGAGGAAGAAGTCAGGTGGAACAGAGCCGGACGAACGTGAAAGAAGAAATCAGGTGGAACGGCCAAGAGGAGCGAGTAGTCGGGCCCAAGAAGAAGAAACGAGACGACGAGGATGTTGAAGGCTCCTGCGTAGATGCAAGGAAGATGGAGGAACTACGCGCACGCGGCGTGTGGTCTTCTTCGGCTTCGTGGCCGCCGCCTGCCTCTAATCTTACAAACCGCCAACAACACACCCCATTTTGTTCGCGGAACACAACGGCACCCTCTCTATTGATTTAGATGCTCTTACTGCGGGGCAAAGCCGTGATTGAGACCTCCGACCATTCATTGGCCGCGTTCGAGACGGCGATTGCCTTGCCGGCTGTCTCACGATAGTAATTATTTAACATCAGCTTTTCCCGCGGATGTTTACCTCGACGTTTTTCGACAAACGCCCCGATCCCCTGCTTTTCGCGATTACTACACTATCGTCAATCTAAAAGTGACGAGATAATTTCACAGATATACACAAACGTTTTTTAATTAGAATAATTTCGCTATAAGCGCCGCAAAGTTATTTTTTTCTTACTTGTACTAATCATAAAAATTATTCTCTTATAAATAAATATATATTTAATATACATATATATAATATATATATAATTCTATTTATTTTTATTTTTATTAGAACAAGTACAACTGTAAAATTTATTTAATTTATGCAAAGTTTTTTCTTAAAACGATTAATAACATATGCTAGTAAATCTAGATATATATATAATCTTAAATTTATTTTATTTATATGAAAGAACTACTAGGTAATCGCGCGCGGAACCTTTTTTTTGATACATGTATACGTTCAGTCTCAAATTCATGGAGTATCGGCGGGCGTTGATAGCTCGCCGAAAGCGTTAAGATCTCGAAAAATCGTTAGGTATGCTTCTCAAAGCGTTGCGACGATTTACGAGCGTACGATGCTCTTTAATCTGATGGAAACCGCCGTGCACTTTGTCTTTTTTGTACTTTTTCTCGAACTCTGGCTGATGTTCGCGCAGGTGCTATTGATTTAGACGTCCTGTCGGTTGATCGACTTAATCTGAAAATAAATTCATAAATTATGGAATATATTGCAAAAAACGAAGGATCCACTACTTGCGATACCTTGATACGTTCAAACTTTACATTGTATGTTATAGCCGACGATGTATATACACCACAATTTATTAAAAAAAAAAAAAAAACTGTGTCCTCGGAAAGAAACCTCGTCGTCCAATAAAATAACAAATAATTGATAAACGCTATTTGTTGAACTTTGAGGAAATTTTAAAAATATATTAAATACAAATTAAATTATTCATGACAAATTTCAACACTCGAAGTAGTTATTAACGATGTAGTTATTGAGGTCAACGTAACAAGAACCGTGGAGAACAAATCAGAACCCGAAAGGGTTACAAATCAAATTCAAAATTCCATAAATAGTGTCTCGTGAGACCAGACAACGATTCTTCTTCAGGAACGCTCCATGGGCTTTCGTTTAGCTCGGGTGGGACGGGACATGTCAAAGAACTTAATTTCTTCGCGGCGGACCCTAATTTCTTCGGTGTTTTAGTTTAGTATAGGTTCGGCTGGGCACGGCTGTAATCAGTAGGGTCTTAATGGTGGGTTGCTGAGACCGGCGTGTGAACTGTGGGCGTGAACGACTCGCTTCCTATCTTCGGTATCTGACGTGCAGCACGTGCTGGACCGAGAGATGCTCTCGCCGCTATTAAAGAACGCTCGCGTCTCATCTCGAGAGCTATCGACGATGTTTAATGTCAGTTCCGAATAGAGAACTTGTGTTTTCTCTTTAATACATTTCATTTTGGCAAACGAGGAGAGAAAACTGAATTTGATCCTGAGACAAATTCGTTAATAATTGACGATCTTTAGAGAATTAAGTATTTTCTAATTAAGTATATTTTAAATGAAATATTCAAGTGGCATCATCATTGATTACTTTCAGCGGGAAGTAGTGGCGACGACTCTGATACGGAAAGCGAACCTGGCATCGCGCTGAAGAGGAAGCAACGCAGGAGTAGGACTACCTTTACCGGCGAACAACTGGAGCAACTGGAAGCGGCTTTTCATCGCACGCAATATCCTGACGTGTATACCAGGGAAGAACTCGCGCAAAAGTGAGTTTCGAAAAAAATACTCTCTCTATATTTCATAACAATTTACACGTTTAAATATTTAAATCATGCAAATAAAAAAAATAGCATTAAATTAATAATTAAATTAAATGTTAGATTTATATATCAACATATCAAATTAATTATCGGTTATTAAAAAAATTAAACATATATTTTTTTATTAGGATTCAAACTTAAATTTTAATCTGTAGTAATTGTTGATCACACACAGAGAGTTGCAAAATTGAAATGTAGTTTGTTCGTTTTACGATAATATAGTAGTTATTATAATTTATATCTTTACTAATAATCGCGGATGTCTTTTTTGCAGAACGAAGCTGACAGAAGCGCGAGTGCAGGTCTGGTTTAGCAATAGACGTGCCAGACTTCGCAAACAGCTCAACAGCCAACAGCTGAACGCCTTCAACGCCATGGGTTTACAATCCTTCCAAACTCAACATTACGGCAGTGGTGCTGAGAGCTATCAGAGCTATGGACAGGCGAGTGTTACTGCTGCCGCAGCGACCACCGCCAGTTATCCTCAGCATTATAACTACGGGGATAATTATTATACAACGCAGCAGCAATGGCCACGGACGACTCCGGACAATTACGGGTAAGTTTCGACTTAATATACTTATGTATATAAAAAATCCACTCTACAAAAAAAGGAAGAAGGAGAGAGTTGCGTTTAACTGTGCAAGTTAGATATTATTCTAGAAAAATGGTTAGTTAATAGCCAGATCTAAGTCAATCTTTTACGGATATTATGTACAATTTTTTTTTATATAAGATCCTCCATTATTATTTGATACCCTTTCAATTACAAATTCTTTAAATATTGTTTTTTATTTTTTTAAAATCAATTAATTAAATATATAGAAATTTTTGATAGAAAGCTATTATTATTATTATTACTGGTCGCGACTTTACAATTCTCAAATCCTGGCAATTAATTTTTTCACAGTTTTTCAAAAATCTTGATTTTACTTAACATTTCAGTTTTATCGAATTTACGTTCGAAAAATTTGATTAAAAAAATTGTTCGTCTTTTGAGCGACCCAAAATCATATGACATAATCGAATGCGGCGCCTCTCATCCGCGAACACCCCCGCAATGATTATCCGCGATCGAATGTCGCTATCTCGCGACGCTGCCATGATCGGTTAAAGCTAGATCACGGCGCAGGTACATACACCCTGTGCCGAAGGATCAAGACCCGGGTTGGATTATTAGCCGGTAGCGTTTTATTATGGAGGCCCAAGAAGCAACATAATTGAGGACCACACAGAAAACGTGTCGGTGGGGCCCCGTTGGCTCTCTCCTTCTCTCGCTTCCTTGCTTTCTCTCCACTCTCTCCGCGTCTTCTTCTCTCACTCTCTCTCTCTCTCTGTTCCCCTGTCTGCTAGAGTGAATCTGCTCGTCCGCTCGGCGTGTAACAACACACTGTAGCAACACGGCCACCGGAGCAACCTGTTATTACGCCACAATGGCTGAATTAATTGTTCGAAACACCCCGGTTTCGCCGTCTTTATCTCCGCGCGCGCCTCTTTCTCGCTTCCTCTGTGTTTCAAGCTTTCTGTCTCACTCGGACACCTGTACAATCGCTACCGTTAACTTACTCGCTGTGCCGAACCATCACGTGGTATGCAGAGCATTCGTCGGTTTTAAATATCCGAGATAATGCTTATGGACCCCCGGTGGAGCGCGTCAGCTTATCATGTGGGGGTTCTTCTTTATGGTCAGAGCGAACGATTTTACTACTGTCGATGGCTGTCGTCGTTTTTGCCGTTTCACGTTTAAGTAACGCGGAAACTATACAGACTGTTATAAAAATGATCATGAGTCACATCAATAATGCGTTTCTTAACAGGAGAAAGAAAAGTCTTGATGCTCGAAAATATCATTTTATATTCAGCTAGTACTAGATAGTTATACAAGACGTCGAAGAAAATATAATCATGAATTTCTGTTAATAATGTATTTTTTAACGAAAAAGAAGTCAACTTTCAGAACTCGCAAGTATCACTTTAGATAGATGTTAAAATTATAAGAATTGTTGAGAAATAATAGAGCGAGTCATTTTAATTAATATATTTTTTAATAGGAAGAAGGGAAGGTGAATTTTAATACTGAAAAATTGTAATAATTTATAAAGTTTTAATATTTTTTTAATAGAGTAGTCTCTTTCTCTTTCTCTTTCTTTTTCTCTTCAAGAAACTTAAAATCAGTTTATCCTTAAATAAAGCATTTAATGCAAATTCTATATTTTATTTGATGACGAATTTTAATTTCAAAATTACAGGCTCTAAATCGAGATTGCAGGCTCGATCACTACTAAATTTCTAAGAATTCGTTAACACGTCTATAGAAAAAATTTAATTTATGAGAGAGGAGAGAGACACATTCTTCCGTATATGAATATAGATTCGTAGAAGGATTCGTAGATAGGCTGTGCACGAAGTATGGTCGATAAATCGCGCCGCTTCCGCCAGAAAACGTCGCTCTTCCTTCTAAATAAAAAAGAAAAGAAAATAGTTGTAGAGAATGCGAACTAGGTTCGATATCGATGAAAATTTAATGTGCTTAACCGTCATAATGAAGTACTGACTCAAAGTACTGACTGTGCTTCGTAATCATATATTGCCAATACGCCGATCATATCAAAACGTCGATATGTTTGTACATAAAAGAATTATGAGTTTATTTTAATAAAAAATGAATTTTGGTGGTTCTCTCTGAACTTTGTCTAATCTTATTTCTTATATCAACTATTTTTCTTTTATATGTCGTTAACGAGTTAGTAATGTATGTTCTAACATAGACTTTTTATGTCATAAATGCATCTATTTGTTTTTTTAATATATTAAATAAAACATACAAAATGTGCTCCTGGTCCTCCACATTTTTGCATTTATGTGTATTAAAATAATTATAATAATCTCTTTGGTTTGAAATTTAAGAAATGACTAAATATGATAATAAAAGCAAAAGAGGACGAAGTTTTATCCCTCACGAGACACGATCCGAGATCCTTAATCACGGTGGTGTACCGAAATGCTCAAAGGGCCGCGACGGTGTTTGGAAATCGGCCGCTGCCGCCCTCGACACGCCCTAACCGATTCGCAGTGCGTGTGTTAGTGTGGTATCGTCTTGCAAACGGCGGTAACCACTTTGAGAACCATACGAGGGAATTTCATTTTCGTATTACCGCGTGTGGACACCTTTCACCATTGTAACTGCAATTCATTTCATCGTATCCTACGTAGTCGTACATTTTTTTTGTACGCATACAATAGTTAATTTATATTCAACATATCGATCGGAGAAAGATAATTACAAATATCGATGAATAATATATTCCTTTAACCGATTAATTTCTGTGACTCGTGAGAATATCCTTTTGTTCGTCGATATTTAATGAGTATGATGTATCACAACACACACACACACACACACACACACACACACACACATTCACACAATTTCAAATTTTAATAAATCTCTCTTGATGAAGAATCTTTTTGGTGATATTATACAGGATGTCCGGTACTAATCGCCCCACCCATTGTGTGCAGGTAGAGCGGGTTAAACTGAGTAGGAAAGTCCTCTATCGTTTTGCGATCTTCGCAATAATTAATGAGAAATTAATTTAAAAAGATCAACCAATCCGCGCGAATATAAGCGCGGGGCGAAAAATGATGTGTATACATTTATTTCCTACGCTCGTAGAAATGAATGGAACTACACCGACGTTATAATCGCGTGTGTGAGTAACTAAAATGTATGAAATAAATTTGTGTGAGTAAACTATAAATTGAGACATAAATCACGCGCGATAAGAAATCCGATGACAGCTAGCTAAACGATTCTCACACCTTAGGTGTGATGTGCGACACCGAAACAATTAAAAGTGAAACAAAAAAGTATAAACAGTTTTTTGTTTCAGTCCTTATCTGCGTGCCGAGTTCGAGCGGTGCTCGCTCGACTTCGAGCACGAGCCTTTTAAGGAATTAGAGATAAGATAAGGTGAGCGCGAGAAGGATGCTAGGAGGATAGAGAAGGATACGAAAAGAAACTCCGAAATGCCAATAAAATGCGTGTATTAAATAATCCGCGCGGACTCGACGAATCTCGACTTTTCTATTGGATTAGAGAATCGAGCGACTCTGATTACTGGTCATCGCTCGAAGAGTCCGCGCGGACTCGATCCACGCGGATTATTTAGGTCAGGAAATTCGGCATGCCACCGATAAACCATGAGACCAATGCATCTCCCAAACTACGATTTTTCTATTGAATTATGAGTATAGAATGACTATGATTATTAATTACCGACCGATGACTCCGCGCGGATTAATTAATACACATTAATACATATGCTAAGAAAACCTTTGCCTGCATCTTGCCATCTCTATTCTCTTTCTAAAGAGCAATTTTAATATTCACACAACTATTTGTCGATTAAATTTTATTATAATTATATGACAAATTGATGATGTTAAAAACAAGTTTTACGCTGCGAATCGATTGCGTGTGAATGCGCGTTTAATACAATCCGCATTGTAAACTTTAAGCAACGCATCGCCTTTATTTCAATCAAATAATCAAAATTATTTCGAGAAATGATCGCAACTTTGCGCATCGTGTCCAGATTGACAAGTGATAGAATTGTCATTTCTCTGAGTGTACTGCACATAATGTAGCATGTTTGTTTTTAATTAATTTCTCATTAATTACTGCGAAGATCGCAAAACGAGAGAACGTAGAGAACTTTTCTACTAGATTTAACCCGCTTCACCTGCACACGATGAGTGGGGCGATTATTTCCGGACACCTTGTATAATATAATTTTTTAAAACTAAGTAATCAAACGATACATATATTCAAATAAATCGACGGTAATATCCATCTTCATATCGTTATCCATTTTCCTGTATATAAACGTTCGATATTCTCTTTTCATATTGCAGATTATTCAACGCTTCTCATTACGGCAGCAGCAATCTCGCCTCCAATCTGTCTTCTACTAATCTCAGTCTGGGCAGTCTGGGCAGCGTCAGTCCAACCGCGTCGAACATGAGCGCCTGCATGGTGCAAGGTGGTGCATCTTCCTCCGGAGTGCCGGTCTCGACGGGGATGACGCCTCACGTGACGCCGCACAGCCCCAGCGAGGCGAAGAGCGGATATCCTTACTTGGGTGGCATCGATTCTCAGGTTTGCGGAAGAGTTCACTGAATTAAGTCTGTCATGAGGAGCAATCGAATTGATTAACATGCACTTGCAAATGCATCACGAAAGACACAGCTGCTTGAGAAGTCGCTTCATCGTTATTGTTATATTTATCTTGTTTTTTTTTTTCCTGAGCAAACTTGAGCAGAATTAAATTGTGTAAAAATAAAATTGGAATTGTGTAAAAATGTTTATGCGCGCGTCGAAAATATTTCTGTGTGTCCACGTAATAAATAATACGTTTCTCTTCTTTCTTTGTTGTTAAGTTATTATTACTTTTTTTGTTATCACGTTGTTACTTACGTCAGAAAATTGAAGATCTGAAAAATTGAAGATTTTGAAGATCATTCTTTTAGCGACGACTTTTTAGTGAAAAATATCGCAATGTCGTTTCCAAAATCATATATAAAAAATATAATTTTTGTAATATAATTTCTAATTAAATTAAATGTAAAGTGTATGTGTTACTACGAAATTTAGAGAGGAGAGATTTTTTTATTTATAAATATATGTACTCAGTATAATCTTTATATATGCAATCGATTGTGTACAAATATTTTATAATCGCTCAGTACTGCTATCGCTAAATAATACGTTTAAGCTTTTCCGCATTGACGCTATTGCATATTTATGGTAGAGTATAATACTTACGTTAATTAACTTTAGATTCATAGGTGTAAGCCGCACATTGACTTTTAAGACGTGTCGTAATTTAACGCGAAGATTTATTCGTTAGAGTGATCAGCACTTACAGGCAATAAGTTGTAAAACAACAATGCCTCCGAGATGCTTTACCACTTTAGAATTACTTTATTATTGTAACGATATAATATAAATGCATCTATATATACATATTTACGTATGACTCGAATATATTTTACGGATAACGCTGTAAATACACGTAGGTAGTAGTAGTAAAAAAGTTACTTGCAAACGTATTCTTATAACGATCGACATGATGATTCTATCCAACAATTTATCTAATTGGCCAGTTATAAGTTTATTGTATATATAATCCACAGAATGTTTCGCCGACGCAACAGATATATCTGACTTGTACTGTTATATATAATAAATGGATTTTATGGAAAATTTATTATGTTCTTAAATATATATTGCCAATTTTTTTTTACCAAGAATTCGCTTGCAAGGTAAGAGCACATTTGTTTATGTATTTCAAATAAAAACGAAAATTTGTGAACTGTTTATTTTACAACTGTTAATTTGAGATAGGTATATCAATTATCTCAGGATGTTATTTTTATTCATTTTACCCGGAGGAAAAGTAATAATCCCCCAAGATATCTAAAAAATATTTAAAAAAAGACAATCAGCTTAAAAAAAAAGCGGCGCGTACATAATTCGCGATCGGTCCTGAATTGTCAGACCTGTCTCTCCCGGTTTTAAGCCGCCCCCGCAAACCATCGTTGATCACGGGGCCCACCGTTAGGAGACAATACGCGGCCGGCGGGGTACCGTGGGGTTCTACAGACTCCGAAGAGCCGACAATCGGACGCACTGTGACACAACGAGCAATCAGCTTGCCGTATATCTACGGGTCCTGTCGCCACGCATTTGTGCCCCATTGTGTCAACGAAGTAGGTGGTCGGTGTCTCTCTCTCGCTCTCTCTGTCTCTCTCTTTCTCTCTCTCTCCTCCCCCCTTCTCTCTCTCTCTCTCTCTTCCTGTCTGTCTTCAGAATCCTAGCACAAAGTACCTCCGCATAACGATTTGCCCCATCGACCTTCTTTTGACTTCAACCCTTCAAATCTCGTTGAGTGCATGAGCACGTTCACGGATGTGGGATACAATTTCTGCTCGCTCTATTTATTTGGAGGAACATTTATATTATGAGTATGTGTGCGTATGTGTATATTACATTTTCTCTTTTCATTTATGTCGTTATTTTAATGATAAAGTTGTAAAAAATATATTTTTACTGAATTTGTGAGTCATAAGTATATATTTATTATAAAATAATTTTTTGAATTGTAGACATACAGTTTATAAAAGATGAGAAAATAAAAAATAATATATTTGATATTAATTTCTGGTATTTAAACTAATGTAATATGGATAGAGGATATTGTTACATGGAAAGATATTCCAAATATTATTCTAAGTACTTATAGATTATATTTGAGATATATTCGCATATACTAAACATGAATCAATAATTGTTCTTTTTTTTTCAATATTTCTTTCTTTTTTTCTTATTTCAATCATCGTATAAATTTATATCGAACAAACCATCAAATTACAAAAAAGATGCATTAAATAAAATTCGTCGTCTGAAAAAAAATCCGAGCTATGTCTCACGATACTTTTCCCGGACCTCACATATCGTTTACCTACCTCCATGATTCGCCATTCAATGATCCCCGCCCATATTCCAACCCCCATAAGAGCGGTTCGGGGGTTGTTCCAAGAGCGGCTTCTTTGAAACTCGCTTTCCTCTCTTTCTCATCGCCAATCCCACCCTAATATCTTCCCCCAATATGTTGCTCCCAAATTGTTCTGATCTTAATGGCGATGTGGTAGGTCAAGAATTGGCACAAAAACGACATGGTCGCGTATTGTCATGAGAACTATCGTAAAGTACAATGCTAACATAACATTTTATTATCAATATATTTAAATAATTTTTTTATTCGGAATAATTCAATCGCTTGTAATTAAGAATATAATGTTCGCAAAATAAATCAATGTCTCTTTTTTGCAAGAAATAATATTAATATAAAAAAAAATATATTCTTTTAAAATATTTTCCAAAAATGATAAAGTACGGCAATTAAATATTTATTACAAGAGATGATAAATTTCTCACATACAGTATACAGAGGTTCTAGCCGGAAAACATATCATAAGAGCACTTAAACATATCGTAAAGTTGCAAATACGTCTTGCAATAATTTACCATAAATGGCTATACAGGGTGTCCGGTAATAATCGCCCCACTCATCGTGTGCAGGTGGAGCGGGTTAAACCGAGTAGAAAAATCCTCTACCGTTTTGCGATCTTCGCAATAATTAATGACAAATTAATTATAAAAAGTCGGCCAATTCGCGCGAATATAAGCGCGGGGTAAGAAGAGACATAAGCGTGTATAATACGAAAATCATTGCCAAATATCATAAATATTTCAACACAATGTCAATCTCATCAATTTAATTAATTGAATGATTTTGATATAACAAGTACAAATTATACTATTATTCGTTTAATTGCTAACGAGCATGCTACATTATGTGCAGTATGCTCAGAGAATGAAACTTGCCAATCTGGACACGATGCGATAAAGTTACGATCATTTCTCGAAGTAATTTTGATTATTTGATTGAAATAAAGACGATTATTTGATTGAAATTATTTGATTGTATTAAACGCGCATTCACATGCAATCGATTCGCAGCGCAAAATTCTTTAACATCGCAAAACTTTTTAACATCGCAATTTGTCATATAAAATTTAATTGACAAATAGTTGTATGAATATTAAAATTGTTATTTAGAAAGGGAATAGAGATGGTAAAATGCAAGCAAGGGTTTTCTTAGCATATGTATTAATGTGTATTAATTAATCCGCGCGGAGTCATCGCTTGGTAACCAAATCATAGTCATTCTATTATTATAGTTCAATAAAAAAATCGTAGTTTGGGAGATGCATTGACACATCTCACGGTTTATCGGTGGCATGCCGAATTTCCTGATCTAAATACTCCACGCGGACTCCTCGGGCGATGACCAATAATTAAAGTCGCTCGATTCTCTGATCCAATAGAAAAGAGAGATTCGTGTCTTACTGGCGTTCTCGATTTTCTTCTCGTATCCTTCTTTATCCTCCTCGCATCCTTCTCGCGTTATCTCTAATTGTTTTGAAAAGGCACGCTCGAGCGAGCTCTGCTCGTATCCTTCTTTATCCTCCTCGCATCCTTTTCTCTCTAATAAGGCATGCTCGGCGAGCACCACTCGAACTCGGTACGCAGAAAAAAACGTAAAACAAAATATTGTTGATACTTTTTTCGACGACCTTCAATTGTTTCGGTGTCGCACATCCCATCGAAGGTGTCATATAATCGTTTAGCCGCATGTCCAGCTGTCATCGAGTTTCTTATCGCATGTGATTTATGTCTCAATTTATAGTTACTCACACAAATTTATTTCATACATTTTATTTACTCACACACGCGATTATAACGTCGGTGTAGTTCCATTCATTTTCTACGAGCGTAGAAAATAAATGTATATACATCATTTCTCGTCCCGCGCTTATATTCGCGCGGATTTGGCCGATCTTTTTTAATTAATTTCTCATTAATTATTGCGAAGATCGCAAAACGGTAGAGGACTTTTCTACTCAGTTTAATCCGCTCTACCTGCACACAATGGGTGGGGCGATTATTACCGGACACCCTGTATATTTTCTTTATTTATTAAATTTTTTTAAGAATTTTATCGCGTTTATACAGTTTTTTTTAAATACACACCGGTTCTTACTCTTCGCTGGGTTTTTCAACACGATAACCAGAACAGATGTACCGGCAACTGCAAAGCTGATAAGTGTGACGACCTCCCAGGCTTAAGCCGCACCCTCACGATAGAAATCTAAGGGTGTCGTTACAGCCAATGCGTGCGCGCGCGTACGTTGCGTGACTTCGGTCTATATGCGCCACGATACATATCCGAAACGTATACGTTTCACGATATAAACTATAAAGTCACTTTATACATGTAAAATGGCTAATGCGATTTTTCTGCGAGATTCACCCTAAAAAAGCGCGAGATAATTAATTCTTGTAAATTTCCATATAATCTTATCACGAATTATTACTTACAATTATTTAACTTTTTGGATATTGAGCATAACTTTTTTAAGTAAGAAAAGTGAAATAATAAAACAAAATGTTTTTGACATCTTGAAGATTATTTCTAAAAAATGTATAATTCGGAATACAGAAGCTAATCATTCGATGATGCAAATTTCTTTCACTCCATGATAACTGCTTTACGTCATTACCTAAAACATTTTCTAATAATCAACGTTTTAAAATCATAATTTTTAAAATTGATTTATAATTTTATTCATTACACGTTTCTCTGAATAAAAAATATATTTCCTCGCATTTATATATAGAGATTTCTTTAATGTGTTCAATGACTGAAATTTTTTTATATATATGTGTGTATGTGTGTGTGTTTGATTCGTTTCTTTTTGTTAACTTGTCACTACTTTTTTTGTATTTTATAAATTTGCTTCGCAAAAACGAAACGTCGGCTACCGTTGGAGAGAAAATAAAATCGGACAAGCGAAAAACACACACGGAACCAGTTCACGCGCGGACATGATGGCTGCTCGCCCTTAATGGCAATGCAGCCCCCCCCCCCCCCCATGCGATGCATCGTCGGCCCTTTTCAACCAATAGGATTGCCCGTCGTGTTTCGAACAATGGTTTGCGCCCGAATAGATTAATCAAACTTAACCGAGCCAATGAAAGCCGTGCAAATCCCGCGTGGGGGATGCATGCGTGCGTGCCGCCCGTTCGTGCGACTGTAAACGAGCAGTTGCACGCTCGCCCATTGCATCCTAGCAAGATCATGCCGGGGAATTATGGGAATATATCGTGCAATGAGATCGCCGGCATCATGGTGTTGCGAATTTAACGACAATCTCGAATCGGCGGCGTTCAACAATGTCGGGAAGGATCTTTGATATGCGAAGATCCCCCGATCTATGTTGAGGTCATTCACAAAATTCGAGATGATTCTTTTCAACGAGATGATCGTAGCCGTTGCAGTCATACTTACACGAAGATGTTTTAGAATAAAATTATTTCTAATTCTCTCGCTTATTTTTTGCCTGTACCAAAATATCAATTATCCTGTATATTTACGAGAGATGACAAAAAGATCAGAAAATTTGTTAGCAACGAAACGTTCGATTAACTTAAGTTTCCGAGATATGCTTTAACGTATTTCGAAATGGCATCGAGAGGGCACGTGAAGAGCACAAAAAGCACGAGGAGGGGATTTTTCGGGGGCCGCTGCTGTAACCAGGGTCTTGATGAATGAATCGGGGCTTCATACCGCTTCGATCGGCGTTACCCACATGGCAGCTGGCTACGCCGCGTTGATTGGTCGCGCATCACGCCGCATTTGTGGATCTTTTGCAAAGCGATCAGCGTATATGCATCTAGGATACCCTAACCAGGACCCCCGTAGATCAGCGTTATTCTCACTCGTGGTACCAAGGTGCGCGTCCCCTCGTCGCGAGCCGCCAGCTATTGCCGCGATTGGTGGACCTCGTGTTGGATGAAGAGATATGTTTATCGCATCTTTTCACAGTTATTTTTATAATATATTACTATCACTATATTGTTTGTTTTGGTTACAATTAATATATAATTGTGTAGAATAAATAAAAAACTGCACATAAATAAAATAGTTAAGATTAATATTCTAATAACTTTACAGTTATTATTCAATTATTGAATTTAATATAATTGCAAAATTATGTAACTTTAATCTTATGCAATAAGATTCTTACTTAGAATAATTATTTTCATTCGCAATTTGCCTTCTTCCAATTTATTGGCGCTCCAGAAATATCTGCTGGAATATATCTTGGTGCAAATTTCTGTGAACGGCGGTTTGAAGATCTGTTTATTTTCTTGTTCTATAGTCACGCGCAATGTGCCCGAAGAAGAGGGGAGCGGGCAGGATTCCCAAGTCTTTTGAGCAGAACTAAGTTCGTAACGCGTGATGACATGCTTACTTACGCCAGTTGACGTCGATGCCTTTACGCTTTTCGGCCACCGACCGGCGGTGGAGAATTTGATTAGGGCAATTATACGGCGCCGATCGGATCTTCACGTGAAATTAGATTGGCCACGTCGGTTATTACGCCAACAAACAGCCTTTTTATCTAACTGCGGCCACTCGAAACGTTCCGTAGCATGCTTGATCTCTATCTCTAAGCTTATGAGCTGATGCTAATTTAATTCGCATTTAAAGCGCAATATCAAGAGTTGCTTAGAATATATCAAATCAATATAGCGATTTCATTCGTGTTTTGACACTCGAGTAATAGACTGAATTTATCGATACACAGGTTGCTAATTTATATTTGTATAAGCATAATTATGTATAAGCATAATTTAAAGGAGGAAGTCAAATGATTAATAGAAGAATTATATCTATGAAAATAAACGAATTTTTTAATTGCAGTTCATTAAATAATGGTGTAAGGAAATAAATGACGCGCATGTAATGCGCGCTTTGTAATATTCTCGTCAATTTAAATTTTATATTATATAATTATGTAAAGATTAAGAATGTGTTCAAGAGATAATAAGTTCAATATATCAAGTATCTATCTATAAAAATATTATAAATACTTAAAAAATATTTTTGATATATAAAATGTAAAATTTTTGATTGTAATTAATATAATCTTTGGACAATATAGACGAAAATAGATATTAACTACTGATTTTCTCCTTATTCTACAATAACATTTAATGTAAGATTTGTTTTTTAAAAAATTACTTTTTCTTTGCTGTCAGCTTTTCAGTAGATTAAGTCGAAATTACTTTCACATGTGAAGTAAGCCCATGTCACCACAGTGACCACAATGTTGACAATTTTAAATTGTATCGAATCTTTTCGAATAGAGATCTAATCTCTTCGAAAATCGATACAAAAAGGGATGGTTAGGATCCCACGCCGAAAAAGGGTTATTATTTCGCGGACTACTGACCCAGAATGTTTAAGCCTTTCTACGTCCACTCCGTGTTTTTACATTCGCGTCAACCTTGGCGATTTCCATCTCGCACGCGAGAAACCTTTCGAATTTTCTGGTCCTTCGCTGCCGCTGTCACCTAAGCGCAGATTATCGAGACTTTAAGACTGTCAAAGATACAATATATTTTGATGGGATTTTATTTTCGGTGCAATCGCGCGCGCGCGCATTCTTATTTCAGACTCCACTCAAGTGAATGTGCCCGCTGACAGTTTACCAAACTTTTAAATGACTTCTTAACTTTCTAGGTGGGCCAAAATGGTGCAAAAATCGGATATGTGTCAAAGACCATCAACTTTCACTTTTGCCTTATAAATGTCTTATTAAAAGTCACAATGGCAGATTATTTTCAAAAGTCTAAAATTAATTTCAAAAATAGAGATACATACATTACACAAAACATAACTAATATAAATTTTATATTTTTCTTAACATAATTATTATTTAACAAGAATTAATTAACATAAATTTTAAAACAGAAAAATATCATTAAAATTAACATAGATAAAATTATTACGATTATATCATAAAACTGGAAAAGAAAGCTGAAAATATATCGCAAACAATATATATATTCACACAATGCAATTAGAAATGTTAAGCATTCAAGAAACGATATATATCGATACACATATATTTGAAGGCGAGAAACCCTCGATAATCCGGAACTCTGAACCTTAAGTTTCATTAAGTTGCCAGTAAATTCGCTACCGGCAGTCCTAGAAGGAAATAATCACGATTTGTAAACGTACTTTAGTCATTCAATGGAAAAAAAAAACCATATAAGTAGTAACAAATCACATATTTTAAGCGATATCAATTAGATATCAATTAGATAGGACAGGAGTAAATTATTACAGAAAGTGCTACCTTTCTTTGTTTGGTATTCTTCTCGCGTCTTTCGGCAGAGAGCATTGTCGACGGGAGACTACGGTGTCAAGATCCAACAATCTGTAACGAAAGCGTGAAGTCTTGCCTCGCAGCGCCGGTCGGTTAAAGACCGAGTCAAAAGAGAGAGCTCCCCTGCCTCCCCCTGTTCCCTGGTCCTGTTTCCTGGTCCGGTACGTACGAATCAGGCGTACAAATATGATTTAACCGTGCAGGAGCCGAGGGTTGAAAAAGCGGTCCGGCCGAGTCACTACGCACTTTTCAGCCCCTGACGAAGACCACCCTGCGTCAACACTCCGCGTGAACTAGATAGAAATTGCGTACGCACACACACACACACACACACACACACACACACATGCGCATGTATAAATCAAGGTGTGTGTAAGTGCGTGCGGGAAAAATCCGTGGAAGCGTCCATAGCTAAATGCTGACACGGTAACATCGCGCGCGCGTTTGTTGCTTTAGTTAGGGTAGTTAAGACGGTCCGTCTGGATTAGTTTCGTTTGGTTATGGCAATGATATAGACGTGGATACGGGAAATTCGACATTCCTCGTTAAGCATTCGCGTGGATCGATCCGGCTTATACGTTAAATACGCTGATCCATCGTTATATGCCTGTTTAAATTATGAAATGGTTACTTTCGACGATAATTTAGCGAAGACATTCGTCTCTTTTGCGACGTAATAAAAATTATTATATCAAGAAAAAAGGAGGATAAAACTATATTATTTTATAAAACAATTCTAATTTATTTGCACGCTTTAATTTTTTTTAAGTCATATAGTCGCGTTCTTGAAACATGTGAAATTTCTAAAATACATAAAAATATAATAAATGTCAAAAATAGAAATCTCTGCTATTTTTCTCTAAATACTATCTATTTGGAAAAATGTCGTTTCATACATTATCCTTATTAAAATAGCATTGCATGTTTTCTGACACATCAATTTTTAACAAGTTGAAAAAACAATTTTGATAACGACTTATTTCGAACTTTCTTTAATTTTTTTTTTTTTTTCCAAAATTGCTATCGCTCTCTTTTCCTAAATTTCGATTCACGCAATTGAATGCATTCTGTATAAACATGTTTGAAGAGATGTAAGTACTAAGCTCAAAGCCAAAGAAAATAATCCGTTTTTCTTGCCGCTAGGAAAAGATTTCCAAATGGTGGCATAAATCTGGCCGTTGGGATGAAAGTTGGCAAATAAACTGTAGTTTAAGATGCCAGGAGCTGCATACGAGCTAACGGGGTTAGTGTCAGCTTGGCGGCTTATCCAGCGGCTAAGACGGGCCTAGGTTTCGAGGTGAGAGAGCAAGAGGACGCATTATCTTACTGGGGGGTCCTTGCACCGAGCCAAGCAAAGACCTCGATGATCTCGTCTCCGTGTTCTCAAGCTATATATATAGCCGCAGATTTTTCGTATAACACCATTTTCCGAAACATCGCGCGCGCGTGTATAATGACATCTCTTTTTCGTCTTGTCAAATATGTCACCTCAATTTTCCTAGCAAATATTTTCCTTGTCGGGGTGTTATTTTAGCAGGTCGATCCTCTCGCCGATCGTAGACACTTCGGAACAAGAGGAAAGTGAATAGGAAAAACAACGATCTCTGCAAAATAGCTACCGCGAAGCGAAGAAGAACCTGAATTCTTTGTATCCGTGTTGTATATTTGCTCCAAGAAATCCACCGAGTCATCTTAAACTCTCGAGAGCTCTCGAGATCGAAGGATGTGTCTCCTCCTTCGAGGAGCGCGAATCTCCCTCGGGTGCTCGCGTGGTTTCGAGATCGCGAAGTTCTATTCCGCGAGTCCCTCGATGGATCTCCTCGATCATCGTCGTTTTTAGTCCATCCACGGGAAATCCCAGAAGAGCGTTGTTCCGATGGGACCATTCTCGAGTCGATCGAATCGGGACCCCGGCTGGATTCGCAACGGACCGGCAGGACCAGCTGCCGGGTCACCGAGAAATCATCGTCGGCGGCGGTGCCTCTCACGGGCTCCCGATCGGGAGGACACGGCGAATAATCGGTAAAAATAGGACGAAGTCGCGAGCGGGCGACACCGGGCCGCGTCCAATCCGTGTTCACGCAGCAAGCGGACTGTGACGAAATCCGAGACTTCGGGACCCCGACGGATTCCGCCGCGCCGGGCGCGGGATCCTTTTTACGTTCACATCCTACGGTATGTGTGGTCAAAGCGATCGACTTGGCTCGTGTACATAAAGGATCAAGAGCCTTCGCGGCGCTGGAAGATGGATGCGCGGAAGCACGAGTCGTCTCTATGCGGGTGGCATGATGGGACATGTAACTTCCTAGGGACTGTAGTTTAACGTTTACAAGGAAAGAAATATAAAATAAGCAGAAACACTAGCAAGTTACTTTTCAAGTCAGTAAAGAACGAAACAAAAGACGAGGTACCTTTATCCGTGGAATAAAATGTTATAATTTAAAATTCAAGGATAGAATATGATTTCTAGAAAAGTATATTAATTAATAGAGTGTTATATGATTGTCGATTAAGAATGAAATATTTCTTTCAGAGGGAGAGAGAGAGATTATAGTTCTTTTCAATAATATAAATAGTTTAGATTTAATTAAGCTTGGTAGTGTTGACAAGCATTTATCGTATTCAATTGATTCTTATTACGACAGAAAATTTCCAAGCGTGAAAATTTCTCCCGAATAAACATATTATTATTATCAATATGCAAAGTATTAATTACAATTATACGTAGCATAGATTTCTCGGCGAATTGTCTCTAATAAAACTTGGCGATCAATATAATCCCGGTCTAGATTCGCCAACATATTACATTATCAAACGCGTAATTAGAAAATTACGGATCTTGCCACAGCGATCGGATCGAATCTCGCCTAATCGATCGAACGTATAATTCGCGTCCGATTTTAATGAGAATTGTGCACGTATCGCTGCATTGCGAAACGCCTCGAACGCTGCCGAGCGCCGCATAAAGCGGTAGATTTAATCGGCGTGATTCGAGTAAAGCGAGAAACGATCGATTACATCGTCGGTCTGCGCTGCCGCGCGGCAAATATCGGATATCGACCGAAACGCACGGTCGAGCACAAAGACGCCGCTCGCCATCGCCATCGCCGCTGGAAAAGGCAGTGAGTAAAGCCGCCAGACGTATTGCACGAGGAGCAGCAAACTCTCCTGATGCCTCCGTCTCAAATCCATACATCCGCTCGTAAAGATTCGCGTAGTTCTCGAAGACTGTGGAAAAATTAAAGAGCGATGAAAATAATTGTCAAAAATTCTTCGAAAAGAACTTCTCTCATCTGTGATTATTATTCTCTAAATTCGTTGTTATATTAATTTCGATAAACAACAGAAAATTAAATTTATATTTAAAATGTCTCAATGTTGCTTCCAAGTCATAAGTATAATTTGTAAGATAGCTATTGTTTATTCGTTATAAATAAAGGACTTCAAGGTTTTTTTTTTATTGTATGATGGATAGTGGTATCGCTCTATATTTTTGCATGAAGTAAATACAGAAGTGTATTGTGCAGAAAACGTAGATCCTTTGGTAGGTCGCTTGAGCGACCTTACTTTAATCCTGCAACATTTACCGTAACGTTTACGTCGCGCTTCGTCGCATCTTCTGCCGTTAGCCGCCTTTCTATTCCTCTGTTGTATCATTCGAATTTCGTGATTACACTGTCGCAATTGAACGGAGATTCATCATGAAAATAAAAATAATATTCCAGTTAACTTCTTCCTTAATAGTTCTATGTAATTTATAGATTCAGTCTTCCTCGGTTAAGATATTACGTTATTAACAACTTCGCGCAGCATTATACTTGTTTAATCGAGAAATCGTTCATTTCATTGATCCAGATAGAAGAATAGAAAAGACTAGATTTTCTTAGTCCAGCTTATTCGAAACTCTAAACAATACTTCCAACTACAAAAAATGATGATTTTTTAAAGTTACGTAATCTGTGAACCCAACGCTGCATTTTTGTGAAATATTGCCATAACCATTTTAATAAAATATGCGCAGGCGTGTTCCTCGCCAGCGATCGAAGGGACGAAACTTATTTCTCCCATCGCCATCCAGTTTGCCCAACAGCTTTGCGGTGCAACTCTCATCAACTTCCAACTCCCCGACATATTCATCGCTTCCGAGACTCATCGAAGGACCCAGACGAAGCGGCGGCTCCTCGTTTCCGTCGACAGCTAAGCGATCCTCGATCGTGGCCGCTTTCGCACAACTCATCCTTAACGTGTTCCTCTCCGAGACATTAAAGTCACGAATGGACACGGGGAACGGCTAAGCAGACTGCACCGCGTCGTCGTCTCGACTTTCTCTCGGATCTCGAGCTATCTCAAAGGTTGCAGAAGGAGAAGGAGTGGCAGGAGGAAGACGACCGAGGAAGAGAAGAAGAAACTTCTCGGCGAGCCCTCGAGGCCTCGCAATTTTTCAGTGGGATTTATTAGAGCATCATTCTAAGGCTTTACGACCACCTGGTCGAGCTGGCTGTCTTCCTTGGCCCTGGCACTACCACCTCTCGTTCCATTCCGTCCCGCTCGACACTCTCGTTCGAACCCGACAAACGCGAGAGAAGACGAGAAAGAATTGCGCGGGAGAGACGAGCAAGACTCGCTCGGCTCGTCTCATCTCGTCTCGTCTCGTCTCGTCTCGTCTCGTCTCATCCCGCCTCAACGCGGGAAGGGCAGCTCCAGCTAATTATTTTATTCTCACGCCGGGCCCGTCAGACTGCGCGTGCCTTTCATTAGACTTCCTCCATCCCCGCCTTGCCACATCCTCAGGGCATCGATCGTTTAGTGGATTATTTCGTTTCGGTACACGCGACATGCACTGTTGGAGCTGGATCTCGTTCTGAAATAGAAAATTTCAAATAAAATATAACAATGTTCGCTTTTGGATAAAATATAATCATATTCGATTTAGAAGAAAATCTCTGCGCAAAAAAAGGAAGCTTAAAATTATTTTTTCGAAAAAGTGACTCGCTATCTCTGTAGCTGACAATGAATCAAATGACTGTTTGTATGCAACAATAACAGTAATAATTGTTTGTAAGAAGAAAATAATATTTATTCACATATGCAGAAATTGATGATGTGTAAAATATACATGTAATTAATATATATCTCTTATCAATCCATGTAATAATAAATATGCATAGTAATATTCTTCTACTACTCGCCTGGAATTCACTTTCTAATCAAGACGGGAACTAAAAGAGCATTTCAGATATGTGAAAGATTATAGTATTCTATCACTTACCGCGATATCATGTTGTCTTCGATTTCACATCGCCATTCTCGAAGTCAATACCTCTCGGCTTATCTCGCACATGTCGCTGCCGGAAGATTAAAATCCGTCAATTAATTCCTTATCGACGTTTTACGGACGTGGAACACGAGACTGATGGCCCCCGCGAGGGCACGGGCGACTGCCGGGGAGGGCTGCTTTATTATCGCACGTCGGGGGGGAAATGAACGCGCGCTCTCAAGTAACAGCGAGACGCGATATTGCTCGCACGTCTCCGGATTTGAGAATGGTCCGTCGCGCTTGCCGCGAGTTATTTAAATAAAGCCCTTTGTCGGGCCGGGCCGAGCCCATTACCGAAGTACCTTTATAGCCACGCGTGTATGCCGATATGCCGTATTACCGTTTCCCTTTCTTGTTCCTTTTGCGGCTTTCCTCCCTTCCTCGACGACCGAGCGGACGCGTGCAGGAGCGCGCGAAACTTAGCACCCACTTATATTTCGGAGAGACGCTCTTGAAAAGCTTGAAAATATAAATTTTAAGACATATAAGTACTTTTAAAATGATAGAAATATTAAACAAAAATTGCATCTTTCTACATTATTAAATTTCAATTTCACTTAAAATGGAAAAAAATGTGCTTTTTGCGGGAATATATTTGAAAATAATCAACGTATCGGACGGTTGAAGAGATTACCTTTAAGATAATAAATGTTATGGAGATGCCAAGCACGCGGGTGGTTTGCGGAATAAGATGGGGGGGATCGTTCCCTCGCAATCACAAAATATGCAGGATGTCAAGGGTCATCGCGTATTTCACCGTGCGTAAGTTACGCGCGAGACCGAATGCCCATTGCGTATTACGGATTTACGCGAGAAACGTTGCTACCGCGCTGGTGGAGTTTCAAGTCGACCTCCTGGACTGGCGCCACATCAGTCTATTCGCGTAATTGCGAAAGCTTCATAAAGTACTCTTGTTTTTGCCGCATTTCATGCTGTAAATATTCTTATGCGAGCCCTCTAGGGCTGCGCATAAAGCGCACGGAAATTCTCCAAAGACTCGGAGACTTTGTTGCTCAAATCTGAAATTTCACCGACTACGTTGCAAAATAGGATTAAATGAAAGTGATTTGTATAATCATATTAATATTTAAAAAAAAAAATCGGTAACCAATTTTTTAAAATAAACTATCGCAAGCGCAGAAAATGCTAAACTTTTAAGCATTTTAACATTAATGTATACTTTATTAAAAAAAGTCGCAGGTATTCTTCTAATCACAAAAGTAAAGTAGCAAAATTCGGAAGTTTAATATCTAAATTACAGTACATTGACAAATGACACGGCTTTTACTCTAGAAATCCCAGAGGAATCTTGAAAAAATCCCGAGATATATACTCTGCGTTGACTCTCTCACGAAGGATAGAGAATTCTCCCAGATGGTCGGAGTCGAGGGATCTATCGATCACGCGTCTAGCCGCAGTCAATACCTCGAATATCGTGGGTGTTCCTTGCACGTCGGAAAGTCGACGGGAAGGAAAAGAGGCGAAAAAGAGGGAGGCGTAGACGGAGGCGAGAGAAACGTCCTATGCATGTGGGGGGGGGCCTGTTCGTGGCTCTGCTTGCAAACTATGCATCTCAAAAATGTCGGGGCAGTGAGTGCGGCTATGAACATAATTCAGCTCGTTATACGCGAACGCACCTCTCTCTCTTTCTTTCTCTTTCTCTCTCTGTCTGTCTGTCTCTCGGCTGGCCTCACGAGCCGTGAACCTTATGGGTCCCCATGGACCGTGTGGCCTATGCGAGGCGAGGTCAGGGAGGCCCTCTGTTCCAATTTTGTGCCCAATAAGACTAATTCTCTCAAAGGTGCCGCGTCTCGGATCCAGCCGCCTCTACGGGGCGAGAACTTATCGCCAAATTTTACGTAAATTATGTGACGTCGCATTATACCGTGCGGCAATTTCTGCCGTAAAAATCGCGTTTTCAAGACGTTCCTCGTCATCTAACAGTGCTAAACCGAGCCAGACTACCAATTATAGAGTTTTGGCAAAAAAAATTAATAAATTCGCGTCTGCGAATTTGCTTATATTAAAATAACAATGTCAAAAATAATCCAATATATCGCTAACATAATTAATATAATTAATAATTTATATCTGGCTCCAGTAAATATGATCGAGAGAGTTATCAAGCAAAGCACTTTCCAAAACTCCGCGTCTAATTGTCTAAGAAAATTGAAATTATCTCTTCGAAACAATTTTTCACAGTGAACTCTTCTCCTATCAAACGTTTATCGAGCATATCCAAGCTCGTGGTTGCGCGCTCTTGGACACCTCAGAGAACCGTGCGGGTCCTTACCAATAATTTACCCCGTCGTAGATAATGCGTCAACCACAGCAAACAGTGGATTCTGCATAAATTCTGGCCGCTCGCGGAAGGCATTTAAAAAAGCATCTCTTTCTTCCGCAGCGTTAAATACCGGGTGGTCGTTTGACGGCAATGGCCCAGTTCTAAAGTTATGCAAAGGACGCATTCATTCGTTCAATAAGGTGATCAGGAAGATATTTGGGGCATTTGGTAGTCTAACGAGGTTGGGTCGCGGTTAAAGAAAGACACGGGGCCCGGACTAAAACCACAGTTTTCGTGGACGTCTATTCAGCCGGTATCCCCTCACGTAAGAGAGACACGAGAGACACTCGCACTTTCCCTGATGTTAAACACCACACAATGTGCATAATTAAAACGTTTTTCTTCTAGTCATAGTGTACGCGAGAAGGACCGTAATTTATTTACACTGTGCCATAAATGTATATCCTCTGAAACACGCGCGAGTTTTCGTTCTCTCTATGTCTATTGTAAAAATTGTTTTAAGTGGAACGACAAAAGAGAATAAAGTAAAGTATGTAGAATATACGAGCAAAAAAAATAGCGAATATATAATAAATAAAAAATAACTAATAAATAAAAAAACTTCAAAAATATAAATATATATGATTAGAAAAATACACAGAGAGAAAGTAAAGCTTAAATATTTTTATAAACAGCGTATTGCGATGCCTATCGAAATATGTCTAATCCTTCACATCTTACGTCACGACCTCTCGTATAAACTCGATGAAATAATCGTCGAATTATTCAGGGGATGAATATTCATTTTTACCTTCCGCGCCGACACCTCTCATAGAAACTTCAAATGCCTAATAAGATTCCAATTCAATTACTGGAAAGAAATGACTCGAGGTCATCGATCGTTCACCCACGAATTCGAGCATAGAATGCAAAACAATTTCGGGCGTCCCTTTGATGGGGCCCGGGCCCCTTTTTTCCGCCGTGCTCCGACACGTTCCGTCGATCCCGTCGTGCACGAATTTCTATTAAAAGCGGCAATTAGTCTAAGTCCCGATAAATCTTGATGAGTGATACGCCGACATCAGTCTCGTTGTCAAAGACGCCTGCGGCGCGGCCTGCACCGATTACCAATACATACACGCGTGCACACGCATACACGCAGATATATTATACGTGTGGGGACGAGAGAGCGCGATGAACGAATTTCTTCGAACTTTTCCAGTGCCAGACCGCGGCCCGTTGTTATGTTAAACTAGATGAGAAAGCCATGGGTACCAACGACGCGCAGTGGAATTTTTAATGCGGCCGTTTAGTGTGGGCACTGCCCTCGGAAATCGAGAACTGCAGCGAGAACGACGCCGCGAGGTGCTCCTAAATGCTCCGGCCTCTTTCCTCTCCTGCTGGCCGCTTCCTCTTCATCTTCCTGTCTTCTCTTCTTTTTTCTATTTTTTTTTCTTTTTTTTTTCTTTGTTATTTCGAGCCCTGACTGCCTTTCCCTCGGCTGCCTCTCGCGTCGGGAGAAGTATCGGCTTACGTGAGACCATGCTTTGTGATTACGCAGCTATATACAGGTGTTTCGCGCGACGATGTCTAATCGCGCGCGCGGAAGCGGAATCGTTTTATTTCACGGTTTAACTGCCAAGTGGTTTTAACCGCGCGATCGGTGTGAACAGCCACTATATTCACAGAACATTCCTTATCCGCGGGTAAGTCGCGCTTTCTCTCCTGCGCCGAGAGTGTGTGTATGTGTGTGTGTGTGTGTGTGTGGAGCGCAAAAACAAATTACAGCGCAGAGGATAAAAATGTCAATGCAGCATCTGTTGTAATAGCAACTCTTGATCAAACTTATGTGCGTTTATGAAAAACGCACGGTTCTCTCTGACCATCTACTTGTGATTCTATAATACTTGTATACCCCGTACTTTGTACAGTGTATATAAATTCTGTTGGAGTTGTAACAATAATATTTAAGGATATGCGTGCACATAGTGTCACTGTCTGCCATGGGAGCACGAGAGGGAGGACGAAATTGCCCTTTTTTCTTTTTGACCTGTATTTTATGGCTCTTATTCCGAAACTATGAGATTGCAGATGACACATAGACAGTCCGAGCTAAGCTGTCAACGACAGAGAATATCCCAAAAGACGAGCTATACTTGTACTTCGTGTATTATATATCTAGTCTTTATTACTAGTAACGTGATAATCTACTGCGCACATCTCTTTGCATTAAATAAGAGTTATCATATAAAATTATTCTTCCTATTTTTAATTCATAACAAATTCCATTTCTGCGAGTTTTATTAAGCTTGCAATTAGAAGTTTAAATTTTCCACAGATGTTAAACTCGTACATATATGTATAATGCATAAAAAATTAAAAACTGAAGATTTCTAATTAAAATGTAAGAAGTAAACAGTTTGCGCATACATATATGCCTTTACGTGTATGAAACTCAATTTCTGCGAGCTTAGATTCGACAATGAAGAGCTTAAAACATTTTAGTGTTTCCCGTGAAATGGCCGAAACATACTGGATTATCCTACCGATCAGTGATAGAAAAGGGATGAAAAACGAACTTCTGTTACAGCGACAAATTCAGTTTAGACAAGACATCGATTGCGAGAAAACCATCCTTTCAAAGCCACAGGGCTAAATTTTCATCCTCACGAGAAATCGGCTAATCAATTTCTTCCGCATTATAGCGTTGCCACCCGACCTCCCTTCACCTACGATCCTTTTCGTCCTTGCAACCTTGTCGAGAGGACCAATCGAGCCGATACCTTTTCCCGCGGGGACCACTGCTGATCCAGAGCTCAACGGCACTCGACTGCACTTCACGCACGATTTACCAGTTCCTAGACAAAGCACGAAAAAATGCCGACATGGAAATATTGAGATCGGATTTGTCTACGCTCGCCCGAAAAGCGTACGGAACGAACCCGACTTTGCAACACTTCTTTCTTCGCGATGTCACGCTCTTTTTTGACGGTTAATTGTGATATAAAACGTATATTTTTGGGAACCCCCGTCGATAGCGCACGTTCAATTGGATGTTTGTCAAAATCGTTGTTAAGTGGCAGGGTAAATTGATGGATGAAACGGTGTATTACGGTGGTAAAAGCTAAAAGCAGAACTGTCTTAACTCTGTGTTGTGAAATTGCACGGACATGATCTATCTGAAAACTCCGATAAGTTTTCTTTTATTTCCGAAATGTCTTGCTAAACAGTTGAGTGGATGTAGAGCATATAATACCAATAATTTCTAATATTTCAAAATATAATTGTTTCTTGAAAAAAAAAATATATGTATGTGTATGTGTGTGCGTGTGTGTATATTGCTGTTACAAATGTAGGCATTACAACTTTTAATTTTACAAAACGTATATAAATTTATAATGCCGTACAGAATATTGAGTCAGTAGTATAAAGAAGTATAAAGAAAACATTTTTTATTATAATAAATTGACTTTTTTCTAGGATAGTGCAAAAACACAATTATATTGTGATTACACATATGCTTCTTCGTACTGATTTTTTTTATCTTGAAATCTTGTATATTTTTTCAATATATTCTATATATTATAATATAAATTATGTTGTTACTTTGTGTATTGTAACAATATAGCGATCAATTAAATTTTCATTAAAAAGAAGAAAATTTCTTCGCAAATTCGCTTCTAGCTCAAAATTGACTTCTAGGAATCGTAGGTTATTTAAAATGATTCTGCCAAATTACGTTTTGCTAATCAATCGTAAATCTTTGACCTGCTCTTCGACCGACGAAACGTGACGCACAATATTTGTAGCGTCTACGGCGGGTCCTTTTTTCCGTGACTTTTTGTTCTTCAGTTCGTCGCAGTGGAAAAAATATCCCTCGCAAAAGGAAGCGCTTGGTATCTCTGTGAATTCCACAGGACCCCCCCGGTGTTCTCACAAGCCTCGACTTACCGGAATTTTGCTACCGTGCGGAAAGATTTACAGAAGTAAAGGAGCCTGTTCTTAGAAAAAATTTACACTAAGCCCATCATACGTTCATTATAGTTTTATTCTCCGACAGTGATGACCATAAATACTCTGACGCTTTGAACACGACGGCGATGAATGTTTTCGAGGTCTAATAGGAAATACCGTCGCAAATTATTTGTGACAGACTATCGGTAAACCAAAAAAGATCTCTTATTGTCCAG
Organism: Lasius fuliginosus; assembly: GCA_949152495.1. Lineage (NCBI taxonomy): Eukaryota > Metazoa > Arthropoda > Insecta > Hymenoptera > Formicidae > Lasius > Lasius fuliginosus. The sequence continues at coordinate 10,885,719 of OX424446.1, read as the reverse complement.
GAACAATTGTCGAGTAATACTCCCTAAGTCTTACGTGCTAATAGGTTTGTATCCATTTATTGCTTTCTCGTCTTGCCATAATTCATCCCTCACTGAGGGTGCATCCTGGTTGTTATGAGAGATGATGAGCGCTCGTTACTCATAACGTCCGCACCGCACATTTGCAATTATTAGAGACTTTTATACAATTTTTATATTAAAGTTTATTCGAAAATTAAACATATTTAAAGAAACATATCATGAAATAAATCGTAGGAGAAAATGAGAAAATGCAAAAAACTTTCTAGAGAATACAAAAATAATTGTAAAGGTAACTTGGCATTCGTCCTGTTATTTGGTCCATTATCTCAAAGATATTGCTTGTATTATTTTTCATTAATCTGAGAATATTCACATTACTCCACTATACTTACATAGGATTGAAACTCGCGTCGAAGGCGCGACGCGCTTCACCCAAAATTGACTTTACGGTCAGTAATCACTTGGCTTGCCATACTACCATCGCTAGTAGCATACACGTATCAGTAGAGTAGCGATACATGCGATGCAATCCTCCGAGATGATATACAGGGAAACACGTTTCATGGGCGGCCTCATGGACAGAGCCGCCCATTGTAAGGTATTCGTTTGCCAACCAACGTGGCAGGGCGTATCCAACAGTGGGACCTCGTTGGTATCATGAGTCCCAGCAAAAGACCAGCAAGAGGGCCCCCTTCTACCCTCCGCTTCGTAGTCCGGGAGAGAGCCCCCCTCGGTGCTCTCTCTCGAGGGAGAGACACACGAGACACCCGGTACCCCACAGCTGACACGTTATTGCCGCAGTACCCCTCGCAACGAAAGCAACGTGTGCTTGTCGATTCGTTTTCTTGTTTCCTGATTCAGGAACGTGTGCGATCGCGACGTCGCCCCCGTCTTCGAGCATCGTCGAACCGTGACAGTTTCGCGTCGACACCGTTTTAACCCCCTGTAAAACGAAGGCCGCGTTTTATTTCTTTCTTTCGCCTCTTAGCCTTCTCTCTCTCTCTCTCTCTCTCTCTCTCTCTCTCTTTCCTTTTGTTTTTTTTTATTTCCTCTCTTCATCCTTCTTGCGCGATCCTACTCGACCTCTACGTCTACCTGGAACTACGTCTACCTGGGTCTACGCGCGACCACTTCTCCCTCCGAACCTGGATGCTACACAAAGAGTCATTTTCTTTTGAGGCGAGTGGCGAGTGTAAAAGACGCGCGCTTCTCGACGTAAAAGTGGCAAGAGTGGAGTTCCCGGTCAGTGTGTGTCAGTGTCAAATAAGGCAGCAAAAATCGCGGTCGACGGCATGGATGTCACCAGCGGAATGAGACCCATCTTCGGCGGATATCCGTTTCAAGGTTGGTTTGTGTCTCACACGGTCGAAATTAATCTGCGCGAATGATCTCTGAACGAACAATCTCGAACTGAAACAGAAAACAAAACTAGATCAGTAGAATGACAGTTGAACATAATCACCGTATTACATTTAATGTTCTTTTTCGTTTTTATACAAAACTTTATCAAAAGATAGAAGAGACAGAAATTTGTAAAAATGTTAAATCTTTTATTGCTGTGACAGATTTAGGACAACAAAGAGAAGCGAATGTTTTTAAAAGGTTAAAGCAGGAATATTACTACGTGCATAAATTATCAATTTTTTAAAATAAATTAATTAAACACATTACGGCAAATTATAATTATGCCGCTCAAATACAATTCGAAATTATTACAATGCTTAAATATTCTAATGGGAATAGTTTTGCGATTTGCATTTCTTAATAGCGATTCTCAGATCTTATCTGCGACGATGTGTGCATGATAATAACAGTGCGAATAAAAGGGTGAATTTGCGGCGAGTTACACTGATGTTAATCGTCGCATTTGAAAATCCCATTACTGCGATTAAATAATTTACGCAACACTGGCGTCGGTAACAATGTGGTCGCTTAATCGTCATGTACTCGGTTATTAAGATAATTAAATTCAGTCACGATCGCCATTAACACACATTCGATCGATTGCATCGCCGTGTGATTTTGATAAATCAATCCTGTCCAAAGCGAACGACCCCGTCATAAATTAAATGGTAACGCGCGTTCGCTGTGTCTGGCCATATATTAAACATTCCCCTTCGCTGCGTTTTAATTGATATTCATCTTTAATACGAGATCCCTTCGAAATTGAGTAAGACAAATCTACATTTGATATTATCGTACTCTGTATTGGATATGGATATTTATCAATAAGCGTGACATAATTTTCTCTTGTGTAGAACGTGAGCATGTCGGTGTGTGTGTGTGTGTGTGTGTGTGTGTGTGTGTATGTGGAACGTAATACATACACTAAACAGTTGATCAACCAGTTCATTAAAACTCAATAGACTATACATACAGAATGTATATATAGTCTTTATGATTAATACTTTATGATTAATATCTGTTTAAGATCTATATACTAATCAATTGCAATATAATTAGATAAATGAAAGGAAATTATACCAGCCGCTTAATTTGGAAAAAAATTGTTATTTTAAAAATTAGCCAAAGGAAATGCGTGTCGAAACTTACAATATGCATTACAAGATTATTGATTGAATAGAGATAATTTAATAGAAATAAATGAAAAGAAAATATATATAAAAAAAGATATATTAATTTTTAAGTTTTTCAAATAATATTCTTATAGTCATGTGCGTACATTTATTAGAATACCCAACAGAAAAACTTTCAATTAACATGGTACACATTTCTGACGCGCGCACCGCAGGACGCACGAGAGGCAAGAGTCTAAAACGAATGTCCCGACAAACAGGCCGTTTACGTCAGCGTGACGAAAGTGACGATGATTACTATTTCGCTATGTGCCCAGTCAAAAACTAATTTGGATTCTCGAAAAGGATCCGACGACAATGAGACATTCCGTCGTACCGAGGCACGCGGCCAAACGATTATTATAATTTCCCGTCTCCGTTGTGTGTACTCGGAGCGTCCGTAATGCGTAAACATAGTAATTACGCGTGCAGCACCGCGTGCGCACTTACCCGGGGCCTGATGATACGGGAGCTAATGTCACGTACGGAAGGGTGGCTAATTTGACTAACGATCCGACTCTATACTCGTTAGTGCTGGAAACGGCCTGGTGCACGCCTCCTCGCGCGCATAACTTCTTCAATTTTACGGCTGTTAGCCGTGTTTTTGGTATCCTCTTCTTGTGCGCGCCGTCCTGTTATCTGATTTCATGTTTGCGCCCCAGTCCGATTCCGCTGCTAATTTCAAGCTCAATCACCACAATTGCGCTCACAAGATCTTTCTCGAAACCGCTTTTTCCCTCCCCTGTTCGCCACCTTCATCGCGTTTTTCCAACAAAACCGAGTTATGATATTATTCGTAATTATTTTTGTAATTTTTATAAAAAAATAAACATTTGTTATCGTTTGATATCTACAACGTAGAAAATTGGGTATAATTTTAATGACCGATACGTTTTAAGAAAGAATTTTCTTAATCTTGTGTGATTCCTAAGTAAAGTTATATATGAGAATATGTGCTTTGAAATATTTCAGATTGTGATGTATCTTAAATTAATTTAAGCTAAGAAATGTATTCGTTTTTATATTTTGCTATTAATAATAATCACGACTCTAAGTGATCGTTAGATTCTACTAATGTTTCGATTATTTTTTGCAGGACAAGGTCGAATGAATCAGTTAGGAGGGGTCTTCATCAATGGGCGACCTCTCCCGAATCATATCCGTCTGAAAATCGTAGAAATGGCCGCCGCAGGAGTTCGTCCTTGCGTGATCTCCAGGCAACTCCGCGTCTCACACGGTTGTGTCTCGAAGATCCTGAATCGATATCAGGAAACTGGATCCATTCGTCCGGGCGTGATCGGTGGTAGCAAACCGCGAGTGGCCACGCCGGAAGTCGAGGCGAGGATCGAGGAATTAAAGAGAGACAATCCCGGAATATTCTCTTGGGAGATCAGAGACAAACTTACGAAGGTAACAAAATTATTTGAATATTATATTTTTTAATGATTCAAATAAAATCAAAAAGAAAACAATGCGTTCTAAAAGTCTTGAATTAAAGAAACAACAAAACGTAGAAATGCAGTAATATTTTAATAATAATTGTCACACGATTTGATAACTGTATATATAAATCACGTGACAGCAAAAAGGATAAAATTTTCAATATAAATTGAGAAACTATAATAATTAAAAAAATATATAGAATTTTAAATATAAAAAAAATAAGATAAAATAAATAAAACTGTAATGGTACCAAGAGTGCAATTAAAATTTATTACAAAGAAAGTACAAAAAATTTGCGAGCCGTGTAAAGGTATACGAAATATTCTTGACACTTGCATCGAATTGCTTTAATGAACTGCGATTCATTATTTCGATCATGCGGGCATTTTTCCATCCGCGAAAATCCCGCGAGCCATTGCTCGATCCTTCAATCGGACGCGAATATTTTCTACGCGGTTACTCTCATGTGTGTCTCTATCTCTCTCGGGAATCATACTCAATGGGGCTTTTTAATCTTGTGCACGAGGCGTGCACGAGGCGAACGGCGGGGTACGTGAGTGGCTCCAGGCAACTCGCGTGTCCTTTAATACATTACTGACCGCCGTCTACACCCACGCATCATTGGCGTAACACCTTCGCATCTTGATTTTCGAGTATGCACGCACACACACACACACACACACACACACACACACACACACACATAAATAAACTTTTCCGTGAATAATTTCTTCCGCATTGCCTCCAATCCCGACATATCCCCTGATCGGTAAAAAAATTTTCGGTAAAAAAAACAGCATCATAGTACACGTACGGAGGAAGATATTGCCGCAAGGAGCGAAGATTAATTACCCAAGTGACGTCGGCGCTAAATTTAACAAAATATTTAATTACGAGTCTTATCATCGACGTAAGTGTTGATGAATTATGGATATGAGAATAATAAGAAATGGGTGTCATCGATACTCATCAGCAAATTAAATTAGATAGGAGTAATTTTTTTTAAGTGTCTTCCAATCTTAATCAGTGCTTTTCCAAAGTATATGCGAAAAGGATAATTAATTCACATCCAAGCTCGTACTGTTTTTATTTGCGATCACGTGGACCATCGACGCGGTAGCACTCCTCTCTCAAGGCAACAAAAGTCAGTTAAGTATCGGATCCCGGGATCTGGAATATCTCTACGTGTCTCCGCGATAAGATCGACGGCGGTTCTCAAATCGAAACCGTGCGAAATTCCAACGGAGGGAGAGTTTTGCCTTCCTTCGATGCTGGACCGCCTCCCTTGCCGAGGGCGATCTCTTCGATAGAGAGATAAATCTCGCTCGAAAGAAACATCATGCGCATCGGCCGCGAGAGCGACAATAAGGAGAAAACGTATCAATCGAGGAGAGAGAACGAATGCGTGCAAAAATACAGGCGGGAGAGATTATGAAAGAACCAGCGAGAAACAGAAAGAAAAAGAACGAAAGTGAGTGTAGAAGAAAGCAAGACTCGAGTAAAAGAATCGCGAGAGTGTACGAAGAAATAAAAGTAACGGCGCGAGAGAGAGTGGAAGAATGTTCGTAAAGGAGAACGGAAGGGAAGCATCCAGAATATAAAGGAGACATATAGGAGAGAGAAATTAGACGAGTGCGAGAGAACGAACGAGTGGAGAGAAGAGAGAGTCGGGGAACGAGGAAAAGCGAGCGAAAGAGAGAGACGATGAACGAAAGAGGCTGCGATTGAAGAGCGAAAGAGGACCGCCGAAAACACCCGTTCAAAGAAAGAGAGTGGGCGACTTCTGAAGCGAGAGGGGAGGACGATGAGAGAGCCGTCGTGGAGAAGGACGAGAAACGGTTTCGAGAACACGTACGCCGCTGCAGTCGTGGAGGCAGGCTGGTTGTGGACGGCATTAATACGGCATTTAATGTTGGAAGGAGGCGTTCCTGGACCCCGAGGCCCGCAAGGCGTCTCTCTCTCTCCTCGTCGCTCCTGCGATCCAGCCGCCTCGTCAGGGTCCACGTTCGTCTTTCTCTTTCCTGTCATCGCCCCGGACCCGACGCCTCGGCCACCACCGACAGAAGGATCGTTATTGTTTCTGAGATCGGCGATCCAGCAGATAGCGATCGACACCGACGACCCCCTTTTCCTTTTTTTTTTTTTTCTCCATTACCCTGCCTCGTTCCTTCTCTCTTTCTCTAAAGCCGCCGCTCTCCTTCGCGCTTCCACTCCGCTCTCTTCCTCCTTTTAAATCTTCGGCAAAGGCAAAAGGCAGTTCCTTCACCTTGGCTCGCGGGATAATGCTCACTCGATCTTACATCTCTCGCTTTCTTTATTTATCTCGTTCTCTTTAGCGAATCGCCCGTTTGGCACGCACTTGATCGCCGCCGTGTCGCGATCGCGCCGCTGATAACGCCAATCGATATCGGCGCGTGCGTACGTGCGGAGATTTTTCGCGGTTTTACGAGACGATGGATCGATAGGTGTGGCGACGGATGGCGAAACTTTTTTGATATTTGATATATACGAAATTACGAGATATGTGAAGAAATCTTCAAACATTATAATGAACTTACGATCCGCGTTGCATCTAACATCTCGTCCAATCTGTTATGTCGGTTAAATGGACTTGACTTGAGTAATCTTGTGATCTTGATCATGGTATTATATATGAGCCTATTATTTCAAAGATTGATGTGTAAATCGAATTTTGAAACATTTTAAATCTCAATGAAACGCGAGTTGAACTCTTTCTTCCTTGCTTCAAATTGGACTTATATATTAATTTCATAATAAGTAATTTATATATGTATATACTAACATATATTTTTTATTTATAACGAAAAAAGTCATGTGAAAAGCATGAATCGTACTACAGACACCAGACACTTAGTCCTTGACCGCTATTATACTCCCGTATGGCATACTGCGGTATTAGGATAGCTCATCTTGCGGTGACCATTCATCATTAACCTCGTTGAAATCGTTGAAACTGTAATTATTATGAAGAAGTTAATGGTCCAACGATTACCCTCTGTGATCTGTTGCAAAGCTTTCGTTCCTCGTAACGGTCACTTGTGAGTACACTACAAGAATCCCGAAACTGTTGCAATTAAGGAAGAATCGTCTTTCACACAATCAGAATAACGGATTCGCGGTCATTATTTATATTGAATCGTGAATTCCTCTTTCTTGGGATGCAATAATGAAAAACTGATTAACGATCGCGCAGACATTCATCTATTCATAAAACTTCCATATTATCTCATACATGAGATTATTGTATATCTTGAAGATGACAAATTTTCGTCGTTTAAACAGTAATTCTGTTTAGATTTCATAATTAATTTATTTCGCACTGATATAATTACAGAGCAGAATTTTTTATTTTACGTATACAACAAGAAATGTTATCAAAAAAATTGCGACTGTTTAAGAAAAAAATAAATCTCTCATTTATAACAAATTTCTCTCTCCAAAATAATTGAATTTATTCTATTAAATTAATTTTATTTATGATAAAAAAACGGAATTTACATCTCGAATGACCGATTCACTCGTCGGAAATTCAGCATCATCGTCGTTCACATTATCTGCACTAACCGCGCAATAAAATCTGATTCGCGTCGTTGAAAGATTGCTTTCGATTTTCACGATTATTTGCAGGTTTCGTTGTCGAGTGTCGAGCAACCTGGATTCGCGAAAGTATCCTGTTGTGGTGAACGCGCGTGTAACGGTTCCGGCGTACAATGTATAATAACGTTGAATCTCTCTGGACAGCGCAAATGTATATGCCGACATGAAAATAATCGCACCAAATTGTAGTGCAGTAGTCTCTGCAGTTGCAAATGCCACACGCGGGTCGATGGTATATACGTAATTCAACGATCAATCAATTCGCATTTCCCGGTATCTAGGAACGAAGAGGCGAACGCTCGATCGAGACGGAAATGTGCGAAACTTTGCGTAAACCTAGCAATCACTATCTGGGAAATTGTGAATATATTTATGCGACTTGAATTAATACGAAAACAGAAGATGAAAACGATAGAGGCGAATGCAATAGAGAACCATCTTTTAGCATTATTTAGCATTATCGTAATATAAATTACATTCTTGGCTGAAGAAATTTTTGGAAAAAATCTTTGGTTCCACTGACGCGTTGAATAATATTTTTTTTAAAATTATTTTAATTCTACTTGTCTCTAAAAAACAATTAAGGTTGAATTTAACTCGCACTGATACCACTGGTTTTAAATTACATTACATGCCAGTTCGTCGATTTTAATGAATCTGGTTTGCATATAGGAAGGTTTCTCGGATCCGCCAAGCGTCAGTTCTATCAGCAGACTTCTTCGAGGTGGACGACCAGGGGATGACGGAAAGAAGGATTACACCATCAATGGCATATTAGGTGGCGGTAAGTCTAAATTTTTCCCACATCCTCAGTCTTGCTAAGAATACACGTATCACGATTTATATGACTTTCTGCAGGATAAATTCTGAACGCTAAATCGATATGAGTTCTCATCCGATTTGAATATCTCTTCGTTCGATCGTTACCGCGAAAATAAAACGAGCAAACGCCCGAAAGCCGCGGTAAAGTTCTCACACATCGGACAGTCGAAGGGTTAATTACCCTTTTAGGCTGTCAGCAGCGAGAAAGAAGTCAAGCCCAATAGCAAAGCGCGCCGGCGCACGATATCGCGCGCGAGAAATATATGGAACGCAGGAGAAAAAAAAAAAAAGGGAGAGAGAGAGAGCGAGAGAGAATCGCGCGCGCGATTCATCGTCTCGAGGGGCATCAAGAGCTTTTAACCTCCGCCAGGCCTGTGGACCTCCGTTTGACGTACGCGGGCGTATATAGCGGGGCCTTAAGCGCCTCCGTTCGCCTTCGTTGTTAGAGACCGAAGTTAGTCCGAGCGAGCCCGGTATCGGGGACCGGCAGGATTTAATCTCTGGTGGGCGTGAGCGGGATTAGCTAGGTTGCCCACATATCCGACAAACGGATTACAGAAGTGTCAATATCTTACAGAGGACGCGGGATATTTATCCCGCTTCTTTTCATACCCGTCTCGCCGTCTTCCTCCTTCCGAGATTTCCGAGATGGTTTCGCATAAGATGCGTCCCGCATTGATTATTCGACGCGGCAACCCTCCATAATATTTCTGGATTCAAGGTGTACAAGAAATCGTACAACTTTTCTCAAATATAGATTCTTTGGATAACTAATTAATTCTGTACATGTCATATGATTTTCTTATCATAATTTCTTGTTCTTGGATTTTATATATAATAGGAGGTTTATTCTGCATTATCAAATTGTGTCCTACGCGAGCAATATAAAGAATTAATTATTATTCAAAGCATTAGGAAAAAAATATAAATCTTGAAATTTTTAAAATCTAATATCAATACAAATCTTGAAATTTTAAGATCTAATATTAATAATATAATAAATGAAAGATTTAATTGTCCCTTTATGAATACTATAATCACAATAATTCATAAATAATTTTATATTACATATAATTCTAATTACACGAATATACCTGTCACATTGATTTTTCTCGATCCAGATATCCACGTCACTTTGATAAAATAACTCGATTCTTAAGCCAGGTTATTTGTAGGCATATACGATCAGTCAGTTGTTATGAGCGCGAAGCGGGAATCTGTTTTAGTGATTGATACAGGTAGACACGGAGGAATTAGCGGTACAGGTGTCCTAAAGTCTTAAAAAGTCAAGCCGGCGAGGACGCTGCCGGGGTCGAGAAAAGATCCTTCGATCGCGGACCATCGAGAATGTGAGGAAAGAGTCGAGAGCCAAGAGGCAAGAGCGGGCTTCAAGGCCCAAAGGCCCCACGAAGGTCCCGCGGAGATCAAACGGACCGCCTGCCACACGTCGACAGTGGTGCTCATTCCCGGCTCCCCGCCGTTCCCGTACGATTCCTCTTTTAATTAATCTAATCGAGAACGAATTGGTTTTATGCCGTATGCATGCGAGTGATCGTGATATTTAGCACGGAGGACATTTTACGAACAATTCGAACAGGAAATTAATGCAAAGTAAAATCGGGATACATAAACGGGACGGCAATAAAAATATCGCGCTCATAAATAACCAGAAGCACTCGATAAATTTGGGAAAAAACCATAATTAAGAATCAGGCGCAAATTTCGCCAATGAAAAGGCGCCTCTAAGGAAATATTATCGTGCATCGAGGCAAACCGCGGAACCACCAATTACAGATGCGTATCATTTTCGGCACGGTTAATTATGCATGACTCCGCGATATGTAACTACCGCACGCGCTTCATAATTTTTCCCCAAAATTACGATGATAGAAATCTCGTCCGCGCTCACACCCGCTCGTCCTTGTGCATGTACTGAATCTTTGTACAAAAATGAATAATTATTTAACGAGCGGGTACGCATTCAGTCTCATTCACACTGCCGTTTATTCGTCATTAACTGCTTTCGCGGTCAATAAAATTGATTAACGTCGATCGACTGAATTAAAGATTATCGGCGATGTAATTTGTTCGCGCCGCTTATATGTGAATTTCGAGACAAAAGCGGTCGCCTTTCTCACACGCTGTAAAAATAAATAAACGCCGAAATGGACGCGGCTTTTTACGACTTCCTGCCATTACTATCAAACGCGAAGAAACACTTAAAGTGCTATTAAAATATCGCGAATGCCGTTAGAAAGTGGATACTTTCCACAGAAATTCATTAACTGAACTAATTCATAAACAGGATTATATTCAGAAGTGTATGAGGAAAGAGGATTTATTCTGGCGTGTGTAAAAATTATTAACTATATAATTATTTTTTTCGACTTTAATTTAAATTTATATCTAATTTAACAAAAGTTTAAAATATTAATTAAACCGCAGAGAGATTATCCCTTTCATTTTACGCAGGCTAAAACATAAATTATCGATAACTTCGATAAAAGTCTCGCTGAAATTATACCGCTAGTTGAAACTATCTCGCGTTGCGAGATATTTGACTGCTTCCGATTTACCTTCGTCTCGCTTTCCACGAGCAGATAAGGAGCGGAATTACTATCGCGATCGGGGATGACCGCGTGCGATGGAATAACTTAGGGACGAGTTTATTCGCGCGCGCGGAATAGGAAGCGAGGGCAATCGTGATAGGGAGCACCTCTGAACGGATATACTCGTACTATGGCGGAGGTGTCGGTCCGGTATAGGTGTCGGCAGGCAAGCAGGAATGACACGTAGCCTGTGGCTTTCTTATTCCTTCTTATTCCGTTCCTTTGGCTTCGGCCGCCGACGAGGGATTAGCCTAATGGGTCCTGCCTACCCCTCCACACACTACCCCTCCTCTCTGCGCCCCCCCCCATCCCTCCCTGTACACGTATATAATATGTATATCTATCCTGATTCCTCTCTCATACCACCTCTCTTTCGCTCTCCCTCTTTCTCTCTTTATTTCTCTCTCGGATTTCGTCTCTGCGATCCGATCAAGAGAGTATCCGCGCGATGAACAACGCCGCTAAGTGATTCACAATCAGGTTTATTGATTGTATCGACGATCGATGATCGCTCTCGGTAGAGAGAAAAAGAGAGAAAAGGAAATACTGTTTTAAATGTTTCAGCGTACACCATGCGAGATCTCTTTTCTTACGAGTCGCCGATTTGCTTGCACGATTCGCAATCAAATTTGCAGATTGCATCGCTCTGATCGATATCCACATTGTTCGGCCATCGTGAGTTGCTCAGCGCGCTATTATCGAGCCACGTGCAAAGAGTCAATAAGATTATTCGAAACTGCGATGATATCAGAATGGATTCTTAGTACGCTGAAAACGATGATTTGCATGCTACATGCTTTATTTCGTAGCTGATCGTGGAATCGATCGTTTCGGCAACAAGAAATAAATGCATTTATTGTCTACACAGATAGATATAAAATAATGTAAAATCTTAAAGTATTTTAAAAAATATGTTTCTTGTAAAACATTTTGTACTCCTCTACATATTATTATATTAAAAAATACGCGATTCGATTATTTACAATATTGCATTAGTCTGTAGAAAAAGATTTTTAAGTAGAAACAGGATTAATTATACATCCCTTTAATTTATTCATGACTTTATCAACGTCATATCGAGCGTAATACTTTGTTGCTCCTCGCTGCCGGTCCGTAATCCTCATCTCCGAAGAGTCGCTTTCGAGAGTCGACACATCGACGCAATGAAGAATGCAAAAGAAGTCGGTGAGCGATTACACGGGCGAAAAAAAGAACGCAAGGACGCGAGAAAGGGAGCAGAGAACTGGCTGTCGGGACTGATATCAAAGCGTGTATCTAATGCGCTGCACGAATCGGGCTGCAAGCAGCACGGAGTATGGATACGATCCTTGTCACGCGAGCGTATAATCCTCCTCCGAGAGCGATACATACCCGTATCGTAAGACATGTGTCTTTACTAGAGATGCGGCCTTACCTCCGGATTGAATTAAAAGGCGTTTGGAGCTTATACGAGATAATCCTTTCGGATTAATTGATAATTACTTATCCTTATATTTTATGCAACTTATCGTTGCATTTTTTTCAAAGAAATTTGCCGATAAAAAGAGTCTAAGTTTTATAAGATTTAGATTTATTATGTAAAAAACATATTCTGCGCGCAAAACAATTATTACGAATTATTTTTGTACAGTTTATGTGACTCTTTACTTTTAATCTTTTATAATATGTAAATAAGTAATCTATAATAAAACAGATGTCAATTATTCTAATTTGTAAGGCAAAATTTTTCGGCCAGTAGCAAATCTCACGTGGCCATATTGTCACTTTAATTTCTTACAGCTTACATTTTCTCGCTTATATTTTTTTTCTGACTCGCCTCACCCTTTATTTCCAGTCACGTCGGCTCACAACTCGTCGCAGTCTTTCATTAATTCGCGATTTAATCGGGCGCACTTAAGAATCGATGCTCGCGCGTGTGTTGTAAAAAAATGCTAATTATGTGGTAATATCGCTCGAGGACAATCAATCGATCGTTCTACAAAGGTACTTTGTACTCAGGTATTTTTGCGAACGCACGGTACTGCACTTCGGGGTAGATACGTTCTTGAATACGCAAGAGTAGTCCGAGGTAATCTCTTTTCGAATTATCGTATAGATTATTGTATAGATAAAACCAAATCTCTTTGCACAATCTGTAAAAAAAAATTTTAATATTTTTAATATTAAAACGTTTACGTTATACGCTGCAAAAAAGGGCGAAATAAAATGTCTACATTTTTCAAACGTGTGACAAAATAGATGTTGTTAAAATGTATTTATAATAAAAATTAATGATAAATAATGATATATGCAGTTGTATTGAATATAATATTTTTAAGAAATAAAATAAAATCCAGCTATATTGGAAATTTTAACAAGGCAACAACTCAACAATGAAAAACATTGTCACGTTATACATACTTTCGAAGAATGCGTTTCCACAAATTGGAATCATATTATATTTTCGAAGAATCTCAAGTTTCACAAATCTGGAAGCTATCGATATGAGCTAGGAAAATTAGCGGCACGTTTGTGCTCTTTCTACAAGACCACCAGTAATGCAGAACTAATGGGCATGGTTAACCGTTTCACCTTAAAACATAGTTAATCACCTCGTACTTTTTGGTGGTCCGGAAAACGGAGAGGTCAAAACTGACCACGACGCTGTCAACGTCCACTTCTGTCACGAACAGAGAAAGCTACCCGAATTTTCGATCATTAAAATTCACAGCAATTGACAATGTCTCTAACTTAGTCCTATATTGTTTAATATAAAATATTACAAGGGAAGAGAGAGAGAGAGAGAGAGAGAGAGAGAGAGAGAGAGAGAGAGAGAGAGAGAGGGGGCATCTTCTATAAATATATATTCTCTTATAGAGAAATAAATATATATTTCTCTTCATAGAGAGAGAACTTGACGAGTGCATAATAATTCTCAGAGTCATAATCGAGAAGCGATTGTTTGTGGAGAAAAGGCTGGAACTCTCCGACAAGTAGAAGAAGACTCTGCACCGTCATCACAACTGTCCTTACACGGACCACCAACGACGTCGGCGAGAGATCGTGCCTGAAGAGGCACCTAATACCGCCTAATTATAGCGGCTCATTATGTACCGGCGAAAAAAAAATTCTGTCGTCGAGATCGGCCACCAAACCCTCGTATACTGACTACCGGTCTCTTGCTCCCTGAGCGCGTATACGCATATACACGAGCGTTGACAGGAAGACAGACCGTGCTCTCGGATGTCAACCGCTTCGAGGCTCATTGTTGGCGTTTTGAGGACATTTGTTACCATTTAGGGGGACCTCACACACGCATCTAACGGACCCCCATGAGCGACGGGAGTGGAAAGGTGGAGAATCGGGAGGGCCCGGCTAGATTTATAGCTTACGAAGGTGCGGCACCTTTTCCGCTATTCAGACGGCCGATTCGACACGCGGAAAGCGGAAAGGGAGGGCGCAGGAAAGCGATCTACATGCGCGACAACGGATGCTGTTTGCGGCCCTGTAACCGTTGTCTGCGTCGGGGCCGATCCTTACACAGGACTCCACCCGGAGTCTTCGGAAGGACATCAGGCCCACCGAATGTGTATTCTATACTTTCGAATATCCCGGTGAAAATATTATCTTAGATATTATATCCAACTTTGGATCTCTTTCGCTTTGATCGCTGTGCATCGAAGGCGAAAAGATTTTCGTGTGATCGATGGCGATTGAAGAAACAAACTTTTACGACGCGGATGACCGTGTGAATCGTAGATATTAATTAATGATTCTCACGCCTCGAATGTACTGTTTCGATGTCCTCGTAACATGAATGACGCGCTTGTGGGAGAGAAGTACTTCTATGAATTACTATATTATAACGTACGTTACTATTTTATTACAACGTTCTCCGAGAAACCGAATGCACCGACATTAGCCTTCACCGTTAACAATAATGACATCGAGTTACTTTACTGCATTTACGGTAATCTCGGTGAGGTAAACGTGTTAATCGTGTAAAATGACTCGTACACTGTACATTATGGAACCGCGCGTACGTTCGATGAGGCGGCAAGACGCGTGTACGCGCGCGTGTAGAAACGTACACGCAGCGGGGATGCTGACCGGCACATTTCTGGATGACGTTGCTACGAATGAGATATTTGCTCTCGACATCGCAGGACCGCCCGCTCCCCCCCCCCTCTCCTCTCACCCCGTAATTGATTACACGCGTCTTTTCACGCGGTCTATTCACAGCCCGATCGGCCGCTTTTCATCCTCGAGAGGCCGATATTGATTGTGCCTATCAACGAGTCAACCTGATGATCCCAAGACGCGCGCGTCGAGCGACAAGATCACTCTGGAAGTGAAGAGCGAGCGTAACTCGTCCCGGCGTTGTAACATTTGTCGTTTGTCGACGCGCTGGCTCCCGTCGGTCTGACATCATCCAATTCGCCGAATGAGGATGAAACGCAACGGAATATATAAGTAAAACGGAGATTGTTTTATACGCTTGTCTAAGAAAGTAATTTATAAACTCAAATGAACGCTTTAATGTTCACCGAAAAAAATTCTCGTTGCAGCGATATCAATGTGAAAGAATTTGAAGATAAGGTGCATGTAATGCGAGACGAGACGTCCGTCGGGATTCAAGTGAGAGGTCTGACAGAGAGATACAGCGCGGCTTAATTGCACCCTCGGCATAATTGACATTTCCAGGCGCTAACAGGGCGACCGCGCGCGATAAAACAATGGCTCTCTCGGCCGGGGCGATAATCTATAAAGCGTTTCATCGAGTGTGCCCGCCTCCCTGTCCCGGACGCGGGAGAGCACGTTCGTTCTCTCATTACAAGTCCAACATATGGGCGCCTAAACGATCGCGCGCACATACACACGTATAATACTACCCGATCTCTCTCTCTCTGCCTCCTGTGCCTTGTGTGCTCTCGGGCACAGCCGCTCCTTTTTTTCTTCCTCTCTTCCGGCCGATAGGAGCGGGACGAGGTGAGTCGGACGGCGATCTCGTGGATCGAAGGGAGAGGGCTCTCTGAGAGAGGACTGCCGATGTCAGAGGCCGCGCGAAGGAATGCTGACTCGCCGAACACCACCGCCCCTCTCGAACGTCCCCTCGGCGGCGGCCGAGAAACACACCTGGCCGTTCTCCGCACTACCCCCGCTCATGTTGCGGAAAAAAAGATCGACCGAACGAGCCAATAATGATAATTGATAATTAGTCTGCACTGATATCTTCGGCGAACGGACACGAAAGACTGAGCGCTCCAACGCGCGAAGCTCCTCGAGGTGCTAGAAAAAATGTAAACGTTTTAGTCAACTGACACGCATCTTCTTTCTAGTTTGTTTTTGTTGTAATTTTTGTATTTTTTGTAATATTTTTAATATATGTAATTATTAGAAAATAAATAATTATAAAGTTGTAATTCAACGCGTTGACGAGAAATCTATGTCGTTGTATTCGTGAAAACTAATAATTGACTGAAAATGTTAAAAACTTTATATTTCGCTTTAAATCTGTCTATATAAAGATACGTACAGGTATGACTAAGAAAATTCTTGAAATGTTTTCGAAAGGTTTTCTATTCTCTTGTAGTATTGTTTTCTCTTTGACGGCGCAAAATTAAATGGTAGGTACTGCTCGGAGGGATACTTTTATATTGACACAAAAGATATGAAAGAAAGAGAGAGGAGGCTATTGTATATCAAGAATTACATAGACAGAAAAGTTTTTTGCAAATATGTTAAGACTTTCTATTTTACTTATTCTTGATAAATATCTTCTCTTTGAAAAATCCACCCTACATATGTAAAGTAATTTGTTTATGTATCGATTTCATTCTAGTCATTCTTAGCATATCTTCTGCAACGACTGATTTTTATTTCTTTAAAGGAGTACGAAGCCGCGTGTATGCATTTTAATCGCGCGGTGCGCACTTGGAAAAAATAGATAAAGGTGGTGAAATGACCTTTTTTTCCGACGTCCGTCGAACGGCGGAGGATCTCCTTTGGCGGCATCTTTGGCGGCTCGTCCGCGTTCCTTGTATGACAAACGGAAGAATGGGAGAATAGCTTGGAGACAAGTTGCATCTACAGACAGTAAAGGCGGAACCCAGGTTTAAATTCTTGTCACCGGTCTCGTCGTCGTGTACAGGTGGCGAGAAGTGGAAGAGCGAGGGAAAAGATGATAGTGAATGTCAAAAGATGTCCATCGTTTTTTCATAATGCACCTGAAGTAGCACGACGACCATGAAGTACGCAAGGCTGAACGTTTCGTCCGTCATCACTGACTCTTCGTGGTTTCTTGTATCACTTGACGCATAATCGACATCGATCCTAGTTGATCCTGTTGAGGAATCATACTTGTATTCGAAACAAGCGAACATGCTTCTTTGAGATTTCAAAGTAATTAAAAATTATCATATGATTTTTTTTATCGATCAACATTCCAAACTCTGTATTTAGAATAGTAATTTTCCCAGATTGTCTATGTATATTGAAACAAGAGCCAATATATAAAAACTTAATATTGAAAGTATCACGACCACTATTTATTGCGAAAAAAATTTTCCACAATTAATACTGTTGTGCAAAATCAATGGAGATGCCGAAAAGAATGCCGCATCTTTTGTCTATTTTTGCTGAATGTCGGTCGTTATTTAAGTTAGACGCCGGCGTATCCGCCTCCACATGCACGGAAGGCACGTTACGTTTTGACAAATGTAACGTCGCACAATAAGTAGAATGGACTGGAGTTCAAAGGACGGCCGCTGAGAATTCTTGTATACTCGAAAGCCGCAATCCCTCTCGTCGCTGTTAGTTTCTTTCCCCCCGGCAAAGTGAACATCGCACGAAAAAGAGGCACCGTTCATTGTCCACCGGCATGATTCGGGGCAGGTTCTACTGTACGTAAGAGAAAAACAGCAGTCCTTTGAGAAGATACAAGTGTCCATTGATCTTGCTTGTGCGCAAATCAAATATGATCATTTTTACAAACACAATCAGAATTTTGGACTTACACAATTAGTAATGATTTAGCCTATTTAAAGGTGCTTACATTTTCTTATCATTTATTTCTTTAATTAATAAAAATGTAAAACCTATTACATACAAATCAATATCAAAACTGAATCTGTTAAATGTGTCGTGCCCGCTCCGTTTTTGCGATTTAAACACTCTTTTTAAGAAAATTGATCATCAGATTTTTCAGAATTCCAGCTGTCATAAATTTTCATATAATTCTTATAATAATCTACAGACCCGGCGATGCTTTTGTTTGGATTCGCGATGCTTGAGAAAGAAATCTGGACGATTTCGATCGAACTCGCGCGACGCGAACGAGAAATCAGCTGATTGTGAGCGGCGGGCCGGCGCGTAAGAAATAGAATTACTGTCGTCACCGTTTAATTCCGCATCGCGAAATCGACGATAGCGCGCTGGCACAGGTAGGCAAATAAAAGAGCGAGCTAATCCTCGTTTGTTGTGCCAGGATGGATTCTCGGGCGTCACAACAAGCCACTCATGCTCTCTGTCGATGCATGCTCCCGTGTGCATTCGACCAGCGATAGAACCGCGAGCAGGAGAGATTAAATTTTATTTCGAAACACAGATGTGGAAGACGGAGCAAGAGACGAAGCTAAGAATGGCTGAAAAAGCACGACGATGTCCGACTTCGATCCGGACAATGGTCCGCGAGAACGCTCGATTGAACGATAATATAGGGCTAATATGGGACAATGAGATATATAGAGAGAGAGTCGACTTAGGGGCAAATATTTAGCGAAGGTATAGTCCGGTCAGTTTCTATCGATGGCTTTTCTTTGCCGCGTATATACGTGTTTTTTTTTCTCGTTGCGAGGAAAATGAACGCACGAGCTGCTGGTTCTCTCAGCCAAATAGGTATCAATGGCACGGATAGAGGTATTGCATAGAAATGTTTTCGGAACGAAGCGCTGAATGCGAGGATATTAAGAAGTTTGCAGGAACCTTCGATTCAATGTTAAGCATCGAGAACGGTTGAGCGGCGATGAAACGGAAAGATCCTTGCAATCTGACTGGTTGCGCGTAATATTAGTTGATATTGTCCGCTGCAAACTGAGTTTTCTTCTGTAAAAAATAAAGAGTAATCTTAATAAAAGAAACCAATATACAAGGTGGAGAAATGTGCTGAAACAAATTTCGAAAAAAATTTAATTCCCCCAAAAAATTATGTATCAATGTATTTTAAACAAAAAAATATATAATTATGAAAATTTGATTTGAAAAATGAAAAAAGGACTGACTGACAGTGGAATGCACATCTATAGAGTTCGTCTTCATTAAAATCTTAATTACTTTAGACAATATCCTATACAATTTTCCCATAATAGATCAACAGGAGAAGCTTTTATAAAAGGTGCTGGAAATCATAATCGCCGACGATAAAATTTTATAAGTACAACCGATCACGATGAAAGCCAGTCGATCATAAAACGTATCAATCCTATGAAAACGCAGCAAGATGGCGGTGAATATGGAGGTGACCATTACTTGCCTTTTACGAGAACTTTATGGATACTTTAATGACTGCGGCGTATGTAGCGTGCATACGCAGAAAACATGAAGCCGTTTCGTGCAAGCAGATATATTGAAAGAACTTTAAATCAGGACTAAACATTAGACATTTTTACACTTATACAACACATGAAGTTAATACATAAATAGATAGAGATTTATATACTTATTTGATTATATTAATTTATAAACTTAATTTGCAAAAAATGTTAAGTATCCGTAAAATATAATAAAATACTCTTATAAATAATGTAAGTACTCTTATAAATACGATTAATCTCATTCCGATTTGCATTATAAATTGTGAAAATAAATCCGTGACGATATGCTAGGATTTTCTTTGAAATATTAGGTGAAACGTCTTGATTTCAATCATAAGAAACAATTAAGCCGTAAGAAATACGATGACTATGCGCAATAGCCATCGTCGGATACGCACATTGTACATGTGATGATCATCATCTCATCAATATCCCATTCAAAGAAAGAGGCGAGCTCATCAGTGCGACGACAAGCCGAATGATAGTGCGACTTTTTCGACGATTTATTAATTAGTAGTGACGGCTGTTTTAACACAAATTAATAATTGCTATGAAATTTAAGCCGTCGTTATACATTATACTGTCGTTTTAATAGCGCAAAATTTTTGCCGTAAACATGCTCACAATTTGCGAATCAATCATAAAAGACATTCACTTCGCACGTTATCACCTTTTCATTCACTTTTT